>CM062807.1:413625630-414225630 GCA_031772625.1 Pinus tabuliformis
TGTCTCCCCATGAGATCATGCTATTTTGGTTTCCGCAATTGTACCTAAACTTGTTTTCGAACCTGATATAGTCTCCCCCTATCAATGTTCATGTGATGCCCTCACACAAATAACTTCTTTCGGTAATTGATCATTCTTTCCATGTAATCTTGCTTCTTCAAGTTTTGATTCAACAAGTTATGTTCTTCAAGAAGCTTCAACCAAGGGATTAAATATGAGTGATCATATATAACCTAGGTTCTTCATGTTTCCTTCTCCATCATATAGAATTTATTCTTAGATTATAGGGAATCCCTCTCTCTTATGCTATCTCAAGTTGAGTCTACAGTCATGTCTTGTGTGTCCTTCACTATGACATGTGTAACACACAATATTGGAATTCAACATTAACATAAGTGACCAAATTTTTCTTATAATTTGGTAAATATTGCTCAATCTAGGCACATTATCATATCATCTATACTTGATGATATCATAAGCTCTACAATTTTGTGTTTTGTGGTCAATTGTTTTACAGGAAAATCAATAACCAAGGGACTTATTTTTATACTTGGAGGCATAGGGAGATATTGATTTTCTGAATTTGTTCCTTGGAATATCCTCATTCATTTGTTTATTTATAATTTGTGTTCCATTATTACTTTTGGATTCTCTATGATGATTTTATGTCATGGGACATTTCATTCTTTCAATCTAGTGCCATCCACTTTGTGAATTAGAAGTACCCTATTGATTCATAGTATCATTATGAAAATCATTGGAGATATTGAAATGAACATGCCTGGGTTGATTCATCATTTTCTTAGGATATTCAAATGAGTTGTTGTTGGATGTTATGAATATTTCATCGATCTTCTTTGGATAATCTTCATTTGATGTGTTTGGAAGAATTTTTTTTTGGGGTCTCACAACTTTCTTGATAACCAAGACCAAATTTGATGAGAGGAGATCTTTGCATGTTGAGCATATTATCCAGAGATTCATTCCCTTTGCGAATATTTTCGTTGTGTTTGAGTTGTTTTAATTCTTCTTTCGAAAGTAGAACTTCCTCTTCTATCCTGTCACAATGTTGTTCTTTATCATTTAGTTTTATTGTCAAAAAATCCTTTATCCTTTTAGCTTCCTCTAGTTCAACCTTTAGAGAAAGAATGGTCTCCTCATTCAGATATTTGTCTTGGAGTTGTTGCATTAATTTACCTTCCCTCTTTATAAGGGATTTTATTTCCTTTAATTCACTTCTAATTTCTCCTTCATAATCTATTTTTGCTCTAGGTTCTTCTATTTTATTGAAGAACACTATCTCACCTCTTTCTTCATAAGTCATATTTTCATTCCTTTCATAGTTGCTTTCTTCTTTTGAGAGGAAATTCTTCTTTTTTTCACCTCAATTATTCTTTTGATTCTTATACTTGAATCTTATTTCATCATCACTAGCATTAATATTTGCCTAAGGGAACTTATAATAATGTCTTATTCTTTCACATTAAAACACTTGAAAGGGAGCTTACCTTTGAACTTTCTGGTTCCTCATTTCAACTTCCAGAAAAACTTGGATTCTTCTTCATCAGAATTGGAGTCAACCTTATTTTCATGCATTTTCCCTTCTTTCATTGCTTGGAATGTTGCTTCCTTGACTCCTTATTTGTCCTACTTTATCCTTAACTCATAATCTAAGTGTGTTCCACGAAGTGCATCCATAGTCATTTTATCCATTTATGTCAATTCTTCAAGGGGTGCTACTTTGGGATTGAATCTTACCAAAAGATATCTCAATAATTTTTAAACAACAATACTATCCTTGAAATCTTCACCGAGAACTGCAATAGATTTGACAATCTTGTCTACACGAAGAAAATACAAAGAAATATCTCCATCTTCTTCCATCTTCAAAATTTCAAATTGGAACCTTGAAATATTATAGCCTAGATTATTTTACCTTCATGTCCCCTTCATAATGAGTTTAATCGTGTTCCATACATAATTAGTTGGCTTACATAACATTACTTTTACAAATTCTAAATAGATAAAACCACTCAAAATAACACGCTTAACTTATGCATTATATGTATAGAGTGCCTTACCACCGATACCTGTCAGAGGAGTATCAAAATTTTTTTTAGGTTGTTTCTACAATTGACCAAACATCAGCTCCAAAGGAAACAACATACACTACAACAAAACCAGCGATTAGCGTCCCTTTTTACTTCTTTTTTTTGCATCTAGAGCCCATTTTTGGTGCTATTTGCATCCATTTATCAAATATGGTGCAAAACTTGACACAAAATTTGCATCAAGTTTTGCACCAAATCTTACACCAAGTTTAGCACCAGGTATTGCAATAGGTTTTGCACCACATTTTGCACCAAATTTTATGCCAAGTTTTGTGTCATCCTTTACACCAGGTTTTGTTCCAGGTTTTGCATCAAGTTTGGCACCTAATTTTGTTTGACATACTTTTGCATCCTCATTTGCATCCACTTTTTGCACCTACACTTGCATCAACTTTTGCATCGACTTTTGCATCCTTTTCTGCATCCTTTTTTGAATCATTTTTTGCATCCATTTTTTCATCCATTTGTGCATCCCTTTTGCGCCAAGTTTTACATCGTGTTTTGTGTCTAGTTTTGCATAAAATTTTGCATCTACTTTTGCTGCATCCACTTTTCCCTCTTGTTTGGCATCCATATTTACATCCTCTTTTGCATCTATTATTGTACCCACTATTGCATCTAATATTTTTGTGCCACAATTAGCGCCTAGTTTGGCACCTCCTTTTGTACCCACTTTTGATTACAATTTTGCATCCACGTTTGCATCCTCATTTGCGTCTAGGTTTTCATCAGCTACTACATCTATTTTTGCATCCCTTTTTGTATCCAATTTTGGACTGGGATTTGCATCGGGTTTTGTGTCTCGTTTTGCATCTACTTTTGCATCGACTTCTATTGCATCCACTTTTGCACACAATTTTGCATCCACTGATGCACCCATTTTAAATTTCACTTTTTGCATCCCTTTTTACATCTTCATTTGCATCATACTTTGATTCTTTTTTTGCATCTATCATTACATCCACTTTTGTTATGCCACAATTTGCACCATGTTTTGCACTCACTGTTGTATCCACGTTTGCTTCCAATTTTGCATCCATGTTGACATCCTCTTTTGCATCAAATATTGCATCTATTTTTGCATCCACTTTTATGTCAGGTTTATGCATTGGGTTTTGCATCTCGTTTTGTATCTACTTTTGCATCTACTTACATTATATCCATTTTTTGCATCCAATTTTGTTTTTCCTGTTGCATCAATGTTTGCTTCCACTTTTACATCCATTTTTGCATCTTATTTTGCATATTTTTTGTCTATTGTTACATCCACTTTTGTTGCACCATATCTTGCGCCTACCATTGCAACCACATTTGCTTCCACGTTTGCATCCCCTATTGCATCCACTTTTGTTTCATCCATTTTTGCATATACTTTTGTTTCCGTTGTTGCATCCACATTTGTTTCACCACAATTTGTGCCAAGTTTTACACCTACCATTGGACCCATGTTTGCTTCCACTTTTTCCTTCATGTTTGCATCCAAGTTTGCATTGACAACTGCATCTACTTTTGCATCCACTTTTGTATCAGGTTTTTCATGTTGTTGTGCATCTACTTATGTTGTATCCACTTTTCATCCAATTTTACTTCTATTGTTGACCCCATTTCTATGTTCACTTTTGCATCCCTTTTCCAACACTCATCATATTTTCTGCATTGATGATATTCCTTATGGCATTGACAATTATGAACAATTGATGACAATGTCAATAATATTGACAATGATGAAAATGAAGATGATGGCGATGACATGAATTGTGATTATGATGATAAAGACGATAGTGGTTACAATGACAATGATGATGATGGCAATGATTATGATGATGACGATGCTAATGACGTTGGCGAATCTTCCCAATTTTAGATGTTGTCATTGTCATAATCATAAGCATTATCTTTGGTGTCATGATCATCATTTTCATCTAGGTCATCATCAAAAACAATAATGGCATGAATGATGATGATGCATGATTACAACAATGTCGATAGAAATTACAGTAATGATGATGATGGGGATGATAAAAATGACAATGACGATGATAATGGTGGTGATGATGATCATCATCGATCATCTGTCAAAAATAGAGTTGTTATTTCTCTTACGTATATCAATGTGTCCTAAACAACCCTTTTCTAGCACTGATCACATTTTTTGGGTTGATGATATTTCTTACAACATCTACAATTATGAACAATTGCAAACAATGTCCATAATGATGATGATGATGGCATGAATGGTGATTATGATGATAATGTAATGATGGCAATAACAATGACAAGGATGATGGTGATGATGATGACAATGATTATGATAATGAGAATGACCTTACAATCTTATGGATTCGTGAACAATTACTAGTTTCAATACCATCTTCTGGATACGTATTACTATCATACTTTTTAAATTTTCTGTCTCTCTTGAGGTATCTTACTATAATGGTGTTGTCAACACTAGAAAGATATCTTGTTGTAATGGTGGTTCTAATGTTAGCACTAGCAAAGTTTAGTAGGGAGGATGCTACTACAAGAGGAATTCCTTCTAAGTGACTATGGCATTCAAAATGAGGCTTTATGGGCTGCTTGTTAACACATGTTCTCATGCTCATATAAAATTAATGTGAAAAGTTTCTTTAATTGGTTCCCATGCATAATTGATATTGATAATGGGGTGGTATAAAATATTAATGGGCATATCCGTTAGTTAGTTATGATGGGTCAACAACATTGAAACCATCCAAGTGACATTTCACCTTGGAACAATCGTCGCTCGTGCGAAAACACGAAGTTTATGTAAATGAAAGTTGTGATTGTAGTGGAATTAAAACCATCGAGAAATATCAAAGAAGACGCTGCCTACCAGTTTTGAAAGACAACCAAGGCATTGAACAACTATTTGTGTTATGATGTAGTGAGGGAATCGAAGGAAATTTGGCAGCCCTAAGTTGCCATTACTATTGCCAATCACACATTCAATAGTAACCATAAAAGGTAGCCACATATAAACAGAACCTCGAGGTGTTGACAGTCAGAATCTATTGTAATAGCTTTGACGTATATATAGTTTTGTGTTTAGATGAGAATGAAGTGGGCTTCATCCAGGGTTCGGCTCAATCCTCGTCCATTCCATGCAGTGGTGTTTAATTCGCCAAGCAAGAGAATATTACGTGAGTGTTCAGAGTTAAATCAACAGAAATCAAGGACGTGTGATTGTCAAATTATTGCTCCTCCCTTATGATTGAGCGCTTGATGCGATGGTCATTATCCTTGGGTGATACTTTTATTCCCCATTTTCTATTGAAAAAGTAGCGTTTTTCTGTTCGATTATGATAGGATTGGATGAACGCCGGTTTGGGTGGATGTAGACCCATGTTTTTTTGTGGTGATCTTCAAATGTCTTGAGGATAAGAAAAAAATCCTTGACCGAGGTCCATGGTTTTGGGGATGAGTTGGTCTTCTAGTGAAGCCATGGTTTCCCAACTTCAATCCTCTCACTATGTTGCCGATGACTACTCTAGTATGGGTAAGATTCCCAGTTTTCCCATTCACTTTACCCATCTAGATCTCTTAGAAAAAGTTGGCAATTTTATTGGAAGATTCGTCAAAGTAGACAGGGAAAGACTTTTGAAAGGCATTTTCACCTATGTTTGCATATGTGTTTAGGTAGATCCCAATGAAGTTTTGCGAGATAAAATTGAGCTCAAGTGGATGGGAATTGTGTATTCCCAACCCCTGGACTATGAAAATACAACTTTTCGATATAGGAATTACC
Source organism: Pinus tabuliformis (assembly GCA_031772625.1). NCBI lineage: Eukaryota > Viridiplantae > Streptophyta > Pinopsida > Pinales > Pinaceae > Pinus > Pinus tabuliformis. The sequence goes on from CM062807.1 coordinate 413,631,511, forward strand.
AACAAGATAGACACCTTCAAACTGTCTGTCCCTTTCCAATAGGGGCTTCCTCCTTACAGTCATCTAAGAACTCTAGCTGCAGTTGGAGGGATCTTAAGGAAAGAGAGGGATGGGAATTGTGTATTCCCAACCCCTGGACTATGAAAATACAACTTTTCGATATAGGAATTACCAACAAGATAGACACCTTCAAACTGTCTGTCCCTTACCAATAGGGGCTTCCTCCTTACAGTCATCTAAGAACTCTAGCTGCAGTTGGAGGGATCTTAAGGAAAGAGAGGGATCCAAAATGTAACACCCCTCCCTTGTGTGTCAAACTTTGCAAACCTAAGCTGAGAAAAGCTAGGTATGATGTGTAATATAAAAAGTAAATACATTATTAATAAATTAATCACTTGGAAAAGTGAGACACCAAGAGATGAGATTCTTGCCAAATCACATTGGTGAATGGGAAAGGATAATTCTTTCATGGTAAATCTTCTCGATTTAATTCTAGATAAGTTGGATGGATTGGAGATAAATATCCATTGAGAAAAACATAAAAGTTGTGCGGGAGAGAAAGGCAATCTTCTATGAGGAAAATCCTCATGGGAGAGAAAGGTGAGCTTTTATGAGATAAGCCTACGCAAATGGATAAAAAGATCCATAAAAGCGAGACACTGCTAATGGAAACCATATCATGAAAGAAGGTATTAAATACCCATTGCATAGATCAATTGGAGGCGATTGATCCATGGCAAGAACCTCGACTCGGTGGTGAACTGAAGAGTCATTTCTAGGTTGGGTAGCGGTGCTCTGTTTTCCAAGTGTCGTTCTCTCTTTTGATCTAGTTTGACTCACTTGCGTGGATTGTTCTGTATGTTGGTTTCTTACCCTCTATGTTATAAACTCCTTAGCATATGAGAGAATTTTCTTGAGTTTTAAATGCACTGCATGTGGCGTTAATGAGATGATTTTATGGATGCACATAAATGAAATTCTAATTACAGTCACAGTATGTGGATCTTATGTAGAATTGGTGTTAACCTGTCTTTTGTTAAGATAGTGAATAGTCGTGCTTGAGCCGCTATGCAAATTTGTTAACTGTGGTTAAGGCTCGACTGTATAAACTATGGTACAAGTTATTTGTGCTATGCATCCAATGTTGCACTTCTGATTAATTGTGCATAATCCCTAAGATACACATGTTAACGTGTCATGCAACTGTGGCAGACGGATTATTGATTATGTATGATAAATGATTTTGTTTTGAAACGGTAGAGCCTATGGTTCGGGTTATCTAATATATGCATTATGCATTATAGGATGAATTGCATCCATTGAGGCGTTCTAATTATTTATTCGTATTGCATAAGATATATGTCGGTGGTACTTTCGGCCATGACAATAGGAATATGAACATGTTATATGGCAAAACTAGTTATTGTAAATGGATGACCTGATCTCCATAAATGTTGGATTGAATCCTCAAAGGAGGGATACTCGAATGCGGGATATTGAATAATATTGATTGATTCCTCCTCTGTGATGTGATGTAGGCATGGGTAGAAGTGCTTGTGTTAGCTTTGTTATGAGGTAGTTGTATATGAACGCGTGTGACAACCATTACATCTAAATTTATTACAAGCTAAAATTAGTAAAGGAAACCAATATGTTGCCTTTAATACTGTGGCTAGGAGGTGTCTACTGAAAGAGGACCCAAAGTTGATCATAATTCATGGAACAAGGTACCAATCAACCTTAAGCACAATGCAAGAATAGGATGAAAACCTTAAGCATGACCACCAACTCATCGAATGGCCTTGAGGCTGCACTATGCAAGAAGAGGATGAAAAACATTGACTTTGAAAGCTTTTACAACCAAAGAACCTTAAAACCCCAACTCCCTCCTTAGGACAAGTGTATTTGAGTTTACCAAGAGTTGGCTTCCAACACACCCAACGCTCAATGCCAAACATGACATGGTACACTAAAACACAAAGACCGTAAAACCTTTCAACATATCGACAAAGTACACATTCTTCCTTGAAATACACATTCTAAGGAAACCCACAAATGACTTCTCCTCATTTTGAGGATGGTACCTAAGTTAAATTGGATTGCATAGGGAGTTCTTAACATAGGGTTCAAAATTATTACAACAATATACTCATTAATCACTAAATATGTCATTTGTAGGAATTGCAGTTAGGTGGGGAGGATAACACTCCTATCCATTTTTAAAGCTACACCCAATTAAGAAGTTCTCCATGTGCCACAATAAATGCAATTTTTATGACTATAGTGACACATCCCTCGAGATTTCCTTCCACACCAACACTTTTATCCATGAACTAAAGAGTGACTATTTCATTATTATATTATACATACATGTTAATATAAGCATTAAAATTTGTATTCCTTTGTAAAAAATGCTAGTCCAAGAGATACATTTGATCACCTTGTCTTGTATCCAATATCCAATGTTGACCCCTATATCCTTAGATCTAGAGTGAAGGTTTCATTTCTAATGTTGTGTTTGAGCTTAAATTCTAATTAAATATTTGGGTTAGCCAAGGTCATTACTTAACTTAATGGCTTTGCAATATACAATGTATCATATTTTTTTTAAGTTCAATTGGTGAGATATGTCTGGGGGATTGAAATTTCGATCACTTGGATACACAAGGGCTTGCCAACATGCTTTTTTCCAATTGTGCTACTACCCTCAGAAAATATACAATGTATCATATTAACATCCACTTAAACCAAATTGACTTTTGGGACACATGTATCTTTGATGATGAAGGGAATCCAATTATGTGATGTCAAACACATTCCCTCACAAACACTCACAAAGACCCTACACTTTTTAGAGTTCGAACCTAGGTTGTCTGTTATGAAACCAACTCACAAAAAGATAGAAAAGATAGATCAACAACTTAGAAATCAGCCTCTTCGAGGGGGCAACCTCCTTTACATTACACAGAAGAACAATTATTGGATGATACAAATGACAAAGCCTCATTTCTATATATAGGAGTCTAAGGGGTCACAATATAATCAAAGTCAACATAACAATAATAATATAAGGGCACAAAAATAACAATAGTGGGCTTCTATGGGGCACAATAATAACAATATGGGGACAATGAGGGCACAACAATAACAGTAAGGGCCACAATGACACTAGTAATGGGGGAATCACTAGTGTTATAGGGACCTAACATTGTCTATATGGAAACACTGTATAATTTTGAATTTATTTATTGTAGATTTGTACATAGATGGATATTCCTTTCTTTGCATTTATCTTTTAGACTTCTTGCTTTCACCAATTGATTTAGAGCTTATGGAGTCTCAAGTAGCACCAATCCCCTTGCTTCTATTGGATTGAATAACATGATTTCTCTTTTGAAATCCATAATATCTCATTCACATGCTTCCTATTTCTCCCATAAGACTTTAGCACAGACTCCATGATCATGTTTGTGTCCCTCTTAATAACGCACTCCTTGGAAGGGGCCATAAAATCTTTTATTAGGACTAAACTTGGATGTCTCTTCTTTATTGCCCTTTGATTCTTCATTCAATCATACCACCCATCAACTTGTTATTTTTCCATTTTTCTTATAATGACCTTTGTTGTTGGGAAGGTGCCTTTCAAGTATTTTGTCTTTGCATATAGATACACATAAAGTATCATTATTTTAATCTAATGGACGTGGTTGTTAAAATCACCAATATTTAATTAAATATGCATTGTTATACCTTTGCTCAAGTCAACTTCAATTCAAATTCTAACACATGTGTGTATACCCTTCCTTGCTTAGTTTGTATATTGTTGTAAGTCCCCAATATATTTATGTTGGCTTTTGAAAGATCATCTCATCCCAAAATAAGTAGGGGGGATTCAATATTCAAATCCAGAGTGGGGTTGAAGAAATGGATATTGAAGATGGATTCAATTATAGAAACTATCTTTTGAAAAAAGGTTAGTTTTGCCCCAAAAAGAAAGTCCCTCCTTTGAGACCTTGCCACAACTTCCATAGTTGTGAAATTTTACAATAATAGAACCTCTAGAGTAGAGGTTTACCATATACTTAGAACTTAGGTTGGAATTGATTTGATTCTTGAACTCTTTAGATGATGACTAGAGATCATTAAATACATAGTTTGAAGCGTTTGCTTGTAGTTATTAATGAACTTGTTAACCATCCATAGATGAATACTTCCCTTGCACATGTGCTTGATTTTGTCAATAATGAAAGAATCCTACTATGTTTTTGGTATATTCGACAAGACTACATCTTTAAAATAAAGAAGATTCAATTCTTAATGCTTTGCAATCCTGTAAGAGGGAGGGACAATCGAAGTCACGCAGGAGGAGGTATTCCCTTTGTTTAGCGAAACTCTACAGAGATAAAGCACTAAATGCAAGATTAACCCCTTGTTTATGTGATAATTAGGGAATATATATCTATTCTCTCAAAGATTAGTCTTATATATTCAAAAATAATTTCTCATTTATTCTAAATAACACTTAACACTGTTTATAGAATAATTTCTCACCATTACAATCACAATAATCATTTTTCAAGGCAAAAACTACATCAAAACTTTTTGAATATGCAAGTAGATAATCTCCACAAATGAAGATGAAAACATATTTTGAGCATGTTTAAAGTGGATTAAACTATAATAATAAAAGACACAACAAAAATCTTGATACAATAATAGCTCAAATAATTATCTTTAACAAAAATCTATTAAAAATTACTATAAAATTATAAAATGAAATTAACATTAATAAATAATCAATTAATTTATATAAAATCCCAATTTAATAATGAATAATTACTTAATTCTTTAAGTTCCACTTCAAAGAAAGCATTGACACATCAGCTAGAGAAGGGTGCATTATTGTTTTTGGAGTAAGAGAAGGGTGCATTATTGTTTCGGAGTTCTATGTCCGTCGCATCAATATTTTATTTGATGTGCCCAATTATTTTTCCAAAGTAAAACTATTATTCAGCTTAAATAATAGAATGTATAATATTTCAAATTCTATAAAATGTATAATATTTCAAATTCTTTCAAAATCCATTTTACTAAAACACAAATATATGGCCGTCGATGACATGATCGGACGGTAGATATTCTATCCCGCCTTTAAATTCAAATCCTCTTGGTAGTTTGGCGCCATTGCGCGTATCCCTCTCAACGAGCTCAGTAGCTCGCATATGAACAATCATGGTTTGCAATCGCATAAACATTGCCCCAGAATCGATCCACGAGCCACCAAATCTCTCTCTGCACGACTTCCAATAGTTCATTTGCGTTTCTTAGTGGTCAAAACGATTTCTTTGTTTCTTGATACAGTTCATCTGCGTTTCTTTGTTTTCTTTAGCACCGGCTGAAGGGGAGAACTTTTGCCACATTCCGGGGTCATCTCTGTTCATTATAGAAGGAGGTCTTGTAACCTGCTCCAAACTGCCAGTTTCTCTCTTTGAAAGTTTGTATTGAAAACCAGTGCTGGGTCGAAGGTTTACTCATATGAAGGATGCAGAAAATGAGAGTCCTTTAGTGAGTCCATGAAAAAGGCTTGGTGAAGATTTGGGGCAAAATGATACCTGCAGCAGAGCCAACAAAGTTACAAAATTAGAGCCAACCTCACCAATTAAAATCTGCAAACAACCTGGAATCCTATCTTTAGGACGAGATTGTTTGAAGCACCCCGAAAACTCAAATATTTTATTACTATGCTACCTTTCTATAGACTGGAATTATTTCTTTTATTGTTGCAATATCCATGATATAGTCCTGGTTCAAGCAATTGAAAGATAGACTTGATTTTTCTTCTAGTTGATTATGAGACTCTGTACTCAAGGTCATAAGAAAAAAAAATCCAAAACTTTTTAGCTAGTGAAGTATAAGTTCCTGAAAGTTAAATAATAACTATCTCTATCCAATTACCCACTGTGTAGGCAGGCATATCATTGATTTTAGCAAGCCTTAGCATTTTCCTGTCTACCTGGATAAGGAAGCAAAATACAAACGAATAACTATCTTATCCCTGGTTGAACAGGACAGGTAAAAACCATTGTTTCCTTAAATTAGTTTCATCTTTTACCCCTATAATAAGTTATTGTGTCAGGTTTCTGAACTCTTCCCTGACACACATGAAAGTCACATGCAGTTTCAACAATGGTATTGATAAATTATAACAAATTCTTGTACAAGAACATTCTTATAGTCGTTGCCTCTCAATGCCAAGCAGATGTTGCAATGAGAATTTTGTCCAACCATCCAAAATAGTAAATACATAGCTCCTCCTTCTTCCTTAGTCTTATAGCTATTGCAATATGATTAACAGAGCAAAGATTTAACCGTGTCCTTAACATTAGCACTGAGATGATATACACTAAATCCTGCCATAGTCACTCTAGCTCTCCATTTTCCTGTAACTTCATACCTCTCAATCCTTTCTTCTCCCTCACAAGCAATTATGTTCACTGTGTCTCAGGCAAGGCATTGTTTTTCAACATTCATACGATTTCTGCTATCCCTTTTAAGTGTAGCATCTAGCGACTCAAACACTGATGAGTAATAGTTTAATGCTTCCATGGACTGGGGGATGAAAGGTGTATTATTAGTGTTAACCTCTTGTTTTATGATCAGAAAGTAGAATGTCATGCTTGGAGGCCTTTTTTAACATATTGTTATTCGGTAACCATAAACTGCTATTCACAAAAACCAGGTATCATAATTTCTTTAATTTCAACTTGTTTCTCTTATTGGGGACAATGAAATGTACTGTATTGCAATCTCTCTCACATGCAAATGAGCTAGCAGGTTTTCTTGAAATACAATTAAGAAACTGCTGCAAACTTAGCAAATTAACTCCATAAGATTCCCCCACAAGACAATGTTGTTGCTTGCCCCTTGTCATAGTTAGTTGCTCGGAGTCCACAAAATACTCCCACCTCCTTTAAGAATTCAATTCATCTCCAATCATTCGCTGCTTCTGTGGGGAAGGGTGCATTCTTCTTGTTACCTCTCAAATTGTATGTAATGATAAGAGCCCTAATCCACAATGTACAACTTCAGGGAACTGTTAGGATGGTCACCACCTTCACCTCAACAACCTATCCTCTTCACTTTAGGCTGGCTCTCCTTTGGCTCAAGGGGATATACCTAATACTATTAATAAGACAAAGAAATGAGGCACAAGGTGAAGTTGAGAGAAGCCTTAGTAAAATAGAGTTTTGGAGTTTTTAGTGTTTTAGAATAAGTGATGGAAGGAGAATCAAATGGCTTATGAGGTCAAGAAGAAACTCTTCGGAGAAGTGGCTTATTTCCTTCAAGGATTAGGGGTTTGAGACTAGAGTCTAGAACCAAAAGGAAAGAGTGATCCCTCACTCAATGAAGAATAAAAATGAATATCAAGGTCTACAAGAAGGGAACTTTCAATGGAAAACCTTCACCAACAAGATCAAATATGTTTTGATAAATGTACTTAATACTTCTTACTAGGGAACCAAAGGAAAAACATAGCAAGGTGCCAAATAATCACCAAATCAACAAAGGAATAATGCAGAAGAAAAACCCTAAAACATCTCCCTTCCAAGTGGTAACTTACCCCCTAAATGGATTGATCTTGAAGTCTTGTAGAAGACGAGCATTTCATCATTAATCTGTATGCACCAAAATTCAAATAATAACCAAGAAAGAGAAGCTTCAAGAATTGAAAACAATCATCCACAAAAAAAGAATCCCTTACACCATAAATGCTCCAAGAAAGATATGTCAATTAAGTTCCAAGGAGTGAGAGCTACAAAAATCCAACCATGAGTGAAATTGAGGAAGTGCATCTCTTTACACATGAGATTGACCTCCTCATCAACAAACACATCATTGACAATAAAACCAAATAAAATGCTCAAGGGAGCTTATTTTTGTTACACTACTGCTCAAGTGAACTTATTCATTTTCCTACCCTACTGTAGCATGTACAAAATGCAGCTACTAGGTGAAGTCAGTGATCCGATGCAGCCACCTTAACATCTTGGAAGCACAATGCCCCTTCCCTCAGTGCTTAGTCATCATGGAAAACAGGGAGACATCAAACTCTGAATGGTTACAAGTTGGAATCTCTGTCAATGCCTCTCTGGGAATGAATTTGGATGCCTGCAAATGAAGTATGTCATGAAGGGGCTGTAACTTTGGACATGTTCTGCTACATGATATATCTACCCATCCCTGCAAAGGACTGTTATAATTGTTGTCAAACCATAAGGTGTTTTCTTGGCTCTTGAGCATCTCTTCCGAGAAAACAATATCCCCCTTTACTGCATGTTTTTGGATTCTGGTTTTAAGACTATATGAAAAAGTACAAGACTGTTGTATTTTTGAGTCTTGCACAGATTCAGCAGTTTGCATGTCAAGGCCATATTATCAGTTCTGCACTCTTCTGTTCCCTTTGGACACAAATCACTGTTCTTTTGCAAGGCATTCCCGGAACAAATTTCAACAATGTGGTGATCCATATGACCAATTGGTGTGTTCTTCTGCCTTACAAGAGAATCAATTTTATTTTCTAAAGTATGCCAAAGAATGGCACCAATGTCATTCTCAGGGCATCTTCAAGCATGTATTCTTGAGTAGGGCATTGATACATCCTCGAAGGACTGTCCCCAAAAACTATCTGAAAAATGAATACAACATTTACTATAATAGCTACAAGTTGATACTTTCCAGGAATGGTTATTACCTTGCTCAATCTACCACATACATCTTTTTTATTGTCATTTTCTATCATGGCGTATACATTTTTTTCAACAATTTTGAAGTGTGCCCTGCCTTCAATGCAATGTTGGTTCCAGGAAGGAATATAATCACTGTCGAACTACCATGACTGCCATTTAATGATATCAGGCTTGTTTCTTCAAAATCTAGCAAGCTCTCACAAGGCAAAGGCCAGACATTAATAGAACAATGAGGTGCATTTCCATTGTCACCTCAGCAATCCTCCTTCTGCTTTTTAGTGGAATTATACCACACAGGAGGCTTCCCAATTTTCACCTAAATGATATTCTAAGTTATATGGATCAAGGTGATATATCAGATGAATCAAAGCTAAGTAAAGGTACTTTCAATGGACAAGGGCACAATTGTCTATGTGTAGGAGCAGTGTACCATATACAAAGCCCTAGAGAGGTACTTGTGACCTAGGGTTACATCGTGTAGATCAACAAAGGGATGCCTAGGTATACAAATACCAAGAAAAGGTTTGCAAATAAGAAAAGGAAACCTTCGATTTAAGACCCAAGTTGAAGCCTTAGCCAAAGTTAGGATTTAGCTAGGGCACAAATTGCCTAGGGTAGACTGTTGGGGAAAATTCAAGCATGAAGAGAGCTAGATTTTGAGTGCCAAGGATCAATCAAGTTTAACTCAAGCTACTAAAGCCTCAATGTCTATCCAATAGGAGACCCTTGTTGAATTTGACCCTATGCCCTAGCCCTAGCGGCCTGCTTTAAAGGACTTCAAAAAATAGAAGAGGAGATAAGATGAAAGTTTTTATGATTTTTGATCACCAAAAGGATTCCTAGTGCCTTTTCCTACCTGGGTGATGTAGTCTATAGGGCTAAATTTAAGATAAATTAAATTTATGCTTGGAGTAAGAGGGAAAACCCTAGTTTTCACTTGATAAACCCTAGCTATCTTTTTAATGGGGGGAAATTAAATAAATGAAAGCTCTCTAGGAGGTCCTTTATGGTATTCAAGGTTTAGCATGCAATAATCAAGCAAGATTTCCATATAAGATATGCATGTAGAGATGGAATAAGAAAAACCCTAGCATAATTTTATCACATGAAAAACAATAAAAATCTGCAATTACACTTAAATTCTTCCAAGAAATAGCCTTCTTTCAATCCCAAAAAGACACCTCCAAGACACAAATCATTCGCCAATAGCAATGGGTCCAAAAAGATCACATCTCCACAAGTAGCGAGTTGCATCTAGGCTAAGTAGAGCTTTATAAAAGAGGTTGAAATCCACAAGTGATGATGATAAACAAGGGAGTGATCCTCTATTTATATGAGGTCAATCACTTCCATTATTTTTCCTAAAAGCCTTATAAGAAACTTAATTCTGAGTGGGCTTGAAGTAAATGGCCTACCAAGCCAACTCAATAGTTCAATACAAAAAAATAAGCCACTAATGCTCGCATGCATGGGTTGAAACTCTTCCCAAGCATGATGTTATGCCCTTTTAGGGGTAATAAAGCTCCAAAAATACAAAACAAGGGCTAGATGCATCTCCAACCATCATAATCAATCATGAATTGAGGTTGAGTCATCAAATCAAGCCTTAAAACATCTCCCTTTATTTTCCTCCCTTCCTATGGATTATAATTGATAATCTAATATTTTTTAACTTCATTTGATTCTCTGAAGTTGATTCCCTTCCTCCATTTTCATTAAAATCATCATGTTATAAGGCAAAAGGGCATACCTTTATATGAAATTTTGCCAGCAAAGAGTCCAAAATTAAATTTTGGACAATTAAATTTTCATGCAACTAAGCAACATTGCTTTTTAACAATACTCTTGGTTCAACATTTTTTGACAATGGTCTTGGTTCAGTACTTTCTTACGAGCAGAGCCCTCTCCATTCCTTCAAGCAAGAGTGGTCTCCTTGGAAAAACAATAAATCTGACCATTTCAATTTTTTCATAATGTAATACCTTGTACCGGATATCTTTGGTTTATGCCTTCTAAAATCTTGGATACCTCATCAATTTTTCCCTTAGAGAAACACTGTTTTACAGAGTCAAAAAGTTAGTTTCACAACCTCTTCTAATTATTTTTCCTTCTAATTGTAATGATTTTTCCACTTCACTGGTCTGAAATAGAGCAGACATTACTTCTGTGTATACTTTAACATGTACAGAGGATTTACAATCTATCACTTCTTCAAGAACTTTTTATGCCTCAATTTTTTTTCCTACCTTCCCAAGATGATGCATGCCATAGATAAAACTTGCATGACTTGGAACAACACGTTCCCTAAGCATTTTGTTCAGTATCTGGGCAGCGGCTTGAACTTTCTTTGATTTGCAGCAAGCTTTGATGAGTGAATAGTACAGAGCATCCTCCTACAACATGGCATAGAGCAAAATATGCTTAACAGAAGTAGTCATTCACATCAATAGCAGGAAAACCATCCTGATGTGTTTCCAACAAAACGTTATCTTGTGATACCCTACACACCACCATATTGGGTAAAAATGTAAAACTAGCATGTGTACCCCCAATGCCAACATTTTTTTCAAGAAGTTCCAAACCATAGCAGACAAGACTCTAGATACTAAAATGACAAGAAAAGTTTACAAAACTTTGAGAATTGTCAAGCCTGTTTCAGACTCTCAGATATCTAGTGGGCTATGCCTATCCATGAATGCACATGAGAGACCAATAATATACAAGAAGGCAATGAAACAATCACAAAAGCACCTACACTCAAAATTCCATTCTGGAAAGAAGGAAAAGGCTCACTAAGGATACCAAGGGGTGCAAAATTCTAGATGTGAGGAATAGCAGTTACTGAGGAATACGGTTCATCTATTCTTACTGTTACAGATAATGCATTTACCAGATTGACTCAAGGTCTATTTCCTAGTGTCATGGAACACTGTGTTTTGATGATGGCTTTTGGTCTTGTTCCCATGGAACTGTAGTTGCATCTGGCTTAATCAATATGAAAGGGCTGCCCTGTGCGCGATTAGGAAGAAGTTTCCTTTCTTTCTCCTCTGGGTTATGTTTCAAAATTATAACCATCAGCTATCGGCATGTTGAAGGGATCACACACCTTTCAAGCAGAGCCCATTTTTCTGCAGGATTGTCCATAGGCATTGTTGCAGGTAACACCCCTTCATACAGAAGCCAGTTTTCCACAGAAGAATGGTGGCTGTTCAGTGACTCAGGGCCTCTCTGTGCAGTCACAAGTAGTATCAGCATTATAACATATCCTTTCAGAATTCAAGTATATCTTCTCACTGGAAAGCAAAACAACCTCACTTCAGAAACAACAAACAGTGTAGATTAGGGTCAAATTTGTGATCTATGATCTTCCTGATATATGTCATTCCCTTTCTAATCTTGATGACATTTTACAGGTCTGTATGAGCAGAAAGAATTCTCTCAGTGCTTAATCATTTTGAATTTTTATGGCTTCTCATGTTGGTCCCCATGTGAGTATCAGTTAATACTGCTGTCAAATTGTATAAAACAGATAGACAGGAGGACTGAACACAGAAGGTCTACATAAACCAGTTTTGCAGTGCTTCCTTTTGCTATTCATAAACAACTTGCACTGTGGGAATGTACTACCTGCAAGGTTGCGTTGTTTGTTTCATGAAAGGCTGGCCGCTAAATGGCATTGGGAGCCCAGTTGTTTACTTTCCAAGTTAGTCATTCCTATCAGATTTACTTTGGCTAAATATCGTAAGTTAACACCCCATCTTTAGTGTCATATGAAGTTGAAGTTGAATCTTTAGAGTAACAATATTCTCCAAGCTTGTTTCTTTTGTTCAGCAAAATAGATTTCTAAGTTTATTGTTCTTTGTGTCACTGGCCCATAGTAAGGTTGCTTATTTAAATAATTTATTCAAATTATCATTTCTGTTATTAAACAAAAAATATTGTATAGCCCAGAATTGGGCCCACTGGAGTTCATTCCCCTATTAGGTCAACATAAAACCTTTGTTGCATAGATCAATGGGCCATGCAACATTGGGCATATCATTTTTTAAATTTCAATAAAAAGAAATTATTTGAAAATTAAATTTTTAATATAGTTTTTTTATGAAGAACCCAAAGAACCCGAAGAACCCAAAGAACCCAAAGAACACAACCCGAAGAACCCGAAGAACCCAAGAACCCAAGCACACGAAGAACCGAAGAACCCGAAGAACTGAAGAACCCGAAGAACCCAAGAACCCAAGAACCCGTTAAAGGAAAAGAACCCAAATTTTTTTTTTGAAGAACCCGGTTCTTCATGGAAGAACCCGGTTCTTCTGGGTTCGTCTGGGAAGAACCCGTACCCGAATTCGGTACTTGGGTGCGGGAACCCGGGACGGGTTCGAGAACCCTACCCCCGGGTGCGGGTACCCATGCAACACAGATTTTCATGGATATAACTTAATATAACTTTCTTATGTAGAAAACATTGCTTATCTTAGGCTTAACCATGCATATAAAATACCACCTATCATCTTCATTGAAAAAAGAATGGTGTCTTTGTTCATAAATATCAGTGATTAATCATAGGAATGGCTATTATTCTCTATCAAACAAAATCAAGGACTAAGTAATGAAGATCTTGGTCGACAACAAAACTTATGATTATTAACTTCACATTAAAATTCACTTCATCTCTGCCACCTTCAAGGAAATCTTTGTTATCCATCACCATATTGATGTTGTGACTTGGTCCTTGAAAAACATTCAGCATATTTGATTCATGGAAACCTTCAAGTTAGACAGTATATGTCATGCTAACTTGCAAGAGATTGGTGTGAGGTACATTGAGGCTTGCAGGGCCTGCCCTGCAATTTGCCCTCATGAAAGCATAGAAGTAGATTATAACCAGTTTCTTAGGAAACCATGAATCCTTTCTAGCCTTGACATCTCCGTGACCAACAAGATATACAACTCCTGATAATTCAGAACACTTCCATAGTTCCAAATGTACATCACAAGAAGGAAGCAGGTGGAAAAAACCATTTATCCAACCATTTTCCCCCACTTTCATCAAAACTGCAGAAAAATAAATTAGCTCAGTTGATCCAAATAGAACAGGAAATCCAATCGCAAGGAATATATTTTTTGCCCATATAAGAACCATGACAAGAGTCACTAGGCTTGTAGTCACCATAATCATCTCTACCTTTGCAATGCCATATGCATTTGATATCTCGACCGTGCTCTTAAAACAATCACATACCAAGACACACATTATCATTAGAACCCAGTTGATGACAAGAATGTAGATCTGACCCATGAACCGTCGGGATGTGTGAATTATTTTCAATCTGGGAAAGCATCCTAGGGCCATGGACATTTTAATAGATGAAATTGTTGTTGAGATCATTGCCTGGCTTGCAATCATGGAAACAACACTAGCTATCACGAAGACTGGCCAGATAAAACCATCTGGAATTGAAGCAGAGAATACGTTCTCCACCACAGAGGGATGCTTCATAAGATATGCAACTTGATCCATGTAAGCCAATAGTAGGCATGGGAATACTACACATGTGAAGGCTATCTGGATGGATCTTACTGAGAAGTGACCCAAATCAGCAAACATAGCTTCAGCTCCTATTATGCATAACATGCAACCTCCTAGGGACATCCATGCTTTGATAGTGTTCCTCTTGAACAAGTAATAGATATAAACAGGATTGAATGCCCTTAAAATTGTCATGTCATGTTAAATAATATTGTAAAGTAAAATAGAACCAATAGAGAAAAACCATATCATGAGTGCCAGAGAAAATGTCATGCCTACTTTGCTTGTACCAAACTGTTTGATGCTGAACAAGATCACCAGGAATATGATTGAGACAATGACCACTGTGTCTTCCGTAAAGCTAGATATTTCATCTTGCATGCCACTAACAACAGACATGACTGATATTGCAGGTGTAAGTATGCCATCCCCAATTACCATGGAAGTACCCATGAGAAACAAGAGTAGCAGTAGGGTCTTCAATTTTGTACTTCTCTAAAGGCTTTCTTTGATTCTTAATCATCTTTCCAGTTTCGGGGTGGGCAACTTGAGCTTGAAACTGGAATTTTTTTCATCTGATGGTTGTTGGTTGGGGAGCAGATTGACCTTCGCATATGTGCAAATCAAAGAGTACAAGGAAAATGTCCCCCTTTCACCATTGTCATTGGCTTTGAGCATAATGAACACCTATTTAGCCAAAGGGATGAGGGCTATTGTGTACATCACTAAAGCTAATGCACCCAAAACATCTTCCTCTCCTTTGGTACGAGCTTGGATGAATACACTAGTGAAAACATACAAGGAATTGGTACCCATATCTCCATAGACCACTCCAAGTGTTTGGAATGCCAAGTCGAGCGTCCGTCCTAATGAAAGGTCCTTATCATGGCCCTTATGAACACCAGGCACGTCCATGGCCTCCACATCAAAGGAATCCACTCACTTGGTCTTCAGAATGAGCCCACGCCTCATTTTGTGTCATGTCTGATCATCGTCCACAAACCACCTTGGGGATTACCCTTCCATTTCACTGCCATCAACCGACCTAGACTCTGATGACAACAAAGACATTGAGCCCTCACTGATCCCATCCCTGTCTTTCTCATCCTAGACATTGATATGATAATGGGGTTGACAATGACAAGAATGATACACAAAAGAGAAATCAATAAAAACTTAGGAGAATCCCCACAACTGTTTATAAAAAAAGCACAAGTTTATCATCCAAAGAAGCAATTTCTGCATTCAAAGACCACAATCCTCAATCTCATAATTTTATCATCCATAGAAACAACTCCTGCATTCAAATCCCATAATCCAGAAAAAGAAAGAGCTCAATCTCTTCGACCCACATCGTAACATTGCATCCCACATCCAGATTTCCATTGAAATCTTGAAAATCCTCATACCCAAATGATTTTTTGCAGTGACTTCTATGAATACATTACCATCCTTCGATCAGAGTGTTTTTGTTAAAGAAGAAACATATTATATATCTTCAAGGAGAAACATATAATGGTAATGCAAAGTTCTAAAAGGTATGTGATCCTTAGGCTTATTGGAGAGTATATAAAAAATTTCACACCTTTTTATGAGATATGGGAGGAAAACATGTTAAAGATTTTTAATAAATATAAAATTTCCAAAATGATGCTAGTTACGTGTGATTCTTTTTTCATTGTTTGTGATTATGGAAAATGAAACTCAATGTTTTTTCATTAGTGCACACATATTTCATTATATAATTGCATATAGAAAAATCATTCCAGAGCCGATAACAATAAAAGTGAAGAATTTATGGTCCAACGTTATATTTAAGGGAGATGTTTAAGGATGACGTTTGAATTTTGTTTTTCATTTTAAGACATTTGGAGCAAATATTAGGAAGGAATTTGAGAGAGGATTGTCCTTGATTTTCGAAAATGGAGTTGTTCCTTTCCAGCCATATGCCCCAAGTGACCATCAAAGGGAGAGCTCATAAGTTTTTTGGATGTTTTCTTTATAGCCATTTTTTTACACATATCCATAGAGTCCCCATGCCATTGATGTGAATTACTTGTTCGGTTTTTTTTAACCAAAATTTTTAACCAAACAAGAAAAATTAAAAAAAATGCCTCAAGATCAAAGACTGAAACAAAGACCTATTGACATACCTTTTAAAGTATGGAAAGAACTTGTAAAATCATATGAGAAGTTGGATGCACAAAGAAAAGCCGGCAATGAGAGCATTCAAGTATTGAATTTTTCATTAAACATTATTTAGAATGTATTAATACTTATAAGTATCTTAGACATGTATTTGTGTGAAAATAAATTGAATTGGTTTATGTTTAAGGACAAGGCATCCAAGGCGAGGTTAACCAAGACAAAAGTCACTCATCGTAGTGGCCAGAAAGGTTTAAAAGCACTGATAACAACCTTTGTAAGTATATTAAACATGTGATATTTTTTTAATAAATTTTGTACTAGAAGAAAGTCATTGTTATCTAATTTCTCCCTATTTACTGATTGATAGGAACTAAAACATGGAAGACCTCCAAATCATTTGGAAAAGGAGGTGCTGCAGCAAAAGAGATGGGTTGAATTTGTTGTTTGGATGGACTCTATGGTATGTAATCTTAGTTGGATTTCCAATATACTTTTAAACCATATTTTCATTTTATTTTTTAGTACTATTAGATATTATATCTTACCTCATTTTATGGTTAACATTGTATAACAAAAACATGCGTTGTGTTATGTAATTAATACTAACATGTAATATTGATTTTTTTTGTCAGAATGCTATAGGTAATGATTGCCAAGACGATGATCCAAATTATGTTCAACATATATCAGGAGATGATGAGGATGAGGATGAGGATGATGGTGTTGAAGGAGGAGATGATGATGATAGTTGCGGTGTTGGTGATGATGTGGATCAGAGTAATGAGGATGGTCAAGATGATCATGAGGATGATCTTGGTGGTGGTAGCTAGGCATGCACATGCATTGTTTTTTATGAAGAAATTATTGTGTAGAATGACATTGTTATGTTTAGATGGGTGTTGTGAATTTACCCTATATCAATGAGACATTTTGATTTTGTAATCATACGATGAGTTTGATTTATGTATGTTGTTAATTTATCGTAGAATAACGATATTCATGAAATATTTTGATTTGTTAATCATATTTGAATTTTACTTGTTTTGATTAAAAATAATACTGATTTTATTAGTATTATGTTGCTATTTTATACATGTTTTGAAAATTGTTAATGACACATTGTTATTTTTTTGGATGGATGTTGTCAATTTCTCTTAAATTTCTTTACAAATGATTTTGAATTGTGATATCTGCTTTAATGATATTTAGAAACTATCATATATTTCACTATGAATCTATAAAGGGGGTCATATATGTAAAGAAAAATATACTCTATATAAGAAGTCAAATGCGGATGTAACCATGGATGCAAAATTGAAAGTAAAATTGGGTGTTAAACTAGGAATTAATACAAAATGCAAACAATTGACATACAAAGTGTTTTAAATTAGAAGTGAAAAATTGTGCAATAGTTAACACAAAGAAGGGAACAAAACATGGCATACAAAAGGATATCAAATTGGGCAAAAACAAGGACACATAAATGGGCACCAAATTAGATGCAGAAAAAGACAACAACTAGATGTAAAATAAGATGCAAAGTTGAGCGTTAAAAAGAAGCAAAAAACGTTACAAATTAATATGCCAAATGATGATGCAAATAATGGTGTAAATTTGGGATGCAAACTTGGGTGCAAAAAAGGAAAAAAAAAAAAGATGTAAGAAAAGACATAAAACAAGATGCAAAATGGGGCTGAAAAAAGGTGAAACCAAGGATGCCATATTGGATGTAAAAAATGATTCCTAATCACATGCAAATTTAGGCTCGAACTCAGACACAAAATTATATGCAAATTTGGACACAAAATGAGGCAAAAAAAGATGCAAATTTGGATGGTGAAAACGATGTAAAACTAGACACCAAAAAAATTCAAAATTGGATGAAAAAGTCGGTGTAAATAATGGTGCAACATTGGACACAAGTAGACACAAAAAAATGGTGCAAAAAGGGGCATAAAATAGCTTAAAATTGGATGCAAAACTTGGTGCAAAAACAAATACAAAAGTAGACGTAAAAAATGGCTCTAAATTGAATGTACCATTAGACACAAAATAAGATGCAAAGGTGGAAACAACACATGACTCAACATAAGATGCAAATATAAATGCAAATTTGGATGCTCAAAATGATGTAACATTAGATGCAAGAGATGGTGTTAAAAATGATGCAAAATTGGATGAAATAAATGACGCAAAATATGGTGCAAAATGAGATGGGAAAAATGGAGACAAATCAAACGTAAATGTGGATGTAAAAAATGGTCCAAAAAAAGATGAAAAAATGGGCACAAAAATGGATGCAAAATTTGGTGCTAAATCAAATTCAACACATGGTGCAAAGATAGGCACCAAAGCTAGTGCAAAAATAGAAGCAAAAACTAGTGTAAGACTAGATACAAAACCTGGCGTAAGACTAGATGCAAAAACTGACACAAAATGGATGCATAAAAAGACGTTAAATTGGATTCAAAATATAGTGTAAACTTGATGCAAATGATGGTGCAAAAATGGAAGCAAAGAATGACACAAAATAGGAAGCAAAAGAGAATGAAAAATAGATGCAAAAAATGACACAAAACTAGAAGCAAAACCTGTCATAAAATAAGATGCAAATCTTGGTTCAAAATTTGACGCAAAAAATGATGCATAGTTTGGTGTAAAAAATGATGCAAAATCTAGCGTGAAAAAGGATGCAAAATCAGGTGCAAAAAAGGACGCTTTAAAAATTGTACAATAGAGCCAGATTTAGCGCCAGGTTGCTCATCACAATTACAAAAAAAATGCACTAAAATCTGGCGCTAAATCTGGCGCAAATCGCTGGTTTTGTTGTAGTGATAGTTCTCCATTCTTATCTTCTAGAAGGCAAAGTTAGATCCATTAAACAATGGAGTTTTGCATTTTTATATGATCATGGCCACCTTTCTTTGAAATCAACCTTCCAGTAGTTAATTGTTCCTGAAAGAATTCACTTTGATATCACTTGTTAGATGAAATATCACACTAAGAGGGGGGGATGAATCAATGTGGTAGAAAACTTTTCTTCAATAATGAAACACGTATTAATGTATCATAACAATTTTTAGTTATAACAAGAAATTAAATAATGCATCAAGAAGCCATCATCACATCAACACAAGAGGACATAAGATTTAACATGGAAACCCTTATGGGAGAAAAATATATTTTTTTCTTCTTTTTCTTTATCTTCAATTCATTACAAAGATTTTGAATAACATACCTACTAGAGGCACCCAGAACCAACATATGCAACCAACTGCTTGTGATAGGCTACAAGCTTATCGAGGCACCAAACTTGAAAAAGTGCAAGTAACCATTTGAAATAGGATACAACCTTATTAAGGTACTAACCTCATAAATTAAAAAGCTTTGACTTGTTGTAGGCTTCAACCTAATTGAGGCACTAACCTCAGTGGAGGCACCCACCTCCTTATTCAACTTCTTGTGAAACACTTTTCATAATATTTCAAACTGGATCCACCTTCTCTTCAATCAATGTAGGTCTTCAAACTAATTAAATTGTTGTTGTCATACAATTGTCATATCTTGTTCATACCCTATTCCAACCTACTCATCAATATGGTAAAATAAATCGCTAACTTTTTATTCATATCCCGAACACCAACTATAATCTACTCATATCTCCCAAAGCAATAAAAATGATTCTAAACATTAAAACTATAACACCGAGTCTTCTCATGCCTTCAAAATTGTTCATACTGAACCCTAACAATCATGCTTCTTCTAGAATTCAATTTGGCATATAAATCAGCCCAAAGTCCTCCAAAAACCATATAAGGCTATATAAAACCATAAAAATTAAATGATTTGATAAAATGACACAATCAAGGCACATTATAATAAATGGAATTTTACGAGCTCTACAAAATAATCCAGTTGTTCTACAATATTGTCAATTTCGACGTGCCAATATCCCATATAAAAAAAATGCCAAGTATAACTAGACTCAAACTCACGACCTTTATAATGCAAAAAAATCATACAACTAACTACACAATTCGTAGAATCACTGATCATTACTACTCAAAGATATGTATATAGAAGATAGGCCTACGAGTACCTCAAACCATCAAACAACAAAAATGTTGTGCCTTCAAAAAAAATATATTATGCATATATAGAAAGGACAAACCTTTGAGCACCTAAACCCTTCGATCAATCAATGTGTTGAGCCTTTAGAAAATCTTGAGTCACACATATATTTTAAGTACAGGCCTTCAAGTTTCTTGACCGTTCGACCAACCATAGTGCCAAGCCTTCATAATAACATAGTTCTAAGACTTCACAAAACACCATAGTGTTGAGACTTCACAAAACCATAGTGTTAAGACTTTACAAAGCTACAGTGCCGAGAATTCACAAAACCACATTGTCGGGCCTTCACAAAAACCATGGTGTCAAACCTTCACAAAAACTTGTGTCACACATATATATCAAGTATAAGTCTTTGAGCGCTTCCAAACATCAACCAGGAACTTCACAAAACTTAGTGTTATGTAAGTACATTAACGACAAAACTGCATGCACCTCAAATCATCAACCAACCAACATGCTAAGACTTCACACAATTGATGTAGCCACAAAAGTCAAACACCAAATCATGATTGAGCTTCTCATTGTTTGAATGTAATTGTGAGTCATTGTTAGGGATTTCATATGTCATTGGATTCCCTAAATTAAATTGTCAACCATAGTTCGTAAACTTCAAGATGTAATGCATTCCAACATAGATTCAAATGTATCCTATAGTTATAGTGCGAAATTAAGTACAAAATTCTCAAACTCTATTCCTAATAATCACGCCTAGAATTGTTGAAGTGAAGAAACCTATTTTGTTGCAATCTAAATCACTGTCAATGAAATCTATTTTGCATTCAAAACTCAAATCACTATTCTGTTCTTAACTATGATATATTAACTCAAAAACTCGTTCAGAAATAAAGTGGACAACTATCACTAACTATGTTCTCAAACCAATTTAACATTAACTCTATTCAAAACCATTACACAAAGCTAATCCCTAGGGTACTATGAATCAAAAGTAAACTCAATAATAACTCAAACCATTCCCTTTATCCAAAGAAAACTCAGCATTTAAAAGACATAACTTATGATTTTCTAACTTAGAACCAATTCTGAATCAACACACACAACTTCAATTTATCTAATGATGAACAAGAATAAATCTAATAAAGCTTACTACGAAATCAAATAAATAATGAGTTGTCTATTCAAATGATTATTGCACTACAATTCAAGTAAATCTCACACAAGAAATCAAACAACTACACTGTAAATGACAAGCAATTTCCTAAATGTTAACACATGATCTATACTAGAAATAAAACTTTGTCTCTAATTGATTATGGATCTTCAGACAGAGCATAAGCTACAGGAGTCTCATGCCACTGATATATAGATTCATAATAAATTAAACACTTCCATCCAAGACAAGAAATTCAATTTAAAGCATAAGAATTTACTCCATCAGATATTCATTTTAAATCAAAACTTCCTTTTCCAACATTCATGAACTCGGAAGAGTAACATGTATAGAGTATGCTCATAACAATGTTCCACAGGCTTGTGAAGACTCAATAGCATTACACTTGTTATATTTAACTCAGATCTATGAAAACATCAAAGGAAACTTGAGTACGGAATTAAGTGCAGAAATTCTGAAAGTCACTAATGAAAGCAAATGAGAATTTAAGTGCAGTTCTATCTAATGAATCGAAACACACTTCCTACACACTAAAATTGTTACAAGACTCGATCAAGGTTCGTGGTGGGCCCTTTCCACAACCTAGAACAAGCCTAATCTAATTCAATACTTGCAGATTAAAGAGACATAAACGCTTAAATAAGAGTAAAAGTCGAGACAATAATTATATTAAAAACTTCAGTAAAACATCAGTTTAAGAGTTCAGTCTTAACAGAACATAATCAAAGAGTGTTGTGCCACAATCACCAACTCAGCCTAAGCATGTATCTTTCCATGCATATATGTGTGTAACTTTACATACAAAACATTGGGCCTTTTAAAGAGTTCATGCCGATCAAATAATTACAACTGATTGACTAAAGAGAGTAAAAATATTTGGGATCTAAACTAAGTTAAGCCAAGTGAAATCTTCAAGATTATTTCACCCATATTGTAGTTGAATTGTCCCAATCATGGCACTATCCTTGAACCAAAGAAACTAATTCCATGTTTGAGAACAAGAAGGAATATTCTAGGATGTTGATGGTTGACTTGTTGCTCAATGTTGAGTATAATATTGATTTAAGTACAAAACTGAGTACAAAATGGCTGCTCTGAAAATGATTTCTTGTTGTGTTGCTAGATTGGGTGCTAGACCATTGATGATCTATCCACGCACTTCAAATTTCTACCTATATTCAAGATTCCTTCTATAGATTAGTCAAATTTAATCAAGAGTTATAAAGTTATTTAACATCTACCTAAACCAATCAAATACATACAAAAATAGCACTTATTAATAAATCTTACCTCCACTGTAAAGTAACATGGTTTAACTAGTGTGGAGTGGTTTTAGGGTACCAAAAAGGGGTAAAGTAAGGTAAATGATAGTAAAAACAGTGGGATAAGATGTGAAAAAGGGTACAAAAGTAGGGCCCAACATCCCCCCATGCTAGAGGGAATGCATGTCCTCATGCAACTGTCCTTTTCAAACTTCAACCAGTCATAAAAAATTAGGTCATCCCTTCCTTCAAATTCCCACTGTGCTTACTAGGACTTCCAAACCATGGTTTTCCTTCATTAATGGTCATCGAAATCTCAGGGATCGCTCATGGGCACTAAGCCTCTTGACAGGCCTCTATTGTTTCAGCTTCCAACTAATAAGGCGCTTGTTCCTCAGGATGAGCGCATCATTCTTGGAGACTAGGGATAGATTCCTATTTTGATATTGCTCATTAACCGTCCACACATAACAAAAAATCGTCTTATACTTATGAGCCTTTTCCTTATGCTTTTCATTCTTTTTCTGTAATTTAGCCACTAGTGGTTGTAAATATCTGACACCACAAATTGAAGTATTTTCAGCAGGTATGGTTTGCTGCCATGAACTACTCCCTATATGAGTCAACCCATCAAGTGTCTAGCTATTATTAGGTTTAGACAACCACTTCTTCTTGCCTTGACCCTTGTTGGATGGACCCAACTATGGCAAACTACTTAGAAGATCTTGGAAATTATCTATCAGTCCATCTTTCTCAGGTGAACGAACCCCTACTTCTTCGACTTCCTGAGAGGGGCTCTTCATTTCTTGTTCCAGATAGCAAAAAATTCTAACAGGTTCTAGGTCTTAAGTACCAGAAATGGACGATTTTTTTCTAGACATGCTTCTCATGTGTCGTGCACCTTGTGACAAGGTCGAATTCCCTTATGCTTTCTCTTTCTACATTGATGTAGCGGGCAATGATGCTACTTCTTGCTCTTCCTTGAAGAGTTTTCTCTTTATCTTCTTAGGGTGACATTAGATCTCTTAGATTATTTTTCTGTTGGTGAGACAACAGGTTCTGCAACCTCCACTTGAGGATTTTTCAAATTGTTCAGTTGGGATTCTTTGGCTTCTACTTCATTATTAACATGTTCACTCTTTTGTTCCTTCTTTTGCATTTCTTTCCTTTCAAAGCTAGGGTCAATTTCTTTGTAGATGAACTAGGGTTTACATACTTCTTCAGGGGTTTCACCAAATGAATTTCCTCCTTTGTAGACACAAGGGTTATCGTAGGGATCTAGCCTTGTTTAGAATTGAAATCTTGATAAAAATTTCAACCAAAAACTTTTCCAAGGACTTCTTTCATCTACTCAACTCATAAATAACCAACATATTGATAAGACTGTGATGACACACAACAGTCTCAAGGTATTTGATAGTGGACTTAACACCCTTATTGACCTTATACAAACTTCTATGTATGAAAAGAAAAATTGACTTCTTGACCATCTTAAAAGTGAAAGAGCAGGCTAATATGATAAAGGAAAAATAGCGGCATACCTCCCCTCATAGGTAACAAATATTTGTAATGCAATGATGAGTGAGTGTCATTCCTCCTCCATGCAACTCCGTAGGACCCCCTTTGACCAGTTAATGGACTTACATGCCGATTTAAGGAACTTAGCATAATCATCTGGCTTGAGTGGCCCTCCTTTAAAATATTTCTCACCAGTTAATGGCAATCTGGTTTCCTTTCTTATTGACTTCTCGGTCACTTTGATTTTCAGGCTCTCGACCCTTGCAACTTTCCCATCAAAACTCTGCATGAAGGGCCATTTCTACCCTGTGGTTGTAACCCTGGAATATCCGAGGAAAACTCATCCATCCCTTCTCCTTAAATAATGCCTTACACATAGAATATTCTGGTCTCTTGGAAAATTGAGTGAATGTGGGTTCATGGAAGTTGGCCCCCATGTTGAAGGGGGAGCAATGTTGAGGTTTAGATGGGAAATACATGGCTCATAGTTTAGTTCTCAACTGAAACTTATGAATGAGACAGACAATTTACATGTCAGGGTTCACATAAATTTAAATTTGTTTGAAACATCGACTATGGAATTTTGAATTATGGTGCAGATTGGCTGTTGTAATGATGAGTAGGTACTTGACATTTGTACCACATGAGTAGAAATGAATGGGAAGGGTAGTAGGATAGGATGGTTTAGGATTAAACGAATATGGGGAAGATATGTAAATCATTACAATGAGAGGAGGTAGATTATTATTAATTTCTATCATTCATATACTTTGAATTAGTCTAAGCAAATGTAAATTTACCCATACCTTGATTTGACTACACATTAATATTCAGGAACTTGAGAACAATAATGATGGGGAAAATTTGGTCTTTGGTCGAATGTCCTATTCATTTGTCAAATCCAAGATGATAGACTTGTTCATGTAATTATAAATAATCCAGAGTACTTACAATTTACCATCTTCATTAATTTTAATATTGCTAGGTTGAAGTTGATCCCATATACCTTTCCTGAACTTGATACGCAGATTTATAAGAAATTATTTAGTACCCAATTCAGTCTAAGAGTAGTACTGAATTAAGTACAAAACCTTTGAACTTGCTCATTGAACATAGAAACTGTGAAAAATTGTGATTGAACTGAAAAATGAACAGAAAGCTTCCTTGAAGTTTCATGTAGGCTAACTATAGAAATTGTGACTGAAATTTGACTTCTGGTTGCTGTAGAATAATTTGGTGCCATCATTCCATGGATTTTGACCAGGCCTAGGATGATCACTACCTGGGGCATTTCAATTTTTGGGAGTCTGAAATGCACAGAAGAAGACTCCAAGGGGAGTTTATTTTCCGTAATTATTCTGTTGATCCCATAATAGAATAATCATGTACTCGAAAAATCCCTAACCACTATTGTCACATTAATATTTATGAGCCTGGGTCAGTCAATTCTTGGAACATTAAATTTTAGGGATTCTGAAATGTTCACAGTAAACTCCATATTATCCTTTTCTGTAAATAATCTCGGAAGTTTGAATAAAGGAAAAAACTTACCCTTGAAAAATTTCCTTGTTATTCTATGTGCGTCGTGGATGAAAAAAAGGTCAACCCACTATTATATATATATATATATATATATATATATCAATTTGAAGAACCAGCAGGAGTTGGGTCCCCCTTTTGGACCAACTCCATTTCTGGATCCTGCATCACATTCTGCAAAAATTCTTGGCGAGAGAGCGGATGGTGGTAGATTTTCAATCTCTGGCCATTTACCACAAATGAGGTATGATCATCATCAATGGTTTTTATCCTGACTGAGCCATTATAAAAAACTTCCTCCACTTCATAGGGTCCCAACCATCTAGTTGAAAATTTCCCTTTGAAATGTTTAAATTTGTTATTATATAGCAATGCCCAAAATCCTCATTGAAAGCTCTTTTCTTGATGCACTTATCGTGACACCAAGTTCTCTGATCCTATCCTAACATGGTTTGTTGAAAGGCATCTTTTCTGATTTCGTCAAGTTCATTCAACTGAAATATTATTTCTTTATGGGCCTCATTTAGATCCATTCCTAATTGAGTAGATGCCTAGAATGTTTTTACCTAAAACTCGATGGGGAGTAACACATGCTTCCCATATACTAACTCATAAGGAGTATGCCCCATCACATTCTTTCATGTTATTCGATAAGCCCATAATGCTTCCAGCAATTTGTCAGCCTAGTCACCATGGTGAAGTTGAATTTTCTTGGTGAGGATGGACTCCAAGACTTTATTGGTAGATTCAACCTGTCCATTTTCCTGAGGGTGGTATGGAGTAGATTTTTGGTGCTTAATCTGGTATTGTTCAGTAATAGCCTTCACTATTTTGGAAGTAAATTGTGTCCCCTGATCGGTGACAATCTCTCTAGGTACCCCAAACCGAGTGAAAATGTCTTCAAAGAGGAAATCTACAACAAACTTCTCAGTGGAAGAATATAAAGCCTTAGCTTCCACCCACTTTGTCACATAATCAATACAAACTAATATGTATCTCTTCTTCTTGGACATGGGAGAAATGGGCCCCACAAAATCCAATGCCCACTTTTCAAAAGGTTTTATTGATATCTGAGTTTGAAGAGGCATTTCATCAATTGGAATAGGCCTCCCCATTCTTTGGTAGGCATCACAACTAGAAACAAACTTTTTGGCATCTTTGAAGAGAGTGGGCCAGTAATAACCTGCATGTAGGACCTTATAAGTTGTTCTTTTGTTTGCAAAATGGCCACCACAGGGTTCATTGTGGCAAGCTCTCAAGACATCGTACATTTCATCTTCCTGCACACATCTTCTCATGATTAAATCAAGACTTGTGTTGTACAAGTCCCCCTCTATCCAAGAATAGTTGGCACTTCACTGCACAATATTATGTTTATCCTTAGTGGATAGATTTTGTGTACCTAATACCAGATAGTTAGCCACATCAGAAAACCAAGGAGTATGATTTTATACAACAAATAAATTCTTATCTAGAAATTCATCTGGAGCTTGTACTGGAGCTATGCCTCATTCAATACTTAGTCGGGACAAGAGGTCTACAACTAAATTATCTTGTCCAGGCCTATCAATCACAGTGATATTACATTCCTAAAGTAAAAGGAACCATCTATTAATTCTTCCATTAGTAATTGGCTTATTCATAAGGAACCTAATAGTAGAGTGATCCATATGGACAAAACTTTCATAACCAGTAATATAGTGCCCAAATTTGTTGATATCATGGACTACTGCTAGTAATTATTTTTCAGTAACTATGTAATTTAATTCTGAAGGTGAGATATTTTTTCTAACAAAATAAATAACATAAGGAATGTGATTCTCCCTTTATCCTAACAAAGCTCTAAGGGTTGTATCTGATGCATTAGTACAAATGTGAAAAGGGAGATACCAATTATGTCCTCTCAATACCAGGGCAATAGAAAATTTGTTCTTCAGTTCCTGAAAAGCATTTTGATAATCAGTATCCCATAGAAAATCAACATATTTAGTAAGAAATTTAAACATAGGTCTTGCAATTTTAGTGAAATTTTCAATAAATATCCTATAGTAACCTCCATTTTCCAAAAGTATTCTTACCTCCTTTTGTGATGTTGGGACTGAAATATGTGATATTACCCCAATTCTTGCAAGGTCAATTTTTATCCTTTCTTGTGACACATGGTGTCCCAAACAAATTCCTTTAGTTTGCATCATTTTACATTTTATATTACTAAGGGCCAAATGAGCTTCTTAAAAATGAATCAACACTTTTTCCAAGTTCTCCAGAGACTACTGTAAATCATCACCATACACTGTGAATTTGTCCATCTAGACTTCTACACAATCACGTATAATATCAGCAAAAATAGCTAGGACAACTCTCTAAAAGATAGTTGGAGCGTTGCATGGGCCAAAACAAATAACTTGGTAAGCATAGGTGCTCTAGGGATAGGTAAAAGTAGTCTTCTCTTGGTCTTCTAGGGTTATTTGAATCTAATTATAGCTAATGTACCCATCCAAGAAAGAAAAGTACTTTTTCCCTGACAATGTATCAACGACCTGATCAATAAAAGGCAAAGGAAAGTAATCTCGCAAGGTAGCTTTGTTTAGCTCTCTGTAGTCAACACAAATTTTCCATTTCCCATTTTTCCTGGGAACTACGACCAAGGGAGATATCCATTTACTATCAGAGATGGGATATATAAAATTCGCACTTAACAGTTTTTGCAATTCATCTTTGACAATTTCTTTGAGAGCTGGATTCATTCGTCTTTGTGGCTACCTAATAGGCCTAATTTCTTCATTTGTGTAAATGTGGTGTGTACAAGTATCAAGATGAATCCCTTTCATATCTAAATAATCCCAAGAAAATTCTCTGGACTGTTTTTGAATCATGTCTATTACTTGTTGTTTATGTTCTGTACTTAATTTTGTACCAATGTACAATGTTTTTCCAGCACTGATTTCAACAGGTTGAGCACTTGCTTCACTATTTTCTTCCAAGGCTGCCATAGTAAATGATGCAAACATAACAGGGTGACAAGTTTCTTGAAATTCACTGCTGAAAACATGATGATAACCACTACAAGAAACATAATAATCTATTCAATTTATAGCTGATAAGAATTGTTGCAAAACGTGTTCTTCTGACTATTCTTGAATTCCTCTTGCTTTTTCTCGAGTTAGTAAGGGATGCATATAGTCTTCTTCCCCATAGGGATTTTCCAACCAAAGAGATACTTCAGAAGCTAATTGAGAAGGTGGAAAAATAGTTAATGTTTGAATTTGTGACCCATTGGAAATAGTCATTTCCCCATTTCTGCAACCAATAACAACATCAACAGTGGCCAGCCAAGGCCACCATAAAACTATTGGATGTCTGGGTTTAGTAGTCTTTGGAGAAATTATGATGAAATCAATTAGGTATTCCCAAGAAGCTATTGTGACCACAATGTTTTCTAGGACCCCCACAGGTTTAACAATGGACTTATCTGCTAACCCCAACACAATGGGTGTAGACCTTACTTATTTTAATTGTAATAATGTCATAGTGTCAACAACCATTGCATTGGTGGTTGCCCCAAATCCACTAGAGTATTGGGATGAAAAGCTCCATTGATTTCTATGGTTACCACAATGTTCCTTGGATCAACATATTTTGGTGGTAATCGAGATATCATTTTTGAAATTTAACTAATTACTTTAATATTATGGTTTCTACTTTTCTTTCTTCATGGATTTTTTTATGAAAATATCCCTAATAACCTTTGTATAAATAAGAATGTCTCTAATAGCTTGCAACAAAGGAATTTTATGCAAACATTCCTCAATTCATATTCCAAGTCATATTCCATGGGAGTTTCAATTTTCTTCACGAGCAATCTCTCTAGATAAGGAGGCTCCCTAGGTTCTAAAAGCTCTTGTGGTTCTTTTATTTCACTGTTTTTCTCATTTTCTATTTGTTTATTGGTTTTATCCTTAGGTTCTATATGAGGATCCTCCTCTTGAATAATTACAACTGATTTATTTTTATTAACCATTTTCCCAGATCTTAACTAAATTTCATTTAAAGGAAAAGCAGTAATGACATAAGTGGGAAAAGGTTGCAGCTCAATATTTTGTACCAGTTGAGGAGGTCTATTATTAGGATTAGCAATTGGTTGTGCAGACAGTTGTGTTGGGAGAGGAGGGTTAAATAATTGTTGCACTTGCTATGAAGATAAGTTAGTGCTTTGATGTAAGGGCAAGGGTTGTTGTACTAGAGGTGGTCGTGGAAATGAAGGTTGCTAAAAGTAAGATGAATTATACCCTTGCTAGAATTGAGGCATATTGGATGCATAAGGCATGCAAGGTGGAAATTGATACTGAGGGTATGGAGGTGCTTGGTTTTGAGGCTGAAATTTATTCCCATAAGGATTTCCTCTCCACCCTTGGTTCCAAGGTGAACTTTGAGATGGTTGTGTAGGCCATGAAGGATAAGGTGGTTGAGGATTCCATGGCTGATTTTGAGCAAAACCTTACATATTAGGGTCTTGATAAATATTATTGTTTGGTACCCTCCATGACGTCTTTAGTTGATTGAGGAAACTCACTAGTCTCTCCCCCCGTAAATAACTTGTAATCCAGGAAGGGATGGGCATTGATCAGTGGAGTGCTCATGTGTAAAGATCCTGCACACCTCTACCACAGTAATAGGTCATTCTCTTTCAACATGCTTACGTGTGCATTTAGGACTAAAAACTTCCAAGACAACCTTTTCTTATTCTTGTTTCTTTTTAATTTTTATAATATCTAGTTGGTCACTAATGGTGTTTAGGATATTTGTTTTAATGTTTTCGAAGAGGTTCCCCAACTCAACTCTAGTGACACCACCTTGTACTAGTTTTGAATTCCTAGACACATAATCCCTTGAGTTGTCTCAGATCGTTTTGCCTACCTTAGCTTGAATTCTAGAATAGGTTATGCATAATTCATCTATTTTAGCAAATGGATTCTTATAGACATCACCAGAACTTAAAAGATTTAGTGTTTCAATGCATTCTTACCTCCAAAAGACAGTCCTGAAGGTTCTCTCATCCAGATTATCCACTCATGATTTGTGATAGTTATAAAGGAACCTCTCAAGGTATTCCTCCAAACTCTCATCCTCCATCTGTTGAATCCTAAAAATATCATCAACATCTCTGATTTTACAGTAATCTTGATATTTCTTAAGGAGGACTGACTTCATGAGTAAATGGTGTGTTCTCCCAAGCTCATGAACCATCTCAGGGCTAAATATTTCAAGGTGGCAGGGAATAACTTAAGTTTGTGTGCCTCGTCATCATAATTATAGCTTTTACAATGAATTTCAAATTCAAACAGGAAAGAGCCAAGGTCTTCAGAGAATGTACCATGGAAAAGTGGAAGAGATGTCAAAGGTATATTCTTCCTAGTAATATTTTTGGTG
Organism: Pinus tabuliformis; assembly: GCA_031772625.1. Lineage (NCBI taxonomy): Eukaryota > Viridiplantae > Streptophyta > Pinopsida > Pinales > Pinaceae > Pinus > Pinus tabuliformis. Next base: position 413,662,948 of record CM062807.1, read on the forward strand.
ATGTCTAGCATTGGAAATCTGAAGGTGGTTTGTGAATCTTCCTTGTTCTCCTCAGGTCCCCCTATTGGCCCATCTCTCAATTTATTATTCTCGTTAAGTAAAGTGTGGATTCTATCATTGTCCTCAGTATTAGCCCCGCCATTATTTTTTTCGTTGTTTTGATCACCATTTATCTTCTCCTCACTACTTCCTCTATTAGCCATCTTTATTATAGGTTCCGAAGTAAGCCCAAGCATAATATTCCAGCTAGAAGAAGATTCAACTGGATTGGTCTTTATATATCAAGGACCAAATCCCTTTGAGGTCCTCTTACTATTGATTATATTTATGAAACTGCCACTAAGTATATGCTCACAGCATCCCTTAAGATGATTTATTGTCATTGTGATGTGCATTCAGGTTGTGCTACATCCCCTCGATGTGATACTTCTTTTACTGAGGCCACCTTTGTGGTAGATATTTATACCTCTTCTCTCATACTTGCATAATGATTAGTGGGATTAGTTGGGGGTGTTTTCATGGGACCAAATAATTTTGAAAATGATTTTGTTCTTTGAATAAATCTACCCTTACTATCTGGGCCTACATTTACTTTTGCGCATAAGAAAAAGAAAACACTACATAAATTTACTAAATACAATCAAACTTTGGAGCAACCCTACCATAGTAGACATGTGGCTCTTCACTCATGTCGTACCTTACACTCTCTGCCCTCTGATTTCCCTGCAAAATCCTTACCACACATAAAATAAATAAAAAAATATTATTTGGACAATTTTCAACTCCCCGGCAACGACGCCAAAAATGTTAGGGATTTTATATTTTGTTGGATTCCCTAAATTAAATTGTCAATCAGAGTTCATAAGCTTTGAGTTGCAATGCATTCTGGTTTATATTCAAACTTATCCTATATAGTTCTAGTGTGAAATTAAGTATAGAATGCTCAAAATCTATTCCTAATAATCACGCCTAGAATTGTTGAAGTGAAGAAACCTATTTTGTTGGAATCTAAATCACCGTCAACAGAATATATTTTGCGTTCAAAACTCAAATCACCATTTTTTTGTTAATTAGGATATATTAACTCAAAAACTCATTCAAAAATAAAGTGGACAACTATCATTAACTATCTTCTCAAACCAATTTAACATTACCTCTATTCAAAACCATTACAAAAAGTTAATCCCTAGGGTACTATGAATCAAAAGTAAACTCAATAATAACTCAAACCATTCCCTTTCTCCAAAGAAAACTCAACATTTAAAAGACACAACTTATTATTTTCTAACGTAAGAACCAATTTTGAATCGACACGCACAACTTTAATTTATCTAATGATGAACATGAATAAATCTAATAAATCTTATTATGAAATCAAATAAATAATGAGCTATCTATTCAAATGATTATTACATTACAATTCAAGTAAATCTCACATAGGAAATCAAACAACTACACTGTAAATGACAAACAATTCCATAAATGTTAACACACAATCTATACTAGAAATAACACTCTGTCTCTAATCGATTATGGATATTCAAATAGAGCATAAGCTACAGGAGTCTCATGCCACTAGTATATAGATTCATAAGCAATCAAACACTTCCATCCAAGAAAAGAATTTCAATTTAAAGCATAAGAGTTTACTCCTTCAGAAATTCATTTTAAATTAAAACTTCATTTTCTAACATTCACAAACTCGGAAGAGTAACATGTATAGAGTATGCTCATAATAATTTTCCACGAGCTTTGGAGGAATCAATAGCATTACACTTGTTATATCTAACTCAGATCTCTGAAAACATTAAAGGAAAATTGAGTACGGAATTAAGTGTAGAAATTTTGAAAGTCACTAATGAAAGCAAATGATAATTTAAGTGCAATTATATCTAATGAATCAAAACACACTTCCTACACACTAAAATTGTTACAAGACTCGATCAAGATTTGTGGTGGGAACTTTCCACAACCTAGAACAAGCCTAATCTAATTCAATACTTGTAGATTAAAGAGAGATAACTACTTAAATAAGAGTAAAATCTGAGACAATAATTATATTAAAAACTTTAGTAAAACGTCAGTTCAAGAGTTCAGTCTTAATAGAACAGAATCAAAGAGTGTCATGCCACAATCACCAGCTTAGCCTAAGCATGTATCTCTGTGTGCATATATATGTGTCACTTTACATACAAAACATTGGGCCTTTTAAAGAGTTCAAGTCGATCAAATAGTTACAATTGATTGACTAAAGAGAGTAAAAATATATGGGATCTAAACTAAGTTAAGCCAAGTGAAATCTTCAGGATTATTTCACCCAAATTGTAACCAAATTGTCCCAATCATGCCACTATCCTTGAACCAAATTGTCCCAATCATGCCACTATCCTTGAACCAAAGAAACCAACTCCATGTTGGAGAACAAGAAGGACTATTTTGGGATGTTGATGGTTGACTGGTTGCCCAATGCTAAGTAGAGTACTGATTTAAGTACAAAATGGCTACTCCAAAAATGGTTGCTTGATGCGTTTCTGGACTGGGTTCTTAATCAATATTGACCTATCCATGCACTTCAAATGTCTACCTATATTCAAGGGTCCTTGTATAGATCAATCAAATTGAATCAAGAGTTATAAATTTATTTAACATCTACCTAAACCAATCAAAGGCATACAAAAATAACATATATTAATAAATATTACCTCAATTGTAAAGTAATGTGGTTTAACTAGTGTAGAGTTGTTTTAGGGTACTAGAAAGGGGTAAGTTAAGGTAGATGATAGTAAGAAGAGTGGGATAAGATGTGAAAAACAGTACAAAGTACGGTCCAACAGTCATGGTATGGGGAATGTATGCAAATATTGATCATGTGGACCTCGGGGCTGACTAGTGTTCAACATAATGTGCCATTGGAGGAATGATGACCATATGGAAATGAGCCATATGACCTTGCCAAAATGACCATGTCGAAACTTTAAGACTTTGGTGCTAGAGAGATAGCCCATATGACCATACCCCATGACTTGGCCATCATGCGTCAGTGATCATCAATATGATGACTTCATCATGATGTCATCATGCCATGTCGTAACCTATGAGGGGTTCCATGTGTCACCAAATTTATTCTTTTTCACCAATCGGAATGCCACAAATCTTCCTGCTACATGGCAGACCCTAGAGCTGCCATGTCTCATGCTAAAATCATCCATGTAAACCTATAATCAATTGCCATGTGTCACTTTGGGATAGGCTATTGACCCTAGTTAAACTTTACACAAGTTATTCTATCATATGTCGTTTAATTTCTCATTCATTTGTTGAATCTGTCCAATCTCAGTAAACATGGTCGAAATTTAACATTGTTAAAGTTCACGCTACCTGCCATACATTGAGTCATTGAACCATAGATTCACCTAGAAGATGTGCATTATTTAACAAATTGGGTGTATGTGGGTTTTGACCATAGTTTGGGCCTTTCACAAATGTTGGTCTTCAAATGGACATAACTTCTCATCTAGAAGGAGTCTTTCAGATTATGATATATTGTTGGAAAGGTCTCAATGAGGAATATTCAAGAATACTATCCATAGACTCTTTATTACATCGTAACTACATCAAAATATCAACAAACTTCAAACCTCTTTGACATCACTTAATGAGGCCATGCAAGAGGTCAGGCTATCATACTACTTCACAAATAATACTATTGTTTCCTTAGGCATTCCCTTTGACATCAATGACATTGGTTGTCATCAATGACACTACTTGCCATCAATGACAACACTGTGTGTAACAATCTCCCCCTTTGTCATCGATGGCAACATTACCAAACATTAAATAATCATTAATGGCAATGGGCCAAAATTCCAAACTCGCTTTCACATGTTGCTAGGGACTTATACTTGATTATGTTGCTTCACTTATTTATCTTTCTTCTTTTATGTATGCATTCTCTCTCCCTTTGACATGTTGCACGATATTTTTTTCTTCTTTAATGTCATGCTTTCATACTACTTCATAAATGGAATTATTTCTTACCTAGGCATTCCCTTTGACATCAATGTCAATACTATGTGAAACAATACACATAACACATGTTAGATATAAGAAACTATAACATATCATAATATAGTGTCTAGAAGATCAATTAGTCCATTAAAGATATGCTATAATAATTGCATCCAACTTCTTAATTGAACCATTTCCTAGAAGTTTATTGATCTTCTCTTGATTCATTAAGTTTTATGCAACATGGAAATTAGTAATATTAAAGGGATTTCTTAATTTTAATTTCATTATCAATCCTTATTAGGTTGATGATAGTGGATTTAGCCTTTATAGAATATATGCGGAATATTTTTAATAATAATTAGGATAGGGGTTTAAATTTATCTCAAAGATAGTTATGTCTTTTTTCTTTTGAATTTAATTAAAAAGACATAATGTGCACAAGTGTGGATTCAATTTCCATTCTATTTTTATTTATGGTATTGAACTCTTATTTATTACTATTGTTTTACTTCGTTTTTCTCATTACATGAGTTTTTAAGCGTATATATGTTTGACTAATTTACTAATTCCTTTAATAAAAATAATAAAGCTATAATTTATTTAATTTGTATGATATTTTTTAATCCTGGTAATGTGAAATGTATCATGTAAGTGTTGTCATTCCTATTATAGATTAATATCTATAAAAATTTTATCAACCATGTAATTTACATAATATACTAACTAAAACAAACACACACACACACACACACATATATATATATCTATATATATAGATATATATATAGATATATATATATATATATATATATATATATATATATATATATATATATATATATATATACATATATACATATAGATATAGATATATATATACATATACATACATACATACATATAGATATAGATATATATATATATATAGGATGGATCATAGGATTAAGATCCATCTACCATGAGTTAATTAACTGATTCGCTAGTCTCCCGTTCACTAAGTTTAATCCTACAATTGTGAAATTTTCCATACATAAAGTTTACAAGAAACCATTAATGCAAGGAGCGTCAAAATTCAGATCCTTCTGCTTGATTCTCCTTACGCTTATTTCAAAATTTGACTATCTTCCTAAATAACAAAATAATGAAGATGATCATTTCCCAGTTATCAAGAGTTTGTAATTGAAGAATGGAATTTAATCTCTAATTATAAGATATGCCCCCGATATGGGAATTCCACTTGCACTTATTTGATATCACACTTTATCACATCCATTGACTTGATTTTTGGTCATATATTTACATTGATAATTGTTTTTCTTACAATAAAAAAAATGGATGAAAGTCTAGAGATTATCAAATAAGTGGAAACCCAACCATCATATTGTACACCTAAACATTTAGGCATGCATCTTTCAATGATCTAAGACATGAATCACGTAAATTGGAATGCAAAAATATTTTCATTTCTCTTTGACCTCAACTCTTTGGAGTTAGACACAAAAAACCCCTTCAGAGACTCCACAGTTATCTTCTCTCTCTTACTTTTGTAGTCAACCTCAAAGGTAGACAAAATTTATGTTGAAAGTAAGTACCTTATAAAGAGATAGGTCATAGAGAAGAGCCTCAAGATAGTAGTCCTATTAAAGAGACATTTTTTATGTTAACACATCCAGTAATTGTCCAACAACCATAATGCATTACTAAGTATATCAATCAATAGTTTTTCTAGATCCTCCTTTTCATTTGGATTGTTCTATAGAGTTAGTCATTCTAATGCAATACTTTTTGGTTTCCCAATCCTACTAGATTTTGGGATATTTTAGAAATTTGATAGACATGAGAAAAGTGGAACAATTGACTTGGTTCAAGATCATATTCCTCAAATTTCCAAAATGTTCTGAAATCTACATAGTACATAGAATTCCTTATGTATTACTCCCATTCATTCCAAAGACTTTATCTTATCACTATTAAACATAAAGGCACCTAGAAACATAAATCACAGTGTGCAGAAGGTTGTGATTCTAGCTACAACTCTATCATGTTCAATTTAAAGTGTTTCATGTACTATATATGACTTGGAAGTAATGCTTCCATGTGTGTTACATGTGTATTACATATTCTTAATTATTGTGAGTTTCTAGGATAACTATTTTTAGTAAATCAAATCCGTTTTTATTAGATATATTCAGTGATCTATTCCTGCATATGTAACCATTGTTTGATCAATAAAATATAGTGTGATTTAAGTTTGGTGTGTAACTATGTTTGCTCTCTCATTTTCTAAGTTGGTTTCAAAATGGGTTCAGACCTGACTCTCTCAAAAGAGGGGTTGTGATCATGCCAATTCTGCAAGTTTAAATCCTTGTATATAGGATAGGGTAGGAGATTGGATTGTGTATTATTCATGTGTTAGATTTTCGTGTGCATGTGTGTTGTTATATAGTTGAATTGAAGAAAGAATTGTTGTCTTATTGTGAAATGTTATGGATAGCGGGAAGTTGTTGTGAATTGTGTGGAATTGTTGAGCATATTTCTTTTGTTGTTGTGAGTGTTGAGAAGGTTAAACCTGATAGCCAAAGAGAAGTAGGGAAAACCAGGATGATTATTATGTAAAAACTAAGACCTTGTGTGTGGTTAGGGTTTGTGTGTGGCTCTGGCAACATTGGGATTTACATAGATCTGTTTCTAAAGTATGTATATGAAGTTGTATGAAATCATCAGCGCAAAGGTCTGACGAATCTGATTTGATTTAGTCAGACTATCTGGTGTGTGTTGTAGTTTTCTTATGTTGTAGCATGTTATTATTATTATTATTATTGAAGTGTGCAAAGATCAAATGGAGCATTAATTATCAAACATAGTAACATGGTTTAAGTTAGCTGTTCTTGATGTTCTTCGATGTTGAGAGAACATATTACTTATTTGGTTATGTTTATAGGATGTTATATGTTGGTGGTCTAGTTGTTCTTCAGTGCTTCAAGATCAACAATTACATATTATATTTGTTTGGATGTAAGTTTGTGTATGTGAAAAAAGGTCAAGTTGTATGATTGACTTCTTCATACACTCAACACCTAGACCACTTACCTATATAATTGTCAAAATTGTAGTTCACTACATTTTGGTAGATTGAAGTAAGTCCATAGAGTGATTTAGGATCGACATTATTTTTTGAGATACTCAAGAATCATTGATCCTATTAATATGTCAACTATGGTCAGAAGCAGTTATGTCTTTTTTTTCCCATGGAAAAACCGTAACTTTCATTAGAATTCAAAATTACATTCTGAATGTGCATGAGTAGCACTCAAGAAAATTTAGCCGCATATGGTTGTACAAAAAGATTGTCTGAGTTTAGATTGTGTGTCCTCATATGTACAACAAAGATCAATACTGTTATTGTAATTTTTTATTCTAATATTTGACATGTAAGAAATAAGGGCAGGACTTGGAAATAATGTTTCTATGTGTGTCACATGTGTATTACAAGTTGTTAATTGTTGTGACTTACTAGGTTTGCTATTTTTAGTAAATCATATCCACTTTTATTGGATCTAGTCAGTGAACTATTTCTATATATGTAACCATTGTTTGCTCAATAAAATATAGTGTGATTTGTGTTTGGTGTATAACTATGTTTACTATCTCGTTTTGTAAGTATATGTGCAATAATGAGAAGCTACTATCGGTGTACATAATTGTGCTATAAAATTATCGGTGTACATAATTGTGCAATAAAGTTATCCATCTGCAGCGCGAGAAAGTGGAATAGCCAAAGGAAAAACAATCCTCGCAAACAAATAGTCTCACAAATGCAAAACTATTTGACCTTTACATCTATCATATCTCTTGAATCCTTATGGGCTTAGGCTCAAAAGAACATAGAATTAATCATCACGATATACAAAAAAAATAAAATAAAAATAAAAAATAAAAAATAAAAAAATCTCACAAATGCAAAACTATTTGATCTTTACATCTATCATATCTCTTGCATCCTTATGGGCTTAGGCTCAAAGGAATATGGAATTAATCATCACGATATACAACAACAAAAAAAAATAAAAAAAAAATTGTCAATCCTTAATTTGTATTTTGTTACATCACTAAGCGTCATAAAATAAGTTACTGGTTGATCTATTATTTTTACATCATCTTTTACATTTAGTAAAATAATATTCAAATAACACAGGTATAAAAACTTAACAAAACATTAATTTACTACATGGTGCTTAGAAACTTAATATTTCCTAGAGAACCCATATCTATAGAACCACTGGTTCACTGCTCAGGTAGTGGATTCACTTTCTTTGGAGGGTGGACGAGAAATGTCGTGCGTAAGTGCTATCAACGACGTCACTCAAATCAACATGCAAATAACGACGTGACTCAAATCAACATGCAAATAATGGCGACACTCATTTATAGACAAACGAGGTAGTGATTTGATAGTAATTCCATCCGTAAGCGTTGATTATAAAAACCCTAAATCTAAATCAGTCATTTCCACTTTGCTTTTCGTACTGGCACCACAATTTATGATCTCAACGTGTTCAACTGATGTACAATCACTATGATTCAAACAAAGTGAATTTATGTATTCAGGCAGTGAGTCTCAGGCTACTCTCAGCCATTTTCGATTGCCTCGTTTTAACCAACTTAGCTTTCTCGAGTGCATTCACACCATTATTATTTTGACATAACTTGGCACTTAGCAGAGTTGTAAATATAAATTTATAAAATATTTTAAAATTTAGATAAGATATCACCATGTTGAAAAAATACCAAGACTATTGTTGTTAACACTTACTTTCCAAAATAGCATTAGCTTTCTCGAAATGTATTCACACCATTATTATTTTGACATAAATTGGCGATTAGCAGAGTTGTAAATTCCTTGACCCAAAGTTTCGTATAGAATTTATAAACAATTCGCATAGATCCATTACAATCAAGTCTCATTGGGAATTTATATAAAATTTGCAGAGCTCCATTTCCATCTTGGATCTTGATGTCGATCTGGGATTTTGGTGAAACTCTGCCACTGAAATATATTCATTACTACTCAAAAAGCGAAGTTATTAATCATTCATACATTTTATCGTTGTCCCTTTCATTTATTATTATTCTTTGTTAACTATTATTCTCCTTTATTTGTACAATTTTTTTATAGTTTACTTGTACGATATGTATATTTATGACGAATTGTAAGAATGAAAAGAAGACCAGACCCAAGTTGAGAAAGGCCAAAGCCAATTGGATGCATGCAAAATGGAGATGCATTGTAGGCTGGACTGTCACTGTTGTTCAGAGATTGTCAACTTGGAATACATATATATATATATAATTAAATTAGGGATTGGAAGTCTGAAAATTGGACTAGTTTTCTAAGGAGATGGAAGTAAATTAGGTAGGTAATTTCAATCGTATTTATTCTTTCAACCAAGTCATAATGGATCATATTGTTAGATCATAATAGATCATATATTCTTGACTAATATAGGAAAAAGGTGAAGGAATTTATTTCATTTTTTAAAGATCTGAGAGGAAGTTATTTCCTGCTCGTTAACACCAGAACTAAAGTGTGACTATTATTAATGTGTATCTTATATATTGGAAGGATGCCAATGATCTTCCATGCCAGAGTCTCTGTTTATGTTATGGAATTCTGTCAAGGATGCTCTCGGTAGTTGTGGGTTTCATCGCTACGGGTCAGCTGACCACCTAATCTGGACAGTGCCAAATATATCCTAATCTGGACAGTGCCAAATATATCCTTCGATCCTCTGGAAGTCGGGATGCCCTCTTAAATTAATCTTCTTCTCGTGGTTGGTGTTCCACAATAAGAATTTGACATGGGAAAATTTAAGGAAAAGGAACTGGCACGGACCAAGCAGATGCTCGATGTGCGAATCAGCTGAGGAGTCCAATTATCACATGTTCTTCCAATGCAAATCTTCTCTGCAAATCTGGTATGATCTGGCAATTCTTTATGGTTTTCCTCATGTTGTTTTTGTTTCTACCCATGCAGCTTTTGAATGGTGGAGTGGGCAAAGAGAGCCGTGGAGATCTCTTATTATTATTGTCCTATGGTGCGCATGGAAGTGGAGGAATTGTAAAATCTTCAAAGATTCAAAGGAACCCCTAAAGTCTATTCTGCAACATATCATAGCCATCTATGATTCTGTGCCAAAAAAGCAGCCCAAAATGAAGAAATATATCATGAAAGAGAAAGAAAGTTTCCTCAACAGGTTTCCTAAAGCGTTCTTTGATGGTGCTGAACAACAAAACATATGTGGATGCGGAGTTCGCATTATTATGGATGAGAAGCTTCAATATTTAATTTCATGGAACGGAGGAAAAGGCTCTAATAGTATGGCTGAGGCAAGAGCTCTAGCGGGTCTTCTTGCCTTCTGCGTGTTTTTTGATATACAGGCTATTTCAATCTATGGTGATTCCAAATCAAAGATTGATTATGTAAAAGGAGCCTACCACATTAGAAGCCCTCACCTGGTAGGCTCGATGGACAGGATAATGTTCTTATGGGGGCTCACGAGAGACTGCTCCATGCAACACATTGGTCGTGCTCAGAATTTCTAAGCTGACAGCCTGTCAAAGAAGGGTCTGCTCTTAGGTACAGGGTCATGGTCTATGGAAGTAAAAGAGGGAGAGAATTCTTGTTTTATCCAGGATTTTTTTATCCTTGGATCTTGAAGCTCCTTTGGTTATAGACAGGTTCTTTGTCATTATATTTTTGCTTTTGCATTTGACATGATTTATGGCTCTCCTGCATCTTCTAAAAATCTCAGTTTCAAATCTGATATGGCTGCTGTCCTGCAAGTGATGTTATTTGTTTTTTCTAATGTTTTTTTATGGATCTACGATGTTGTATGTGACCTCGGTGTTTCTAATCGTGGTTGCATCTATTTGTGCCACTTTTTTGTATCATCTGGAGCTTTTATATTGACTCAATATAATACAATGAAGCTTTTTCTTTCTGAAAAATATTTTATAACCCTAAAGATATGGATTAATATTGTTTAATTGTAATTTGATGTTAAATTTGTGGCGTGTATTCACTATTTTTTAAAACAATTTTATATTTTTTAAGACAATTTTATAAATTATAAATTCCAATAATTATTCATTTATATTTTATGAGGTTTATAATTCTCCAAAAATAAATTGTTATTATTTAATTATTTAATTGTAATTTGATATTAAATTTATAAATCTTAAAATAAATTTTCTAAGACTAATTCATTTAAACTAGAATAATTATTAATTTTTATCTGAGTAATGAGAGGTTTTAAGAGTGCATTATATTAGATATCTTTTTTTGGATTTAACCGCATTAAGTAAGCCATTCATCTATGGCCCTTTCCATGAGAGGTAGTCATAAGTAACTGACCAATTTCTCATGATTTTTGAATAGTCCACTTAGCACTCATTGCATCAGGTGATGATCATAGGGGTGAAGAAGTGGGATTGAAACTAGTGAAATGAATCAAACAGCATCAATCGTCACTTTCGGGGCTTCTACCTAGTAACCAAGACGTCCTAAGAGGTCACCCATCCCAAATCCTCAAACTATGGAGTTTTCCTCACATTCAAGCCAAATTAATTTTTATGATAGGATCATTGAACACTAAGAGAAGTAGCGGTGTTTAAAGACACTTATCTCACTAGTAACAAAGACAAATTTACCTGAAGTATTCCCACTTTTATATAGAGATATTCCATATTAATACTATGGGAAAAAACATGGGTTTTCATAAACCTTGAGCCTTAAAACTATTGGTTAACTTGACCTATTCAAGTTTACGCTAATCACCATAATAATCCTTCCTTAAACTTGACTCAGAGAGATTAACCAGGTCCCAATTATTCATTAATCATCTCACGGGATCTCACATTGCCCCCCTCAAGCTACGATACCAATACACCTGTCACTCAGTACTTGTGGAAGTGGTCTATTCCAGAACTTGATTACTCTGCACTACATGTATTCTTGATGAAATTCTTAAGCTCTTACAATGACCTATGCTCTTGCACAACATGTATGCATGAACAACTCATCTTACAACTTCCTAGGATATACACTCTCATTTGACCAAAAACCCTTACAGTGTTCACACACCATTGATGTCATCACACCACTACAACTCTCATTACACTCTCGCTCATTCATTACCCTCAAATCATTGACTTTATCTCCATTTTTTCATCCATACGACCACTCTCTCACTAAATCTTGAGCCTTGTTAATCCATGCCTTGACTTGACCTTTTTATCTACTTGACTTTTCTTTCCTCATATCTAAACTCACAATATTCATTCACATCCTTGTTATCATTTTGTTTATTTTTCCTCTTCTTCTTCTCTTACTCTGGTGTAGAGATTTTTTGATTGGACTCTTCAATAGTTTTTGTTCTTCTGGTTTTATCGCAATATTCTCTTCCACTACACGACTCTTCTCTTTAGTCTTCTTTTCCTCTACACGATTTAGCTCTTCAAGTTCCTCTATGAATCCATGTTATGTAGGTGTTATCACCTAGATTGAACTTTAGGCTAAAAGGAAGGCAATTCCAGGGTAACCACAAACCATGCTTAGCCAAGTAGCTAGCCCTACTAGGCCAGGAGAGGGCTCTCTTCGTAAGGATCTTAGCTAAGATCATTGGATCAAGAAAATGATATTAGGCTAGGTATAGTAGCACAAGGTTTGATTTGATTTTGAAGGGTTTTGCTGGATTAGGAGGCGTTGGACAGTTAGGGCAAGGAAATTAGGTCAAAATTGCAGGGTTTCGATCAGGCATGGTAGGCACAAGGCTCAACACTCTAGGGTTTGATGGGTGAAGTGATTTAATTACAGGTGAGGAGCTAGAAAGAGCATGTGGGCAACATGGATTCTTCCTAAACTGAAGAAAACATAGACTATGAATATTTTCCCAAAACAACGCATAAGTATTATGGGTTCTGCCTATCAACTTGAAAACGTCCACTTAAAGAGTGTGAAATGATGAAATGGAGTCAACAATACATTTTAACACATGAAAACATAAGGAAAACTGAACTGAGCATCATACCACATGGATCCCAAAGAAATAGCTACAACTTTTCATCAATCTCATGCTGAAAAGTGATATAAAATGATGTTTACTCAAAGCCTAAGCATCCAACTGAGTCCAACGCTTTACAATGAGAAAGAAGAAGAAGATATAGACGTTGATTCAACCTCCTCCCATATTAAGGGGTCGAATCCCTAGGATGAGGAACTACTCCATCAAAAACTGAACAAGAAATTGGAATCTAGGCAACCTAACAACTTGCCTCCAAAAGGGAGGAAACTGATTCATTTGTCCTCAAGATAGCCTTTGATATAATGAATCTACCTTCTAGTAACTATTATCCATCCTATTTACATGCCTAGTTACCATTTACATCATACATGAGAGAAAACTCAAAATTACAGTCATGGCATAGTGAAGTGAAAATTCAGGATGAAATTGCCATATGCATAGTGCCCAAGCTCTATGCATCGTGCTTTTGGCATGGCCATTTTGGAGGCCTTCCTGGTGTCCAAATTGGGTCTAAAATATCTTGTTGGAAATATCTTCAAGTCGTATTTCCAAAACATCTTGAATTTTTTCATTTGGAGTTCATTTGACCCCTCAAAAACTAGTTCTCCCAAGGCTTCTTCTGTGGCTCAAAAAAAAGGCAGAAAGGTCATTTTCTGGGTGTTTTTTGACCTTTTGGTTGACCATTTCTACTCCAAAAGCTTAGAAAATGCACAGGGTGCATGTACTCATAATTGTGAATCCAAAAATTCTGACCATTTCCTCATTGGATGCTCCTAGGAAAAGCGCAGCGCCGCATAGAGCCAAAATTTTTGTGTCAAAAACTGTTAAATTCTTCAAAAATGCAAAATTTCTCAAAACTTGTTCAAAATTGCTCAAAATTTGTGGGAGACCACCACCATCAAGTGTCTGGGTTAGCTAAGGAAGCTTCAACAAGCAACCTAAGCCTATCAACCTCCTTTTTGCCTTTGAGTGCTTGTTTTAGCCTTGTCTTCATTTGCTTAACTCTTATGTTACAAATCTTGTTTCGGGTCCTTTTCTCTGTCCCTGTTCATCATATGGCTCTCAATAATCTCCATAAGCCTCATCAAGCTAAAAAATGCCCTTTTCAGCCTCCCTCTTTGCCTTGATATACTTGGTTTGCATCAATTCCTGCTTGACCTCTAGCTGGTTGTTCTCTTGCTCATAAAAGGAGATGATGTATTTGGTCCTTTGTAAACTGGTCTCAAGCTTCCTGATTTTGGCATCATTTTCTTTCAAGGCAGCTTGAGTGATTTTATCTTTCTCCTCATAAGCTTTATCCTCTTTATCCATGTTTTTGAGTTTGAAGCTTTAGAAACCCTAGAGAAGGTAATGAGGAAGTGGGAGTTATGGTGAACAGGGATAGAGGACGGGGAGAGGAGTTTGTGTGATATAGGATGAGATATATATGATGTGAGAGTGAGAAGGAGTGTAATTTTTGGTAGGGAATGTTTATTAAATAAGGTTTTAGGGATTTTGTTTTGGGGATTAGGGTATAAGGGATAGGTGGAGAGCTTGTTTGAGGGAATTAGGGTATAAGGGATAGGTGGAGGGATTTGTAGGCAACCTAGGGTTTGAAATTTTAAATAGCAAACCAACTTCAAAATCATGAACTGAATGTCGGGAGGATAGTTCAAGGAGTGCACTTACTTGTTTAGAAGTTCTAGGTGGCAAAAGAGCAATTTGGATGATTGATAGGGTGGTTTTGGTGCTTGTTGGCCCTATGCGCAGTGCCTTGTATAGGTGCGTAGCACTCCGGCTCTATGTGCAGTGCTGTGTAAAATTGCACTACAAAACAGGGCCTATGCGCAGTGCCTTGTATAGGTGCGTAGCACTCCGGCTCTATGTGCAGTGCTGTGTAAAATTGCACTACAAAACAGGGCCTATGCGCAGTGCTCTATCTGTATGCACAACACTTCTTCCTCTATGTGCAGCGCCTACTACTCTTTGCGTAGCGCTTCGTGATCTATGTGCAGCACCATTTTGCATGCCACTTTTGGAGGCTTTCCTAGTGTCCAAATTGAGCCCATGATAGCTCATTGGAAACGTCTCTCACCTTGCTACACAATGGACCTATCAAACACTGAAAATGATCAATTATAGCCCCTAAAAAGTCAATTCTCCCAAGATTTGTCAAAACGTGCAGAATGAGGGTGCAAAAACAAAGTGTTTTCTTGCAGGAAACTTTTGGAGGTCTTCCTTAACTCGAAATGTAGTGCATGATAGCTCATTTGAAATATACTTGTGTCTAGTTATCATTTGAATCATTAATAAAGTCATTTGGAGATTCCATATAGAAGAAAAAGTGATTTTTCCAAAGTCACTCCAGAAGTGTAGCAACTCTCTTGTAGCAACTATAGTTTTGCCATTTCTCTAAAACCATGACACCTGTGTAAAATGTAAAGGAGGTTTTTCATCCTTGGCCTATTATGGAAAAAAAATTCTCTCACTTTTGCCAAATTCATCCCTGTTGGGTCTAGAACATAGTTTGAAGAAAAACGGCCCTATGTGTGGCAAATGATTTGTCCCTTGAAATGACTTCTTGAAAAATGATGGAGACATGATATTTATGAGTTAGAATGTCCTAATACTTGCTGAAATGACCTCCCTTATGCCTCATATACTCAGATGTCTCTGATTCCATAGCCAACCCTAGCTCAATGGGTGAGGAAATTAGGGTTTACTGCTTGTGGAAAATGATGATTTGGACACCCTTGGGAAAAGACAACTCCATTTGGCATGCACTTAACCCTTTGACTTGACTATTTCCTTTGACAAATTGATCTTTTGATGATCTGGCATCTTTGGAACACTGAGTTAACAGCTTGGGATGGTGAAATTATTACATTTGAAAGACATAAAATTACATAATGAAATAAGCATTTCTCTTTACAAATCATATTCACATGGTGAAGGGATGTTATTTGATCGCCCTTTACTTGCTGGTCTTATGCAATAGAATGGAACCTTGGAAACCCTAATGACCTAGTGAAACCTTGAAAAACCCTAAAAGACCTAATGAGAAATTGAACAACTGAATTTCAAGATGACATAATGACCTCATGACTGATACAAATGGCATGATAAAAATTACTTTATGGCTGATGTACAGTCAACAAGATATGAAAATATGCTAGCAAGTAATCACATTTAGGGAAAAGTGATGTTTTTGGACTAAGACTACCATCAATGACAAATTTTTTTGCATGACCTAGTGGAATGATAAACAAATTCTGAATGGGACCCTTAAAATGATATGGAAAGAGGATTTTTTATCACTGATAGCAGGATGCAAATACTAACACTAACATCCTGGCCTTATTGGTGATGGCAGCTCCTTTGAGGTTTCAAGAACACTGTAGACCAAGTACCTAACCATGTGGGCCAATATGGTCAAAAACTTAAATTGAAATGCATGACTAAACGGTGACAACTTCAAATGACACAAACTGATTCGAATTTGACTTGAAATTGACTGAAAAAATGACTCAAGACTTACTTAATTGAAACTATTACTTACAAAACTTATTAGTGGCAGCAGACCATCGAGATTTGAGGGCTTCAAATATTGATGACAACCACCTGCCTACTGAAGAAATATGTACAATCATGTGAAGTGAACCTTCCAATGTAACCAATCCAACAGATGGATACTCATTGAAATTCTAATCTCACTTTCCCCGAGTAGGCAAAATGATGTACATGTAGGCAACTCACAATAACAACTGAAACCAAGGCTTAAGCTAACAAAACAGAGAAAATTCATCTTCTCCAATGCTTGCAAAAGAATGCCAAAGGGATCTTGAAAATCTTGAACCACTAGCTTGTCTTGAGACCCAGTAGCAAAAATACAAGTACTCCCTTCATTCTGATCTGAAAGAACAGTTGGTTGCTAATTGATAGGAATGCATAGAGAAACTGTATAAGCTTTTGTTGTCTGAGTGTTGGCTGTAAATTCCTCGAGCATGAGAAATTTTGACTCGATTTATAGCATATTGTCTCTCTAAGGATCATACTCCTCAATTTCATAGTCTAAGTCATTCTTAAATAGAAAACATTCTTCAAGATTATCAAACATGACAACCCTATCATCTTCACGAAAGAAAACAATATATGTTTGTTGATCTATAAATCTAATTTCAAGACTGTCCTCATTTTCAAAAGTGGAATAAGCTTCACTAACACCTTCTTGACAATGTGAAAACTACTAACCTGCATTAGCTTGCGTTGTAACATGACCTTTCAGGAGTTGATCTATCTCATCTTCAGATAGAGGAGATAGTAATTTTTGTTTTCTTTTGCTAAAACAATAATTGTATTCTTTCCCTCCTAAAGTTTGACAAGGATGTTGAATATCTTCATCAATTTCAAGCAAATGAGAACATAAATTCTCATCAGACTGCTGATTCATTTCATATCATTCCTCTTGACTGTCAAGATGAAGAATTCCTTCATCTTCAAGCAAAGAGGAAGCTACTGTATGCTGACTATGATATTGTGTATCGAAGTGACTGTATTTTTGAGGTTGTTATTGAAGGGAAAAATCAGAGAAGGCTTTAATGATTTCTTCATCATCATGATCTGAAATAACCAACTTGACTTTATCACAATATGAAATTGGAACTTGATTTTCCTGCATGGTGTCTTTGGCTATGAGCATATCTGAAATAAGACCTTGTCTTCCATCATTTTCAATTGTACTAAGATCTTGAATCTGCTGCAAATTTTCCTGAGCATCTTCATAAGTATCCTCTAAGCTCTCTTTATGTGGTTGAAATGGATTTTCATACAGGGCTTCCATGATCTCATCATCCATGATGTCATCATCTTCATAAACTTTCTCAAGATTTTCAATAAAAATATAAACATGTTTACAACAGTTCTGAACTAATATTAAGGATGGACAAGATTCTTTATACCTTTCAAAGAACATGGTATGAAAATCCTTTAAACAGTAAATACAAGCAGGCGACAAACTTTCATACCAAGATTGGGCTTCACCTTCCAAAGTGGCCATGAATATCTTCATCAAGCAGTCTTCAATAAAATCAACCTTCAATTGCAAGTATGCATGTGAAATCTAACCAGATGTAAAGCAGCATCCTTCCTATCACCATCTTTAAACATAGGAAAAATCCTTTGCTAATCAACCTTAGGAATTTTATTTGGGAAACTTGGAATGTGATCTCGGCTCATGGGAGCATACGTTCAAACAAATGAATCCATTTTGATAATAA
This sequence comes from Pinus tabuliformis, assembly GCA_031772625.1. Taxonomy (NCBI): domain Eukaryota; kingdom Viridiplantae; phylum Streptophyta; class Pinopsida; order Pinales; family Pinaceae; genus Pinus; species Pinus tabuliformis. The sequence continues at coordinate 413,681,297 of CM062807.1, forward strand.
TGAATTTCACCAAGAAATTCTTCAGGCTACTCAGCCTTTGCATGCATCTGACCATTGTTCACCATTAGCAATCAGATCTAAACTTTGATGATGTTTCCTGGGGAATATGAAACCTTTCGCTCATTCCCTAATATGGCCGCCACTATGTTATCACCTAGATTGAACCTTAGGCTGAAAGGAAGGCAATGCGAGGGTAACCACAAACCATGCTTAGCCAAGTAGCTAGCCCTACTAGGCCATGAGAGGGATCTCTCCATAAGGATCTCAGCCAGGATGACTGGATCAAGAAAATGATATTAGGCTAGGTATAGTAGCACAAGGTTTGATTTGATTTTGAAGGGTTTTGTTGGATCATGAGGAGTCGGACAGTTAGGGAAAGCAAATTAGGTCAAAATTATAAGGTTTCGATGGGGCAAGGTAGGCACAAGGCTCAACACTCTAGGGTTTGATGGGTGAAGTGATTCATTGACAGGTGAGGACCTAGAAAGAGCATGTGAGTAACATGGATTCTTCCTAAACTGAAGAAAACATAAACTATGAATATTTTCCCAAAACAAAGCATAAATATTATGGGTTCTACCTATCAACTTGAAAACATCCACTTAAAGAGTGTGAAATGATGAAAAGGAGTCAACAATACATTTTAACAAATGAAAACATAAGGAAAACTAAATTGAACATCATACCACATGGTCCCAAAGAAACAGCTGCAACTTTTCATTAATCTCCTACTGAAAACTGATACAAAATGATGTTTACTCAAAGCCTAAGCAACCAACTGAGTCCAACCCTTTACAATGAGAAAGAAGAAGAATATATAGACATTGAATCAACCTCTTCCCATCCTCAGGGGTCAAATCACTAGGATGAGGAACTAATCCATCAAAAACTGAACAAGAAACTGGAATTTAGGCAACCTAACAACTTTCTTCTAAAAGGGAGGAAACTAATTCATTTGTCCTCAAGATAGCTTTTAATCTAATGAATCTACCTTCTAGTAACTATTATGCATCCTATTTACATGCCTAGTTACCATTTACATCAATAAAAACATCATCCATGAGAGAAAACTCAAAATTACTGTCATGGCACAGCGAAGTGAAAATTCAAGATAAAATTGCCCTTTCCGCAGTGCCCAAGCTCTATGCGCAATGCCTTTGGCAGGGCCATTTTGGAGGCCTTCCCGGTGTCCAAATTGGGCCTAAAATATTTTTTTGGAAATCCCTTAAAGTATTATTTCTAGAACATCTTGAATATTTTCATTTGGAGTTTATTTGACCCCTCAAAAACTGATTCTCCCAAGGCTTCTTCAGTGGCTCAAAAGAAGGCAAAAAGGTCATTTTTTGGGTGTTTTTTGACCTTTTGGTTGACCAGTTCTACTCCAAAAGATTAGAAAATTCACAGGGTGCATGTGCTCATCATTGTGAATCCGAAAATGCTGACCATTTCCTCATTGGATTCCTCTAGGAAAAGCACAACACCAGTGGCGCTACGCATAGAGCCAAAATATATGTGTCAAAAAATTCCAAATTCTTCAAAAATGAAAAAAAAAACACAAAATTTGCTCAAAACTACTCAAACTTTGTGGGAGGCCACCACCATCAAGTGTCTGGGTCGACCAAGGAAGCTTCAGCAAGCAACCTAAGCCTATCACCCTCCTTTTTGACTTTGAGTGCTTGTTTGAGCCTTGTCTTCATTTGCTTCATTCTTAGGTTACAAATCTTGTTCCGGTGCTTTTTTTCTGTCCCTGTTAATCATCCGGCTCTCCATAATTCGCATAAGCCTCATCAAGCTGAAACTTGGCCTTCTCATCCTCCATCTTTGCCTTGACATACTTGGTTTGCATCAATTCCTGCTTGACATCTAGCTGCTTGTTCTCTTGCTCATAAAAGGAGATGATATATTTGGCCCTTTGTAAACTGGTCTCAAGCTTCCTGATTTTGGTACCATTTGCTTTCAAGGTAGCTTGAGTGATTTTATAATTCTCCTCATAATCTTTATCCTCTTTAGCCATGTTTCTAAGTTTGAAGCTTTAGAAACCCTAGAGAAAGTAATCAGGAAGTGGGAGTTATGGTGAATAGGGATAGAGGAAGGGGAGATGAGTTTGTGTGATATAGGATGAGATATATATGATGTGAGAGTGAGAAGGAGGGTATTTTTTGGTAGGGATTGTTTAGTAAATATGGTTTTAAGGATTTTGTTTTGGGGATTAGTGTATAAGGGATAGGTGGAGGGGTTTGTTTGAGGGAATTAGGGTATAAGGGATAGGCGGAGGGATTTGTAGGCAACCTAGGGTTTGAAATTTTGAATAACAAACCAGCTTCAAAATAATGAACTGAATGGCGGGAGGATAGTTCAAAGAGTGCACTTACTTGTTTCGAAGTTCTAGGTGGCAAAATAGAAATTTAGATGATTGATAGGGAGGTTTTGGTGCTTTCTGGCCCTATGCACAGTGCCTTGTATAGGTGCATAGTGCTTCGGCTCTATGCATAGCACCATGTAAAATTACATTGGCAAACAGACCCTATGCGCATCGCTTTGTCTATATGCACAACGCTGCCTCCTCTATGCACAACATCTCCTACTCTATGCGTAATGCATTTTTGCAGGGAGATTTTGGATGCTTTCTCGATGTCCAAATTGAACCCATGATATCTTGTTGGAAACATATCTCTCTTTAATGCGCCATGGACCTATCAAACACTAAAATTGATCAATTATATCCCCTAAAAATTCAATTCTCCCAAGACTGGTCAAAAAGTGCAGATTGAGGGTGCAAAAATGAAGTATTCTCTTGCAGGAAACTTTTGGAGGTCTTACTCAGCTCCAAATTGAGTGCATGATAGCTCATTGGAAATATATTTTCATCTAGTTATCATTTGACTCATCAAGAAAGTTATTTCAAGACTTCATATAGAAGAAAAAGTGATTTTTCCAAAGTCACTCCAGAAGTGCAGGAACTCTCTTGTAGCAACTGTAGTTTTGACATTTCTCTAAAACCATGACACCTGTGTAAAACGTGAAGGAGGTTTTTCATCCTTGGCCTATTATGGACAAAAACCTCTCTCACATTTTCCAAATTCATCCCTGTTTTGTCTAAAACAGAGTTTGAAGAAAAATCGGCCCTATGTGTGGCAAATGATTTGTCCCTTGGAATGACTTCGTGAAAAATGATGGAGACATGATGTTTATGAGTTGGAATGTCCTCATACTTGCTTAAATTAACTCCCTTATGCCTCATATACTTAGATGTCTCTGATTCCATAGCCAACCCTAGCTCAATGGGTGAGGAATTTAGGGTTTAGTGCTTGTGGAAAATGATGATTTGGACACCCTTGGGAAAAGACAACTCCCTTTGGCATGCACTTAACCCTTTGAAACTTTACCCTTCCACTTGACTATTTCCTTTGACAAATTGATCTTTTGATGGTATGGCATCTTTGGAAAACTAAGTTAACAACTTGGGATGGTGAAATTCTTACATTTGAAAGACATAAAATTACATAATGAAATAAGCATTTGTCTTTGCCATCATCTTCACATGGTGAAGGGATGTTATTTGATCACCCTTTACTTGCTGGTCTTATGCAATGGAATGGAACCTTGGAAACCCTACTGACCTAATGAAACCTTAAAAAACCCTAAAATACCTAATGAGACCTTGAAGGAATGAATTTCAAGATGACATAATGACTTCATGTATGATACAAATGGCATGATAAAAATAACTTTATGGATGATGTACAGTCAACAAGATATGAAACTACACCAGCAAGTAATCACATTTAGGGAAGAGTGATGTTTTTGGACTAGGACTACCATCAATGACTAATTTTTTTGCATGACCTAGTGGAATGATAAAAAAATTCTGAATGGGACCCTTAAAATGATATGAAAAGAGGATTTTTGATCACTGATCGCAAGATGCAAATACTGACACTAACAGTAGGAGTTCCCAATTTCCTCTACCAACCCCTTTTCTCTTAACCTCATAGCCTCGTCTAGTACCACTCCAATGTTCATACTGCTTCATGAGGCCTCTAAGTTTCATCCTTAGCATGTTTTATTGAATAAGGTAAAATTGTACTATAATTCAATGATTCACCATATTGTCACATTGATTCACAAAATTTTGTTGGAGCGCCATGCCATTAAGTTCAAGGATCAATACATTTGGCTCTCATTTCCATCATTCTCAAATTCTTAGGGAGTTCCTTCGTTGGATTAGTTTTGGAGGCGTACACCATGATGAAGGCTTCTCGCTATATTATCTCCAATCTATTGTCCCCTAACGAAGGATATCTTATGTCATTTCACATTAGAAAGAAAAAAGAAAAAGAGGAAGAAGAAGAAGAAGATAAAAGTCACATCTTCAAATTCATTTTATCCTATCATTGCCATTAAAATTATGGAAGAGAACCCATGCTGATATTGAACCATAGCCTCTATTGTTGAAACCATCTTATTAATATATAGCGAACATCGATCACACGACACAACATCTTTACAACTAAATTTACCAGCTCATTTTTCACTAGTCCGGATATTACCATAGGGAAATTCCACATATGAAATAAGTTGAAGGCATGATTGTATTTGGGAATTACACATCTTAAATGTACTCATCGTTTACTTCACAAATATGTTGAAAAATGAAGCAATAAATTCTAATTTGATTTTCCCTTGATTAAGTTGAGAAAATTGGAATTTCCACATCATTAGACAACTTGGATGATGTTAACTTATGTGACATGGCTTGTGTCACCCAGTTTACTCAGTAAATTTGAGTTGGAGGATTTAGAGTTCAGTTCAGCATGTGTGATTGCTAATTTGTAGCAATCAAGGTCAATTATCTTAGGTTTTTTAAGTTTAGTTCTAACTTTTGGAGGGACTAGAATAAGGTCAGTTAAGCAGTGTGACATCATTCAAACTCAGTGATCATGCAGTTAATTGATCAATTTGCACAAAATAGCTAGTGCATGCAGAGAATTCAAGTTACCTAGTTGAGGTGGAGATTCCAAGGCAGTGTAACATGATTTGTAGACTAGTCTTTAGTGTATAGGTGTTGCATGCAATTAGATGATCAACCTAAAGGAATTGTGCAATCAATTTGAGGAATTTCCTGAATAATAGGGGCTTAATTACTGAAGGAATAGTTCAAGGAAATAGGATCTAAAACATAGGAAGTCTAGGTTAGAGCCTTTCAGTGAGTACAGACATAGGTTATGCACTTGCAGGTTGTGCTCAGTTGAGAAAAGCAAATGTAATACATCTCTATTCTTCTGATTTAATGCAAGCAAACATTGGGGTTTTTAGAAGTTTTATTTCCCTGGGAAAAATACTTGTTGCATGTGTGTGATTTCTTATTGCATGTCTAAATTTTTTGTTCTAGATTGTGAATTACTTTCCGTAGAGTAGTAGAGTAGGTTTGTATCTTGTGATCTTGGTTAAAATTTCATGAGCAACTGCAAATATACATCGTAATTTCTACATGGTATTAGAGTGGGATTCACACTAGAGCAAGAATTCAAAAATGTTCTCAAGAGCTTCTATTTTGGAGCTTAGTGCAGTAGGATCTCTTCAGAGCTGAGAAGATGGCCTTCAATGGACTAAGGCTAGAGTATGCCTTGGAGGGCACCTCTAATTGTTTTTCATGGAAGGATCGCATGGAGGTGGTATTAGATGGAAATAGATTACTAGAATACATCAAGACAGGTATTGCAAAAACTCAAGCATCTGATGCCTAGAACCTTGCTCAATAGAAGAAAGATGTAGCCAAGGTGAGGAGAACAATCTTGGAGGGAGTACGGGATCACATTGTCACAAATATCCATGGAAAGAATATTTATTCACAACATAGAAATCACTTACATAATTGTTAGGGAAAAAGAGTGACCACCGGAACCTGGCGCTCAAGCATAAATATCGAAGTATCAAGATGCATAAGAATGACATAGTTCCACAATATCTAAGCAAGTTTAAATAGTTTCGTGATGAACTTGGTGGGGTCAGTGTTACTGTCTCTCAAGAAGAATTGGTAAGCCTGGTTGTTTTCGGCCTTCCCAAGAGCTAGCATAACTATCAAGATTCAGTAAATGGGAGGGAGAAACTATCGAATCGGGAGTGCTTATCGTCTGATTTGGTACAGGAGGAAATAAGGTGGAATACTAGAGATGGGACTTCATCCAAGGGTGAGGATGAAGAAAAAATTGCATTGGTTGGAAAGGAAAAGAAGGGAAAAGGGAAGAAATCCAAATCCAAACCAGAATCTAATCAAGGGGGCAAGAATAAATGTTTGTCTGAATTTAAATTCTTCCATTGTTATGAATTCAAGCATTATGCCATGAAGTTTCCATGGAAGAAGGCAAACAAGAAGGTCTCATGAGGAGAAGCAACTAAAGCCTTGGATTCATAGTTCGAGCTTGACTTTACCCTCATTGCATACATGGCCAACATAGTGATGGGGAGTATGTGGCACTTGGAGTCAGGTGCATTTTTCCACATGACGGGGAATAAAGACTTTTTCAATGACCTGGAGAAGAAAGATTTGCGAATGCACATCAAGATGGGGGATGAAGAAAGGCTATAGCACAATCAGGATTGTTACAGTCATGTTTAAGAGGGATTTGGACTCCCCCCTTAGGCTCAAGGATGTCATGTTCATTCCAAGACTAAAGAAAAATCTCGTCTCTGTTGTAGTTTTGGAAGTTTGTGGTTATGATGTGATCTTCAAAAAAGGAAGGAATTCCTGAGACACATAGCCACATGACAGGTGAAGAAGATCGGGGTTACTGTAAAGAACCTGTATAAGCTAGATGTAAGGATTTTGTTGCGTTAAGCACTAAGGCGGAGAAGGTGTAGAGCCACGATTTTAGTGAACTTTGGCATAGAAAACTTGGCCATTTTCATCATGGTGCCCTAAATATCATGTAGCAAATAACCACATGGATTCCCAAAGGAGCACTTGAGCAGCATGATGTACGCAAAGGATGTACTTTTGGGAAGTAAACAAAATACACATCCCATGATCAGGACAAAAAAGAAGATGCAGTCCTAGAAAGGATCAACTATGATGTATGTGGACCTTTCTCGGCAACCTCCATTTCCAGACACAAATATTTTTTCATTTTTATTGATGACTTCTCACAGAAGTGTTCGATCTTCTTCATGCAAAAAATATTATACATTTTCAAGTTCGTAGAATTCAAGGCACTAGTTGAGAAAGAAACCAACAAGAAGGTGAAGGCTCTCAGGAGAGATAATGGAGGTCAGTACATGTTGAATGAATTTTAAAAAAAATGTGCAAAATAAGGCATTCGATGAGTGTTCACAGCACCCCACAACCCACATCATAATGGGGTGGCTGAGAGAAATAATGGTAGCTTTGTGGGAGTTACGAGGGAGATGCATGCATGACCAAGGCATACCTCTACACTTGTGGGCCAAGGCATGCAACACAACAATCTATTTGTAGAACGAGAGACCTCATCGAATTATGGGCATGATTACACTAGAGGAGGATTTCTCTAGGAGAGAGTTGGATGTGTCACACTTTAGGATTTTTGGAGGCTTTGTTTACTTCCATTTCTCAAAAGAATCAAGGAAGAAGCTAGAGCCGACAAAATAATTGGAGGTATTTTTGGGTTACATAAAAACTCCCCACAACTAATGCATGTACTTGTCATCCCTCAGAACGATAGTTGTGTGAAGGGAGGTAAAATTTGATGAGGTGAAAGTGATGCAGTGCTCTCTTGAGAGGGAGCTTCATATCCCACCAAAAGAGGATACTTTAGCTCCAAAGGGAAAACATGAATAAGTTGTGGAGCACCCACAAATTGAGGAGAAAATAGTGGAGACAACCACTCAAGCAGAACCATTTAGAGAAGTCAAGAAAAGAACCAAAGAATCTAAGACACTTATGCAAGATGTGAGTGAGAATGTCGGTGCTCCTTTAAAAAAATGCAAGTAGAGAAGGTCACCAGATTAGTACATTGACTACATGATTCTAATGACTGATCTTGTAGAGATTGATCCATCCTATTTCAAGGAAGTAGTAGAGAAAACTATATGGTTTGATGCAATGGTGGAGGAATACTAATCCATTGTAAATAATAGTTTTTGGGAAGTGGTCCCATTGATACGAGTAGATAAATCAGTTGTGGGTTCGCGATGGATCTTCAAGGTAAAGCAGACAACATATGGAAGCATAGAGAAGTACAAGGCCATATTTGTGGCCAAGGGGTACTCTCAAGTTGATGGGATTGACTATGAGGATACCTTTGTTCCTATAGAAAGGTACTCATCCATCATATCAATTCTTTCTCTGGCTATGTAGATGGCATGGAAGATCCACCAGATGTATGTAAAAACTCCATTACTCAATGGATTTATTGAGGAGGAGGTGTACATTGAGAAACCAAAAGGCTTTGAGCCTTTTGATCGAGAGTCTCATGTGTGCAGAATCAAGCAAGTGTTGTATGGTCTCAAGAAAGAACCTTGTGGATGGTATACCAAGATTGAAAATTAGCTCACTGGTTTGGGCTTCACCAAAAATGAAGCAGATGAAAACCTTTATCATATTTTGGTAGAAGGTAAATGTTGATTATTTTCTTATATGTTGATGACCTGGTTTTAACTAGTGATGAACAATTGATCAAATCTTGCAAGGAGGACCTTACAAGAGAATTTTAAATGAATGACACAGGTCTCATGCACTACTTCCTCGAATATGAAGTATGGCAAGGCGATGGGGAACTGTTTGTCTATCAAGGAAAGTATGCAAATGAGATAGTATAGAGGTTCCGTATGGAGAGTTGCAAAGTCATGGAGACATCTATAGTGACCAACTAAAGGAAGGAGGATGCCACTTCAGGTGAGGAAGTGGATGCTACTATTTATCGGTAGCTAGTGGTTTCACTAATGTACCTTGTGAACACACGACCAGATATGTGTTATGTAGTCAACTAGATGAGCCAATCTATGGTTAGGCCAACCAAATTATTCTGGAGGTTAGCTAAGCATTTTTTATAGTACCTTATAGGCACTACCTAGTTTGGACTATGGTATAGATAGACATAGGGAGTGAAGCTATGTGTCTTCACATATACATATTGGGTAGGGAGTCGATCAGACTGAAAGATTACATTAGGTGGAATTTTCAGTTTTGGGTCTACAATTGTTTCCTAGTATTGTAGGAAGAAAGGATCTATGGCACTCAACTTGGTAGAATCATAATACATGGCTGCATGCTAAGCACCATGTGAGGCGATCTGAATGAGAAAGATACTTGTTGGATTGTTTGGTCAGATGATGGATCTAACTGTGATCTACTGTGATAATCAGAGTTGCATCAAACTCTCTAAGAATCATATTTTTCATGGTTGATCCAAGCATATAGATGTCTATTATCACAATTTATGGGACAGTGCACAAAGGCGGATAATGTTATTGGGTACATTCTGATAGAGGAACAAAATGTTGACATTTTGACAAAGTCTTTTTCAAGAGGGAAGTTTGAGTTCCATAGATGCAGGATAGGGGTGGTTGATAATCACTTTTTTGCTAAGAAGGGTTGAAAAATGCAGTAAAAAAATCTCAATTTGATTTTTCCTTGATTAAATTGAGAAAATTTGAATTTCGAGATCCACTGTTAGGTCCCTATAATACTAGTGTATTCCCCTTATTTTTATTGTTAGTGTAGCACCATATTGTTATTATTACACCCATGTATCTCCCATGTTGTTATTGTTGTGCCCCATAGAATATTGATATTGCTATTGTTGTGCCCTTACATTATTATTGTTATGTAGGCTCTGATTACATTCTGACCCCTTAGACTCCTATCTATACAAAGGAGGTCTTATCATTTGAATAATCCAATAATTGTTCATTTATGTAATGTAAAGGAGGCTTCCCCCTCGAAGAGAATAATTTTTAAGTCGTTGATCTATATTTTCTATGAGTTGGTTGCATAATATTTGGTATAAAAGCTTTGGATTCTAGGATTTCGCTTCTTCAAACAGGCCATCTTGGAAATTTCGCTATAACTCTTTTTATACGGGGCTTCAAAAGATAAAAATTAAACCACGTGGAGCCTAAATATTGGTGAAATTATTTTATGAATTTCATTTTTTTTTCACTATATCTTCAGAGATATGATCCAAGGAAGTTAGGGTTTTTTCAAGCTCTAGAATTCCATATCAAACAAGTGACCTCGGAAAAATTGTCATAACTTTCTCTCCAAACATCGGATTTTAATTTCGTAAGAAGTGACTGGACATGAACAGACTGCATGTTTTCATGTATCATTTTGAGGGACGAAGGTAGAAACAATGATATGTGGTGCTTCGTATAAGTTAAGTATACTGAATCAGTCTATAATCAGGTCATCATGGGAGATTGGGCACAACACCTTCTTGAAGAATCCAATCTCACTCTAACTTGTGGGGTTGGAAAGAAGACTCAGAGGGATACCAAGGGACAAAATTTAGACCTTGAAGATATGAAATTACAAAGATACAACAACTTCAATATCAAGCTCCTACAAATCAAGAAAAAGGTGTGTATTTTTTTAAATTTTCCATAACGTTTGTTTGAAGAATTAGTTTGAAGTGATTCAAAGGGAATATTGAAGCACATATATCAATATTTGTTTCTAAAATTCATCCCAAACAAAATAATTCTACACCCATCATCCCCTTAGAAATATTTACTATGACTCATGAAGAGGAAGAATTACAACATGATATATCAAAATTACAGACCAAGTGCAATAAATTTTGCTCTCACAAAGAGCAACCAATGATGAACTAAAAGGGGACATGGATGAATTGAAAGGGGACATGAATGGCTTAAAAGGGGACATGGATGGCATAGAAGGTGACATGAATGGTTTAAAATCAGACATGGAAGGTTTGAAGGAAGGTTTGACAAACTTATTACAAGAAATGCTTCCTAATGGCGAAAAGGTATTCCATGAAAATCCTGAGGAGAACAAAACGAATATAAATTATGATTTTAGAGACTCCAATGTTTAGTTTAAGACCCATCACATTTCAAATATCGATATGAGGAAGTTTGATGGCAAGGATCCGGTAACATGGATACTACAGATGGAGCAATATTTTGATCTCCATGATGTGAAACACACACAAAAGGTACACATGGCATCTTTATATTTAGAACCCAATCAGTTTTTATGCTATCGATGGCTTTAATCTCATAAGCCACTTATCATTTGGTCAATTTTTACAGAGGAAATGATAGCACATTATGAGGATACAAAGAGCAACACCTTCATTAGCCAATTGATAAATCTCAAACAAAAGGGTTTAACGGTGGAGCACATTGAGGACTTCCAAAAATTGAATATCAGGGTAACTGATATTCTAGAGGAACCTAGGATTGATTTGTTCATAGGGACTTTGAAGGATAACATCCAACATGAGGTTAGCCTTTGGGAACCTAATTCATTGGAGAAGGCATTTAGGGTGGCAAAAAAATTTGAAAGTAAAATTTTGGCAACAAGGAAGTCTACCACCCACAACTATAAATATGGAATTGTTGTTTCTCCTAGCCTTCCACAACCTACAAGGTTGATGCCACAAAAATTGGAGGAAAAAAAGAAAATGGGCTTTGTTACAGTTGTGATGGAAAATATACTAAAGGTCATAAGTGTGCTGAGAATAAATTATTCTACGCATAGATTGTGAAGAGGGGGAAGAAAATGACCAAGAAAAATCGAAAGAGGAGGATATACACCAGGAAGCAACCCTAAATAAAGAAGAAATGAATCCGACCATATCTTGTAATGCATTGGTAGGAATTACCACTCCTCAAACTCCCAAGATAGAAGGATATATCAAGAAGAAAAAGGTAATAATGTTGATTGATTCGGGTAGTACCCATAATTTTATTCATTCTAAGATAGCCAAGAAATTGAATTTCTTCCTATATCTAGCACCAGAGTGTCAAGTGATGGTTGCAAATGGAGGAACTATAAATTTCTCTAGAAAGTGCCATAATATCAATCTAACTATGAGGGAATATGTATTGAATAGTCCAATTATTTCCATTCCAATGGGTGGTGTTGATGTTGTAGTAGGAGTCTAATGGTTACAATCGTTGGGGACTGCGATAACTTTTAATTTTCAAGAACTTTTCTTAAAAAAAATTGGGAAGGAAAGGAAATTGAATTAAGGGGTATCATAGGGAAACCAGGAAATATAATCATCTCTAATGGCATGACAAAGATTTTGAAGAAAGAATGGGGAGTAATTGCACAATTATGCTCACTAGAGGTTCAAACATCGAAATCATCTATTTCTCCATATCTCACAAATGTCTTAGAAAATCATTCCAAGGTATTTGAGACTCCTAAAGGCCTCTCACCTATTCAGGATCATGATGATTCTATTCATTTGATTCGAGGAAGTGTTCCTCCAAACATCAGACCTTAAAGATATCCCTATGCCCAAAAGAGTGAAATTGAACATATGGTTACAGAAATGTTAGAGGCTGGTATGATTCAACCTAGTCAAATTTCTTTCTATGCTCTAGTAGTATTGGTGCACAAGAAGGATGGATCATGCTATATGTGTCTAAATTATAGGGAGCTCAAAAACCTCACTATTAAAGATAAATTTCGCATTATTGACATTAATGATTTGTTGGATGAATTACATGGAGCAATTTACTTCACCGAGTTGGATCTTCGTTCAGTATATCATCAAATTAGAATGAAGATTGAAGACATTCTGAAAACAACATTCAGAACTCATGAGGGTCATTATGAATTTTTGGTCATGCCTTTTCGCCTTGCTAATGCACCTTCCACATTTCAAGGTTTGATGAATTCCATTTTCAAACCCTTGCTTAGAAAAATTGTGCTAGTATTTTTTGATGATATAATAATCTACAACAAGTCTTCGAAGGATCATGTTCAACATGTTCACAGGGTACTCAAACTATTGGAGGAGAAACAATTATATGAAAAATCCTCCAAATGTTTCTTTGGAGTATAGGAGGTGGAATATTTGGGTCATATTGTATCTCATTTGGGTCAAAAATGTAGCCCTAGTAATAATATTAGTCTTTTAATAAAATTATTCGGATTATAAGCTAGTAATATTAGCTATAAGTTAATAATGATAATAATATTACTATTAATTACTATATCATATTAGTAATATGATATTAGTTTATATTTTTATCACTTTAATAGTAATATTAGTATTAATAATATTAATATTATTTAAAAAAATTAAGAAAAATAATAATAATAATAATAATAATAATAATAATAATAAAATATAAATATAAATAAATAAAATAAAAATAATAATTTCTTAATTTTAATTAGATTCTAGATTTTAAGCTTACTTTTAATAATAGAAATAATGCGTATTTAATAATAATATTATTAATATCTGTATTAGACAACAGTCACTCAAAATTTGAGATTTACCATTATATTTATTCTATTAATTTATATGAATAATATTATAAATAAAATAAATAAATTTTGATCCCTCCCCTTGGGCCTTGGTCAAACCTAGCCGTTAGAGGTCCTGTTTATCCGTTACTCAGTGAAATATAGCTATTGGAATGGCCTGCTGTCCCTATTTAACTTATCGCTCAGATTGGATCTTCAACTTGTCCTGACGATGAACCACACTGGTTGGTTCGAAACGCGTTGACAAATGAATTTTTATGTGATTTTGCCGAAATTATTCTCACAAACATATTATGGATCACAGAAGTCTAAATTCTATAAAAATTAAAGCCATTAAGGAATGGAAAATCCGGACAACCATAAAGCATCTTTGAGGATTTCTCAAGTTGACAGGGTATTATCGCAAGTTTTTTAAGAATTATGGGAGAATAGCAGCACCTCTAACAACATTATTAGAGAAAATGTGCATTTTATTGGACTCTAGAAGAAAGTAAGGCCTTTGAACATCTTAAAGAGGCAATGTGCCAAGCAGCAGTCTTAGCTACGCCATACTTCATAAAAACCTTTATTGTGGAATGTGATGCCTCAAGAAATGGAATTGGTGTTGTTTTAATGTAAGAAGGAAGACCCATTTATTTTAAAATTCATACAATCAAAGGAAAGTATTTACATAAACATATTTATGAGAAGGAAATGTTGGCAATACTACATGCACTAAAGCAATGGAGACCTTACCTAATTGGTAGACACTTGAAGGTAAAAGCAAATCATGATAGTCTTAAATACTTTTTCGAAAAAATATTATTTTTAGAACAGTAGCAAAAATGGGTCACAAAGATGTTGGGTTATGAATTTGAAAACATTTACAAGAAAGGGAAGTACAATGTTGTTGCAGATGCACTCTCAAGAAAGGATGAGGATGTGGAAACATTGCTTTGTGAAAATTCTATTATCCAACCTGATTAGATAACCAAAGCAAGGGATGAATGGAAGAATGACAAAGAGGTGTGGAAACGCATTTAAAATTTATAGAAAGGTCCCAGTACATCTGATACATTTAGCTGGAAAAGTGATTCATTAGGTATAAAGATCGTTTATACCTTTTTAAGATTTCCAAACTAAAGTAAAATATTCTTTTGGAATTGCACACCTCCCCCATAGGAGGGCACTTGGGATTTTTAAAAACTTACCAGAGGGTCAAGAAGGATTTTTTTTGGGATGGCCTTAAATCTAATATTTAGAAGTTTGTTGTAGAATGTTTGGTTTTCCAACAAATTAAAGTTGAGAGAATTAAGACCCCGAGTCTATTACAGCCTATAGTCATTCCAAGTCAGCATTTGGAGGATGTCTCAATGGCTTTTATCATAGGTTTACCCAAATCTAAAGGAAAGAGTGTCATCATGGTGGTAGTTGATAGACTTACCAAATATGCACACTTTTGTGCATTATCTCATCCTTTTTAAGCCATTACAATTGTTACTACATTTATGGAAACAATTCAAAAGCTACATGGAAACCCAAAGATTATTGTAAGTGACAGAGATCCCATTTTCTTTGGAAATTTTTGGATGGAATTATTTTCGTATATTGTTACTCAATTAGATCATAACTCATCTTATCATCCTCAATATGATGGGAAAATTGGGATAGTGAACAAATGTTTGGAAATATATCTTCATTGCTTTGTATCAGATAAACAAACACAATGTGTCAGGTGGTTGCCTCTTGCTGAATGGTGGTATAACACTTCCTTCCATACTGCATCAAAAATGACCCCATTTATGGAACTTTATGGATATCATCCACCATCCATAACATCATATTAAAGAGAAAATTACAAGTTTGAAGGAGTGGAAGATCACATCGAGCATCAACAACAAGTTCTCCAACTCTTAAAGGATAACCTAACTCTGGTGCATAATCAAATGAAGCAACAAGCAAAACAACATCGCAATGAAAGAAGTTTTGATGTAGGCGTATAGGTATTTTTATAGCCACAATGATACAAACAAATATCTCTCAATCAAGATAAGAAGGATAATAAATTATCACCCAAGTACTCTGGTCCTTACAAGGTGTTGCAAAATATTGGTAAATTGCATATGTCTCCTGCATCTTCTTGAGTACACATAGTTTTCCATGTTTCATGCTTAAAGAAGGTTATCAGTGATAAGCTCCCAGTTCAAACAATGTTTCCAAAACTTAACGAAGAAGGAAAAATCATATATGATCTTGAAGCAGTCACGAAAACAAGAACCCGACAGCGAAGTAATCAATTAAATTCAAAGTATCTCATTAAGTCCCAGAACTTATCCACTAACGATTCCACATGGGAGGATGAGAATTTTATATAGAATCATCCAGAACAAGGAAAAATTTAGGGGCTAATATTCGCAAGTGGGCTAATTTTCCATGCTTTTTTCCAAAAAAAAAAATCGTTAACTTCCACTTTCTCTAAAGATGTTTCACCCAAATTTATAATATAAAATTATTTTACCTTAAAAAATGCTAAAATTTTATATGGATACTATACAAAATTATTATAAAATTGAATATTTTATAGAAATACCACCAAAAAATTTTCAGATGCCATATCATGGACTAGTGAGATTCGCCAAGTTTTATAAATGTTAAGATAAGTTTCCATCCTTAAAATTTTCCCTGATCCAGAACTACTCAAGCATTGAGGACATTTTTTTCAGTGTAGCCCCCTATTATTATTGTTGTGCCCCATAGAAGTCCAATATTGTTACTGTTGTGCCCTTACATTATTATTGTTATGTAGTCTCTAATTATAATGTGACCCCTTAGACTCCTATATATATGAAAGAGGTCTTATCATTTGAACCATCCAATAATTTTTCATTTATGTAATGTAAAGGAGGTTCCCACTCAAATAGGATAATTTTTAAGTTGTTGATCTATCGTTTTCGTGACTTGGTTGCATAACATCAACAAACAACTTGGATGATGTTAACTTGTGTGACATGGCTTGTGTCACCCATTTTACTTAGTAAATTTAAGTTGGAGGAGTTAGAGTTCAGTTCAACATGTGTGATTACTAATTTGTAGCAATCAAGATTGGTCATTTCAAGTTGTTTTCAGTTAAACTAGTTCCAACTTTTGGAGGAACTATTCGAAGGTCAGTTAAGCAGTGGGACTTCACTCAAACTCAGTGATCATCTAGTTAATTGATCAATCAGCCCAAAATAGCTAGTGCATGTAGAGAATTCCAGTTACCCAGTTGAGGTGGAGATTCCAAGGTGTCACATCAGTTGTAGATTGGTCTTGAGTGTACATGTGTTGCATGCAGTCAAATGATCAACCTAAAGGAATTGCACAATCAATTTGAGGAATTTCCTAAATAATAGGGGCTTAATTCCTCAAGGAACAATGCAAGGAAATAGGAGCTGAAGTAGAGGAAAAATTTGGCTAAGTCTGGGTCAAAGCCTTTCGGTGAGTAGAGAGAAAGGTTATGCACTTGCAGGTTGTGCTCAGTTGAGAAAAGAAAATGTAATACAACTCTATTCCTCTGATTTAATGCAAGAAAGAACTAGGGTTTTTTAAAAAATTTCTTTCCCTGGGAAAAATACTTATTCCATGTGTGTGATTTTTTATTACATGTCTAATTTTTTTGTTCTAGATTGTGAATTACTTTCTGCATAGCAGTAGAGTAGGTTTTTGTCTTGTTATCTTGGTTAAAATTTCATGAGAAGCTGCAAATCTACATTGTAATTTCTACAAAATAAACATATTTCCTCTTAAACTACAAAACCATGAGATCCATAATGTGTCTTCTCCATTAAAATAACTAATATTATCCCTTAGTATCTATCCCTAAAACCTCCTCATAATCGTGATATTTTTCTTCTCAAATGCATTGTTTCAGAATCCTCTGACTCCTCCACAAGAGTTCCTATCAAATTTCTACACATGGTTCGAGTTGTAATGGATCGATGCTCAAATGAATGGATCCTCCTCGTTGATTGATCATGGATTTGGAACGCAAATTTGGACTAACTTTATTGCATGGCTTCTCAATTGAAAGGTGTTGGTGTACATGCACCTAGTTAGCCTTAATTAGCTTTACTTAAATTCTAGTTCTTGCATGTGATGTGCACTTAGTTAGTGTTAGTTAAATTTAGTGCTTACATGTGGTGTGCACTTGGATTTAGTTAGTTAACTCTATTTCTTGCATGTGTTGCATGTGCACATTAACATAACATAAATCACGCTTAGCTTTAGTTAGCTTTAATTAGCATTAGTTATTGTGTGTACAACTAAGCTTAACTTAATTGATTTATGTATTGATTCTAAAATCAATATTGATTAATTGAATTCATTCTCTATTCCAATTTTCCTTTTCAATTCTTGCAAGTTTGTGTAATTATTCTTCAAATAGATACTTATATGTGCTCTAATAATTTTACATGGTAACAAAGCTACAAGGGCCTAAAGAAGGTACATGAACAATATTTTGCAGGTTTAAAAATCAAAGAATTGGAAATTATTGAGAAATTTGATTTGTGGATCAGAATACTAGAGAATTGTTGCAATTTTTGCTACTGCTATCACTCCGTAATTTCCCAAGGCTATGGAGAGAACCCTTTAGGTAACCAAAAACCGACTTTGGAAGCGGGGATCTAGCCCTTCTAGCCTCAGAGAGGGATCTCTCTATTGGATTTAGATTTGTTTTTCATAGATATTAGGGTAGTTATTGAGTTCTAAATTTGGTATTTTCAAAGATTTGGTTGAAACTGCAAGGAAAGTCCATTGGGAAACGGAGTCACAAGTCTTAGGGTGATCAAATACAATAATGTCAAAATAGATGTAAAAAGGCAAGGTAGTGTTATAGACATTTTTGTGCCTCGCATCATGGAGCATGAAATGTCAATAATCACAGGGATCCTCAGTCCCTAAACATGTTGTTCTTACCCCTAAAAGAACAAGGTCATCAAACAACAGCACTTCCAATCAGTTCTCCACCTGAAAACACTTCAAAACAGGCTTATTTTGGATCATGTCAGCTGCTCCACTGAGCTTCTGCGCTGGAATGCAACTGTCCCTCCTTGTACCTGCGCTGGAAGTCAAGATTGATGAAGGCTACCTGCGCTGGGCGAGATTGGCCAAGTGGCACAGTCATTCTGCAAGGTGTCAACTGCCCAGGAAGCTTCCAAACTGACACTTGGTTCATGAGATTCGCCCTGTGATGAGTAAGAGGAACTTGATCACCATGTGTAAGCAAGGATCTCCAAGTGGACTCAAGAACTGAAGATTAACTGAAGAGGGAGAGGACACAAGGCAGCTTCATGTCAGTCTCAAGCTGACTCATCCTCTCTTCTTCTCTCCTATATATAGAGCTCTTCTATGAGGTCTAAGGAGGCTGGAATTTTGTGTAAAGCAAGGAGGTGTTGTTGGTTTACAGTTAGAGCTATTGGGTGATTGTTTTACTAGAGGTGAAGAGGAGAGTTCTTGCTGCTGGGGAGGTGCTACTGGATTGGAGCCATCATTGGTTGTAACCTTCTCAGAACCCTGTTACTTCTATCAATAAAGTTTTGCATGTTCTCCTATATACTTGTATTGCATTGATGTATTGTATTTACATGTATATTTGATTCACTCTAATCCATGTATCAGTTATGAGTACTTGTATCTTGTAGTTTCCTCTCTTGTTTTGTGCAGGATCTGTGTGTAGCTGGACCGGCAAAGAGAGCAAGGAGCTGGGAACAAGAGACAAAGAGAGAGGACAAGGATTGACTAAGCGAAAGACACCAGGTTGGTTAATCTTTCTTCATTCTCTCTGTACTTTCATAAAGGAAATCATCAAAACTTTACTTTCAGTTGTTGCTAAAGACTGTCACCTTTAGAGTAGGGATAGGGTCATCCGCATCGGATACTTTTCCCCACAACAAACTGGCGACTCCGCTGGGGAGCCTAGTATATTGTTGGTGTTTGTAGTATTTTGCTATTCATTTCTTGAAGAAAAGAGTACCAAATCGAAAAGCTTTTGACTATATCAAAAGCGAAGTAGAGGGTCTGCTACTCTTGCTCATTTACTGAGCAAATTCAAGATTTGAAGAGCTTATCTACAAAAGACTCTTTACTCTTTGTGATAGATCTTCATCCTCTTGATCATCCCTTAGCCTGTACTTGACCTATAGCTTTTTTTTTCAGCAAAAACAGTGCATTTTTGAGCTTTTTATGACCCGGAAAACTTTGTAGACGTAACTCTCGTGTCCCAGAGCAGGCTGTCCACAGGCAGTCTGCATTACAGCGCAGGTGCTCCCTTCGGGAACTGCGCTGAGAGTCAAATTGGCAGACTAGAACCTGCGCTGGTCCAGTTAGCCATTGTCTAACTCAGCTTTCCCTTTGTGTCTTGGCCCTGTTTTCACTGATTTTTCGCTGATTGCTTGCTGGTCATTGTACTTGCTGTAAACCACTTCTCCTTGACATTATTCCGCCTCAGTTGTGTGATGAAACTGTGAATGTTCTTTCAGTATTTCTTGCTTCAGTTACAGTTTCCCATTGTGAAAAGCGAACCAGTATAGCTTTGGCCTCTTAGATCCTGAACTGTAAAAGTGTCTTTGTGATCTTAAGAGCTAGTTTTATTACTGTTCATGGCTGTTTGAGTTTGTTTGCTTTTCATTTCATGGTTTGAATCTATACATTTCCTGTGTTTTAAACAAGTCTATCATAAGGTGTCTTTTTTATTGTGGACAAGCTTGTTTATTTCTACTTGAAATTAGATTCAAAATTATACAACAGTTTCCTTTCTGTCTAGCATCAACATTAAGGATAACGAAAAGAAATACATGCATTGTGCATTTTGCATTTGACTGTATGCTTGACGATTTAGGAAGATGTGCATTTTAGTGTGTGTTCTTTGATCTGTGGAAAAAGTTGTGTCTTTCTTTTCCCTCAAGTAGATTAAGGTTTCAAAGTTGAAAGATTGAAAAGATTTGCTTCTCATTCTTAGATTGCATATAGGAAGTTGTATATATACATCTCGTGGCGAACCTGAAAGGCAAACTGTTAAGAAAGATCAACATTAAAATAAACTCAATTTACATAACAACGCTTTGGAATTTAACGCAAACATCTAGAGGTCTAGGTAGAGACGTGTTCCGGCGTCGTTAAACATAGTGACTGTCGATCTCTACGAAGGTGGGTGATTCCTCCTGAGAGTCGGTGGCACTAATACGGACTTGAGCTCCCGCGTACTGTCGCGTATATTGGGAGACCCCTATAGGCTTTTATCCTTTATCCTTAGGAAGCCGTGTCGACCGCCCTACTGATCGCGATGCAGTGAACACAACATTCACGAAGATCGACCACCCGTACCGTAAAACGTATTCTGTGGTTTCGCGAAAGGTTTGGCACACCCTCTGCCTAGATCTCCAGAGCAGTTTCTTTTGGCCTTTTTCAAACTCTATAACTGAAAAAGTCCAACCGAGCATTTGTCACTTCGGGCTCGTTAATACATCGAAGGCGACTAGAGTCATCTTTAGATTTTTCTCGACTCTTAAAACATGAAAAAGCAAGTTTGTGTCTAAAAGCGTCGTTAATAAAATTTATTTTAAGCGGAACATAATCACCTGTTATTCCCACGTTGATCTTTCAGTTGAAAAGTATGGAGCCCACCAACCAAGGAAGTAACCTTGGCGGAAGTCCAAATCCCTTCTCCTCTTGGGGAGATGTTGGTGCACCTCATATGGCTACATTGTCACTTCCAGGATTGACAATCGGCCTTCCTGTATGGCTCTTTTCAACTAATGTAGTCCAGATCGCCACTAATCCTGAGCAATCGAATCAACAGTCAGAACAATCTAGAACTACCCACCAGCCTTCCACTTCTTATGATACTTCCTCTGATCCTTCATCTTCCCAAGGTAGAACTGGCAAAAGTCAGCCTCCCAAGGAGAAGAAGGAAAAGAAGAAGATAGAAAAGAAGCAGAAGGAGCCTCTGGCGAAGGCGACTGGGGGCAAGCAGAAGAAAGCTGACAAAAACCCACACACTGCACCGACCGGGCCTAAATCGCCATGTGTCATTTGCAAAGGGATCCACTTCCATCGTGATTGTCCTTGTATTCCCCGGATACTAAGGGACTGGTCCCCAAGGTTGCACAATCCGGTAGCATCAACCTCTGGTTGTCATGTTGATTGCAATCCGTCGACTAATGAGAGTGAAGGACGAAGAAGGGGACCAAGATCACCCTGTCTATTGTGTGAAGGCAATCATGCCATCCACAAATGTCCATTCTTAGATGAGGCAAAGAGAGTTTTGGAAGATCGTCTGGTATCACCGTTACGACTTCCTCCTGGATACCAAAAACTCGTGCCTAATCCCTCTATAGTTGAAAATCCAGCTGGCCCGCTCAAGTGGTCAGCTGAAGTGTCGGTCATTGAGAATGAACCTACTGAATCCAGACCAGACGAAAGTCTAAAGGTCGAAACGGCAGTTGACCCGGTTCTTCCTTCAGAGGTTCTATCGTCCAATGACTCCGTCATTGAAGACCCGTCTTCAAATGACACCGTCGCCGAAGAGTCGTCTTCATGCGACACCCTCACTGAAGAGAATAAGGATGACACCATCCAGGTTCTTTTCATCAGCACCGACTCCGATGAGCGTCAGGGCAATGCGCCCATTCCTTTATCGCAGGAAGGAACATCATCAGATTCATATCCGGCCGTATATTCGGTCCCACCACCAAGCAACCTGATTGTATCCTTTGATTGGAATCAACTAGGCAGACCCCGGTTACCAGCCAGTGTACCATTCAGAATCATTGTCCAGATCTATAGAATGATCATGGCTGGTACTATCATTGATGAAGGGGCGTCTGTGAGTATCCTTTCCTCTGTTGCTTGGAAAGCACTGGGTTCCCCAGCGCTTTTACCTGAGTTGAGAAATCTCTCAGGTTTTGATAAAGGAACCAGTCGACCATTAGGGATCCTCCCCAATGTACCTGTTACATTGAAAGGGAAGACCGTCGAGATGAACGTGATGGTCGTCCAAGGACCTTTGGATTATAACCTACTCCTTGGGCGGGACTATATTTATTGCATGGGAGCGATAGTCTCCTCACTCTTTAGAGTAATGTGTTTTCCACACGAAGGAAAGGTGGTCAAGCTCGTAGACCAACTTTCGTTTCCGGGATCTCGCATCGCAAATAGTCAAATACCATTCCTAAATGGTCTGTTCACTCAAGATTCGCCTCCACCCCCAGTCCTTCTTCCCGATGAGTGCGAGTGATTCGGAAAGAAAGACTGGAACCCAGGGGGCATGCACCCTGGTCTGCTTCGGGCAGAAGAAACCCCGGGTATAAGGAAGAATTTCCGCAAAAGAATATGACTAGTCCGTACCCCGTCCGTGGAAGGAAGTGGGGTTGTTCTGGAATAATATTCTTTTGTCAAAGTTATGTGAGTGAGATAATTGGCTTCTCGCTCCCCTTGTCTAGGTAATAGGGACACCGAGGATGAAGACCGTTTGCGGTAACAAGTAGTAACCGTCTTTGAATTCAAGCCTCGCCCATTAAAACGAATGTTTTGAAGGATAAGCAGGGGCAGCCTTCAAAGAGATTCTATTGCTACAACGGGTGGTCACCATCTTTAGTAACCCAACGTTAGACATCGCCGAAGAAAGAGATTGATTTGCGGCAGCAAATAGAACCCTCTTCGGATAATAAGAAAGAAGCAAGCCTCCCTCAATAATACCAATGTTTTATCTTTGAGTAGTGTTCTTCCATTGTCACAAATAGCTGTTTGTTAAAAGTGGGCCGACGAGAAGCCTGAGTACTGCGTAAGACCCCTTAGAATAACGAGAAGACAAGTATCGTTAACATTAGATTGGCAAGATGACAAGTAACTGTGAACACCCAAAGAAAAGCAGAGGTAGGGGAGAGGAGGGGCAGCCTCGAAATTCTATCCTATACCTGGGGGCATGCAAACCTTCTGGAGTGCAAGCTAGGGGCGGTTATTTATCTGGTTTTAAGATTAGCCGTTTCCAAACTTGCATGAAAGAAGCCTGTGGGGCAAAAGTAAAATTTGCCAAAAGTGAGCATAGCTGTGGTAAGGCATAAGCTCTATAAAAATTGGTCCTTACGGGAGGCGTTCTTTTTATGACTGGTATATCGAGCAGTTTTAGCATATAGTTCATGCTCGTTAAAAAATAAAAGCAAATTCGAGCAGTTTTATGACTGAATTTATGCTCGTTAAAAAATAGAAAAGTGTGAGCAAAAGTTTCCCCAGAGTTCAAGCTCATGGAAAAAATGAACCGGTAAATAACCTTTTGAGATCGTAAATTCATTAGCCATAAGAACCTTGATCGTGTTTTCATCCATCACCTCCACTGTTCATTTGGCCGATCATTCACTTCCATTTGTGTGTTTACCTCTTTTGAGAAACAGCTGCGAAGAGTGATTCCACCTAGCCATCCTCGTAACACTGCCGTGATTGGAAAATTCCAATTTGTACCTGGAATCAATTGCTATCCCTGTTTATCACTCGTTCCTCAAAAGACGAGTCTTCTTTCAGCTCTTTTCACTGACTCGTAAAATATGAAAAGTTTGCCGAGTTTTGGCCTTCCAGCTCGTTAAATGACCGGAACGCTATCCCTCCTCTAAATTTTAATCTTTTTGGACCTGAGGGATTATTGCACAAAAGGATCGAGCGCTTGTCTTGTTCGGCTCGTTAAAAGTACCGAACAGCCATCCCTTCTGTATTGTTTTATACTTTTTCGGACTTAAGGGATTTGCTGACGAAAAAGGAATTATGGAGTTGACTTTCCGTACCTTTTCAGACTCTCTAAAAATGAAAAGGACCGAGTTTTCTTTGTCGTTAGACTCGTTAAAATGATTAAATAGCGACAAACTGTCTTTAGACGAGAACGAGTTTCCCTATCGCTAGGCTCGTTAAATCATAGCGATGGGCTTGCCCGAAGGGCAGGTTATAGAACAAGCATATGTTATCCTCCTCAAGCTTGACAAAAATAAAGAGGTACTGGTCAGAAATGACTGGGGAAAAATTGGGAGAACATCAAAGTTTAATGGTAGCAAGTCACTCTTGAACATGACACTTTTCCTCCGTACCACATCGGGTTGGGTTGTTTCGTTCACCGGTCTCATCACCATGGTCCTCGCCAAACCATCCACATTTGGGGTAATGCTACCGATCCATCGCATCAGTGTCGTTATATGTTCAAGAGGGGTCATTCTGAAAGTGTCAACCGTGTCCCATCCACTGCCATACATTATCCTTCATCCATTCATGATCGCCACCCTGAATCATATGTCACAGTTTGTTTTCACCTCCACTAAAGTCATTAGCTCCGTTCCGTGTCATTGCTGTGGGATTCATTAAGGCCCTCCTTTGACGGATCGCTTCTTGTCGACTTCAGCTCATTATCCAAGAAGTTGATCTAGGAACACCCCCATCAGTACTTTGAAGCTTGCATGCCTCAATGGCAAGTTTCTCACTTCCGGCGACAGGTATACATCAATGACCTTCGACCAGAAGATTTTGCGTGGCGTTCGACGCCAAGTCCTTTATTCACGCCACGTGAATTGTACTGCAGTACCTTGAGGGTCATCGTCATTATTGGTGATTCCTCTCGCGCTTGTTAACGGTTTTCATTATTGACCGGTAATCAAGCGATGTCTTTCCATGTTCGACTTCAGCGCAATTCTCACATGGATCGACTTGTACTTAGAGTGAAGATCGAACGAGTTTGAAGACCCCGGATCTAGTTTCATCCATCCGGGCTGCGATATATATTCAGGAAATATAAAAGCATTTGTCATGTACATCATTGCAACAGATGATCATCCTATTCAAAGGATGATAATTTCAGCAGAAAATTATCAGTCTACCTTCAGACGATCGTCTGTCATATGTACCAAAATGTATTTATAAAAGCTGAGCATGGGAATGCCCGCCTCAGCTAGATCATGAAAATAGAATGAAAAATAATGTATTGTATTGTATTGTATTACAGGGCGCCTCCTCAGCACTGGAATGAACTTCGGACCCTCTAGATAAAGCATTTCACCCGATAAACGGCCTCATACTTTAGGGGGCAACTGTTATAGACATTTTTGTGCCTCGCATCATGGAGCATGAAATGTCAATAATCACAGGGATCCTCAGTCCCTAAACATGTTGTTCTTACCCCTAAAAGAACAAGGTCATCAAACAACACCACTTCCAATCAGTTCTCCACCTGAAAACACTTCAAAACAGGCTTATTTTGGATCATGTCAGCTGCTCCACTGAGCTTCTGCGCTGGAATGCAACTGTCCCTCCTTGTACCTGCGCTGGAATTCAAGATTAATGAAGGCTACCTGCGCTGGGCGAGATTGGCCAAGTGGCACAGTCATTCTGCAAGGTGTCAACTGCCCAGGAAGCTTCCAAACTGACACTTGGTTCATGAGATTCGCCCTGTGATGAGTAAGAGGAACTTGATCACCATGTGTAAGCAAGGATCTCCAAGTGGACTCAAGAACTGAAGATTAACTGAAGAGGGAGAGGACACAAGGCAGCTTCATGTCAGTCTCAAGCTGACTCATCCTCTCTTCTTCTCTCCTATATATAGAGCTCTTCTATGAGGTCTAAGGAGGCTGGAATTTTGTGTAAAGCAAGGAGGTGTTGTTGGTTTACAGTTAGAGCTATTGGGTGATTGTTTTACTAGAGGTGAAGAGGAGAGTTCTTGCTGCTGGGGAGGTGCTGCTGGATTGGATCCATCATTGGTTGTAACCTTCTCAGAACCCTGTTACTTCTATCAATAAAGTTTTGCATGTTCTCCTATATACTTGTATTGCATTGATGTATTGTATTTACATGTATATTTGATTCACTCTAATCCATGTATCAGTTATGAGTACTTGTATCTTGTAGTTTCCTCTCTTGTTTTGTGCAGGATCTATGTGTAGCTGGACCGGCAAAGAGAGCAAGGAGCTGGGAACAAGAGACAAAGAGAGAGGACAAGGATCGACTAAGCGAAAGACACCAGGTTGGTTAATCTTTCTTCATTCTCTCTGTACTTTCATAAAGGAAATCATCAAAACTTTACTTTCAGTTGTTGCTAAAGACTGTCACCTTTAGAGTAGGGATAGGGTCATCCGCATCGGATACTTTTCCCCACAACAGGTAGGCATGCTTTTGGATCTTTAGAAAATTTGTGGGGTGAATGGGATGAAAAGATTTATATTCAATTAAATATAGAGCATGCTAGGATGAAATCTATACTTAATATTAGAGTGAAAACATAAATATTGTTTATAAGCTAGAGCAGAGTGTATTTAACCAAATTCAGCCCTTAATCTTCTTTAAACAATAGAGATAGAAAGAACATATGGAGAACTGGAAAAATAACAATTTTACGAGGAAACTTCACCAATTTCCTAACACAAGAATCCTGGAACAAACAATTGTATTAATGGAAATGATCACTTCATTACATGTATAGCTTTACATCAAAGATCTTAATTCTTCACACGAGTTCCAACCCTTTGTACTTCGATATATGAAGTATTTATACAATTCACCAAAATATCTTGATTTAAAATATCCTAAAAAGTTGTTTACAAAAATAGTTCAAAAATATAGGAAAATTAAAATTGTTAAAGCTTCTCTAGCATTGATTTTGAGGATTCTAGTGATGACTTGGATTGAAAAGGTTGTTGCTTTTCTTCTAAAAATGAATACTTGTTTACTCTAGAAGTTGACATAATTTATCCCATCTGTATTCATCTCAGGTGGAGAATTTGATTAACTTTCTATAGGTTTCATCCACCTCGATATATTTATGAAAATTAGGCTTAATTACAAAAAGATGTTTTATTTCATGTTCGATAAGCAAGTTGAACTTCAAACCTTCCATGAAAGCTTTCTCTGTAATGGTTCCCTTTAAGGGAAAAAATTTGGATTTATCTCTTGCTATGGAATATAACTTTTGTTGATAATCATTTAGCTAAACTAATTTATCTCACATCCCTTTAAACCTGGAAGCCCCTTTTGATGCAGTATATTGAAATTTCTATGGAATTGAATGTTGGCCTCCAAGTTATGACATTTATTCTCTAACTGTAGCATTAAATTCCTGTTTGTAAGAACTCTTCATACCTCAAGAATTGTCTCAATTTTGTCTGCAATCTAATATTCTTCTAGTTCTTCTTTTGTCTTTGAATTCATAATGCTTATTAAGGCAGTAGCTTCACTTGACTTCTGACCCAAACTTTCCTTCATATCTTCTATGACCTCTTTTGGTTTCTGCACCAATTCCTCCTACTCGAAAATAATTCCAATGGAAGGCCAAATTTGAGTCATATCTTCATTAATCTCTACCCATATGTTTTCCTTTGCTTGTGAAATTGTTTGTACCATGGCAGATTCATTCTCTAAAAGTTCAATTCTCTAAGTTAATTTTTGAGCTTTTTGAAGCTCTGACAAATACACATTATCAATCTTCTATTTTTTCTCTTAGAGGTTATTAAGCTGATCTTTCAATTTTTCAATCTCCTGCCCTCTGATAGACAAGTCTTCCATACCTCTGATAATTCTCCTGAGGTATCTATAGAGTGTCTCTGTCGTAGTAGTTACTGAAGTAGAAGCCCCTGCTATTGATGTACCTATAATTGGAATTGTTGTGAGATAAATGACTGCTAATTTAGTTGACTATTCTTTCTCCTTTAGTAGATTTCCATTCCAGTCTCCATTTCATTAAACTATCCATTATGTTCAATGATAATTTTGAACATATCTTCTTTCTCTTTTCCTAGTTGACCAACTTCCTTTGTTTGTGGATCTTCAGTAGATGGAAGTTTGAACTACTTCTTTAGGGCTACAATGTCAGTGTTTCTTCTCTTAATTATCTCCTCAGTAGATTTTACATTACTGGGATCATATCCCAGTTTAATCACTAAATCCTCTAAAGACTTTATCTTAGTTCCTTTAGCTAAAGAATATATTTTTTCCAATTTTAATTGAGACTGAATATTGCTGACTAAAGCATGAAGCCTGGATGCTGCCATTACTGATTTTTCAAGGTAGAATACAACATTTCACCAGTTTGCTTGTGCAAATTCATCTGATCAATAAGATGAATTTGATCAATGTTAAAAGAAAAGATAGACGTTTTGTAGTCATCTGTAGTCTTAGGAAAATGAACTTCAACTTGAAGGAAATCCATATGCATCTTTCCTTTCTCAGTATCAAAATGTTAGGCCCCTATAATACTAGTGATTCCCCCATTACTATTGTTGTTGCATCCCTTATTGTTACTGTTGTTCCCCTATTGTCCCCATATTATTACTATTGTGCCCCATAGAATCCCTCTATTGTTATTTTTGTGTCTTTATATTATTATTATTAGGTCGACTTGGTTATATTGTGACCCCTTAGACTCCTATATATAGAAAGGAGGTTTTGTCATTTGAATCATCCAGGAATTGTTCATTTGTGTAATGTAAAGGAGGTTGCCCCCTTGAAGAGGCTTATTTCTAAGGTGTTCATCTATCTTTTCTATCTTTTTGTGAGATGGTTTCATAACATTTGGTATCAAAGCTTTGGATTCTAGGGTTTCGCTGCTCCAAACAGGTCATCGTGGCATTTTTGCTATAACTTTTTTTTGGCGATGTTTCAGAAGCTAAAAAAAAACCCATTTGAGACAAAATCGTGCGGAACCTCCGATCCGAATTTCAGATCATGTCTCGCTATATTTTCGAAGATATAATCTAAGTAAGTTAGGGTTTTTGCAGACCCCCGAATTACATTCCAAAGCAATGAAGATATCCTTCCATTAAAAGTGAGTACATTTTCTACTGCATTTATGGAAACAATTCAAAAGCTACATGGAAACCCAAGGATTATTGTAAGTGACAAAGATCCCATTTTCACTGGAAAGTTTTGGACAAAATTATTTTCTTGTCTTGGTACTCAGTTAGCTCATAACTCATCTTATCATCCTCAATCTAATGGAAAAACTAAGATAGTAAACAAATGTTTGGAAGGATACCTTCATTTCTTTGTATCTGATAGACAAGCACAATGGGTCAAATGGTTGCCTTTAGCTGAATGGTGGTATAACACTTCTTTCCATACTGCAACAAAAATGACCCCATTTATGGCACTTTATGGATATCATTCACCATCCATCACATCATATTTAAGAGAAAATTCTAAGGTTCAAGTAGTGGAAGAACACATCGAGCATCAACAACAAGTTCTCCAATCTTAAATGATAACCTCACCTTGGCGCAGAATAGAATGAAGCAACAGGAAAATCAACATCACAGTGAAAGAAGTTTTGATGTAGGTGATTGGGTATTCCTCCGGCTACAACCATATAAACAAATGTCTCTCAAGCAAGCTAAGAAGGATAATAAATTATCACCAAAGTACTATGGTCCGTACAAGGTGTTGCCAAAGATAGGTACTATGGCATACAAATTGGAGCTTCTTGCAGCTTCTCGAGTGCACCCAGTTTTCCATGTTTCGTGCTTAAAGAAGGTTATAGGTGATAAGCTTCCAGTTCAAACAATATTGCCAGAACTTGATGAGGAAGGAAAAATCATATTGGAACTTGAAGAAGTCAAAGAAACAAGAACTCGAAAGCTATGAAACCGATCAATTCTAGAGTATCTCATCAAGTGGAAGAACTTACCCATTGAAGATTCCACATGGGAGGATGAGAATTTTATACAGAAGCATCCAGAACTACTCAAGCATTGAGGACAACAATTTTTTGAAGGAATGGGGCATGTTAGGTCCCTATAATACTAGTGATTCCCCCATTACTATTGTCGTTGGATCCCTTATTGTTATTGTTGTGCCCCTATTGTCCCCATATTGTTACTATTGTGCCCCATAGAATCCCTCTATTGTTATTTTTGTGCCTTTATATTATTATTGTTAGGTCAGCTTGGTTATATTGTGACCTCTTAGACTCCTATATATAGAAAGGAGGTTTTGTCATTTGAATCATCCAAGAATTGTTCATTTGTGTAATGTAAAAGAGGTTGCCCCCTCGAAGAGGCTTATTTCTAAGGCATTCATCTATCTTTTCTATCTTTTTGTTAGAAAATTATATATTATGGAGCAATGGAACACATAAAATATTACAGAAATATAAACACAGAAAACGCATAAAACAAGAGAGACACAAATATACGTGGTTCACCTAGTTTGGGCTACGTCCACCCTGAACAGCTAGTCCTTCCTTTCTATTATCCAACAAAATGAAGAGACACAACCTACAGCAAATCCGCCGTAATATCCTCTGTTTTCTCTCACATTCTCACCTCTCTATTTCTCGCACAGAGAATACACATCTATATCACAGCCTCAGATACAATGCCCTCATACAAAGAGAGGGGTTTCCTTCTAGGGCAAAAAACCCTAAACTAAACATAAGTTCTACCGTCAGATCATCCGCCTAATGAACGGCCCAGATTGACTAGAAATTACTATACTTTTACAAGGCAATTTTAAATCTATTTTTGGCTTCGGGGGTGCTGCCCCCGAACCCCCGCCGGGGGACCACTGGCCCCGGGACCCCCCAGCCGAGGGGTATCGCCCCCCCCCCGTGTGGAGGGGTGTACAAACTTCCTGGGGTATACATCTGGCTGAAACAAAAGACCTCTGAACAATCATGCTCCACACACAACAATCTCCCACTTGGAGAATGATTGTAGCAACTCCACCACTGCTTCATTTGCTGGACAATGACACCTCTTTGGACCTAGTTGTTTCTCATCTTCATCGTCATCCTCGAAGACTAATTGAAACTGAGCATGTTCTCAGTTTCTCCCTGGTTACAACTTTTGTTAGCATGTCTGCAGGATTCTGGCTAGTGTGTATCTTTTCCAGCTTCAACTCTCCATCTTCGAACACTGATCGTATGAAATGGTACTTGAGCTATATGTGTTTAGTCCTGGAATGAAATGCTGAGTTCTTTGCAAGATGAATGGCACTTTGGCTATCAGTGTATAACGTTCCCATATCATGCTCCTTACCCAATTCACCCATAAACCTTTGTAACCAAATCATTTCTTTACTAGCCTCTGTAGCAGCAACATACTCTGCTTCTGTTGTTGAAAGCGCAACAACACTTTGGATTTTTTAAACCCAACTGACATCTGTTCCACCAACAGTAAATACATATCCTGTAGTGCTCCTCCTGTTATCTCTGTCACCTGCCATATCTGCATCAACATATCCCTGTGGAGAAATGTTTGAACCACCAAAGCATAATGCTTGATTTGTGGTACCTTTCAAATATTTGAGAATCCATTTCACTTCCATCCAATGTTCCTTTCTTGGATTGTTCATGTACCTGCTTACAACTCCCACTGCATGTGCAATATCAGGCCTTGTGCAGACCATTGCATACATTAAGATTCCAACTGCTAATGCATATGGAACTTTAGACATATAATCCATGTCTTCTTGGGTCTTTTGGCACATTTCCTTGCTAAGTTTGAAATGGCTAGCAAAAGGTGTACTAACTGGTTTTGCATTGTGCATATTAAATATTTTCAACACCTTTTGTATGTACTCATTCTCAAACAATGCTAATTTGTGATTTTCACTGTTTCTAGTGTTTCTCATACCAAGGATTTGTTTTGCAGCTCCCAAATCCTTCATTGCAAATGAATTTGCCATTTTTCTTTTGAGCACATTTATTTCCTGGATGTTAGACCCTGCAACAAGCATGTCATATACATATAATAACAATATAATATCGTTGCCATCATTTTGCTTTTTCAAATAAACACAATGATCAGAGTGACATCTAGTATAACCTTGTTCAGACATAAACTTGTCAAATTTCAGATACCACTGCCTTGGAGCCTATTTTAAGCCATACAAGCTCTTCTTCAACCTGCACACTAGTTTCTCCTTCCCTTTCACCTCATATCCTTGTGGCTGTTGTATATATATATCTTCCTCCAAATCCCCATGAAGAAAGGTTGTCTTTACATCTAACTGCTCAAGATGCAAATCTTCAGCTGCTACTAGACTTAAAATAGTTCTGATTGAAGTCATTTTAACAACAGGAGAAAATATTTCATCAAAATCAATACCTTCCTTTTGTGCAAACCCCTTCACCACAAGTCTAGCTTTGTACCTCTGTTTTCCTCCATCTTCTTCCTTCACCCTGTAAACCCATTTATTCTTCAATGTAGTTTTTCCTGCAGGCAACCTGACTAAGTCCCAAGTCTGGTTATGCATTAAGGAGTCCATCTCTTCTTCCATGGCTGCCTCCCACTTCCTCCTGCTTTCAACCTACATTGCTTCTTCATAACATTCGGGTTCACCAGAATCAGTCAACAATAAATAATATAATGAAGGAGAGTATCGTTCAGGGGGTCTACATATCCTGGTAGATCTTCTAACACCACTTTCAGGTGTTTGGGGTGCATGTTGCTATTGTGGTGGTTGCTATTGTTGTGGTTATTGATTATTATTATTTTCGGGCACCCTTACTTTTTCAGTGATTTCATCAAGAACTTCATATTCCTTGTTTTCTTTTTCTTGCTTCTTTTCGTGCAATTGATTCTTATACAAGACCTTTTCATTGAATATTACATCTCTACTCCTAATGATTTTGTGATTTTCATAATCATATAAGCGATAACCAAAATCATTAACCCCATATCCAATAAAGGTACATTTCTTTGACTTTGCCTCAAGCTTTGTTCTATCTTCTTTATTAATATGGACAAAGGCCTCACAACCAAAAGGCTTTAAAAAGGAGTAGTTTACCTTTTTACCTGTCCATGCTTCCTCTGGAACACCACCATCCAAGGAAATTGAAGGTCCTATGTTTATTAGATAAACAGGAGTATCTACAACATCTGCCCAAAACTGTAAAGGCAATCCTGCATGCAATCTCATGCACCTTGCATGCTCCATGATTGTTCTATTCATCCTTTCTGACACACCATTTTCTTGTGGTGTTCTTGGAACTGTCTTCTCTCTGCGAATTCCATGCTCTGAACAATACCTATCAAACTCTCTACTGCAATATTCACCTCCATTGTCTGATCTAAGACACTTCAATTTCTTTCCTGTCTCAATCTCAACCAAAGCTTTCCATTTCTTGAAAGTATCAAATACATCATATTTATTTTTAATACAATAAATCCAAGTTTTTCTAGTTGCATCATCAATAAAAATATCATAATAACGAGAGCCACTGAGAGATGATACCTGAGCAGGTCCCCATACATCTGTATGCACAAAATCTAATTTTTCGCTCTTCTTTTCTTTCCCAACTCTGAGAAATCTGACTCTCTTCTGTTTTCCATAAATGAAATTTTCACAGAAGTCCAAATCAACATTCTTCAAACCCGGCAACAAATTCCTTAAGTGAAGAATATTCATCCCCTTTTCACTCATGTGTCCGAGCTTATGATGCCATAATGCTGCATCTGCTCCTTTGGAAGTTAAAGCATTAACAGAGTTAGAAATACCATTGCATAAATACAATGTACCAACCTTTTCACCTTTTGCTATTACCAGGGCTCCTTTGGTGACCTTCCAAGCTTTATCTGTGAAAGTTGTCACATAACCTTCACCGCCTAACTGCCCTGTTGAAATCAGATTTTTCTTTAGATCTGGAACATGCCTTACCTCCTTTAGTAGCCATTGGTTTCCATTCTTCTGTTTTACAAGAACCTTACCCATTCCAACAATTTTACAGGGTTTATCATCACCCAAATGAACTTGTCCAAAATCTCCTTGAACATAGTCATGAAAGTATTTCTTATCAGGTGTGGCATGGAATGGGGCCCCTGAATCTACCACCCGGGAATCAGTAATATTTTCGAAAGAAAGAATCAAAGCATCTTGTAACACCTCATCTGTCACATTTGCTTCATGATTGTTTTATTGCTGTGCATCTCCTTCTTTACCCTTCCGAGATCTACAGTCTTTCTTTAGGTGTCCCTTCTTTCCGCATTTCCAGCACACTATCCCTGATCTAGACTTGGATCTGCCTTTCCTTGATTTACTGCGATATCCTGAGCTCTTTCCTCTTTCCATTTTTCTTCCCCTAGACTCTGCACTCAAAGCATTACCCGATGTCTCACCGGAGCTTTTCCATCGTATTTCCTCGCTAAGGATAGCACCGACAACATCATCAAAATTTAAAGTACTAGATCCAGAGACAGAGTTACTAATGGCCATTACTAAACCATTCCAACTTTCTAGCAATGAGCACAAGAATAACAGAGCTCTAACTTCATCTTCAAAGTTTACCCCTACAGAACTTAACTGACTTGTAATTGTATTAAAATCATTTAAATGATCTGCAACAGATCCACCTTCCGACATCTTCATATTAAATAACCGTTTCATAAGAAATACCTTGTTTGAGTCCGAGGGTTTTTCATACAGTTTTGACAACGCCTGAATCAAACCCTCTGTCATTGTTTCCTTCGAAATGTTGAAGGCGACTGACGCAGCGAGGTGCAATCGTATTGTTCTAAGTACCTTTCTATCAAGAAGGTTCCATTCTTCATCTGTCATAGCCGTCGGCTTCTTTGTTTTTCCGCTCAATGGTAGGTACAGATCTTTCTGATACAGATAATCTTCCATTTGAATCTTCCATAGCGAGAAGTTTTGGCCGCTAGATTTCTCGACCCTAAACTTACCATTTTCCGCCATTGCTCCCACTCGAATGAGGAACCCTTCTTTCCTGCGAGTTTATCAGCCAAATAGACCTTCAGCTCTGATACCAGTTGTTATAAAATTATATATTACTCAGAGCAATGGAACACATAAAATATACAGAAATATAAACATAGAAAACGCATAAAACAAGAGAGACACAGATATACGTGGTTCACCCAGTTTTGGCTACGTCCACCCCGAATAGCCAGCCATTCCTTTCTATTATCCGGCAAAATGAAGAGACACAGCCTACAGCAAATCCACTGTAATATCCTCTGTTTTCTCTCACAGTCTCACCTCTCTATTTCTCGCATAGAGAATACACATCTATATCACAACCTCAAATAAAATGCCCTCATACAAAGAGAGGGGTTGCCTTCTAGGGAAAAAAAACCTAAACTAAACATAAGTTCTACCATCAGATCATCCGCCTAATGAACGGCCCAGATTGACTAGAAATTACTATACTTTTACAAGGCAATTTTAAATCTATTTTTGGCTTCGGGGGCGCTACCCCTGAACCCCTGACGGGGGACCGCTGGCCCCCGGACTCCCCAGCTGGGGGGGATCGGCCCCCCCACACCCCCCGGCGTGGAGGGGTGTACAAACTTCTTGGGGTATACATCTGGTTGAAGCAAAAGACCTCTGAACAATCATGCTCCACACACAACACTTTTTGTGAGCTAGTTTCATAACACAAAATATGAGAGAATTCTTTGTTTTGATGATGTTTATTTCCATAACTGAGAATACGTTGTTTCTTTCAAAATTTTATTCTTCTTTTTTATTTCCTTATACCTTGCAAATATATTTGGTTTAGCTTGATCATGGACCAATTCTCCTGATTGAAATGTTTCCAATGGTTCTTGAGAAGTTGAAGATGATGGCGACCCTATGAAAATATCTTCATTCCAAGGGAAAGTAGAAGTATAAGGACCTGTTAAGACTATTTTAGAATGTACATTTTCTTTCTGCAAAGATTCTTCTGCTAGATTGGTTTTCTGCCTCTTTTTGTAAATTTGTAATTCTCTTCCCTAAATTTTTGTGACTGAAGGGGAAAAATCCTCTCTTGGTATTTTATCCTGCTTTTACTATGAATCTAGAGTCTGTGATGTCATAGTAGAAAGCACCTGTTCTTTTGCCTCCTGCAAAGTATTTACTTTCCATTGACCTTGATTCATATAGTGCTCAATTTCAGGTCTGGGAGTATGAGTGTAAGGAGTAGTTTTCTTCTCTACTCTCAATTTTGAGATTATTACCAAAGGATCATATGACAAAGTGAAACTAAGTTTAAATTTAATTTGTTTGAGGAGAAGGTCTACTTCTTTTGTTTTTGTCCTGGCATTACAAATGAAAGGCCCAACTTGTGTTTTTATTTTGAACTGAGATTTTTTTTTGGCTGTCACAAAGTGTAGCTCATCCATATTTATCATTTTCCTAATATACTCTAATGCAAAAATTCTTATAGGAACAAATTTAGGCAATCTATATGGAGGAAATTCACATCCATACACTCTAATATTAGTGTAATTTTGATACAAGTACCAATCACTTGTCTTTGTTTGTTCACTAGGATGTAGAATTATCTTAATATCAAGTCCAATTCTAGGTTAAGAATCACTGTTAAGTAGGTAAGAAACTCTGTACAAAAACAGGTCCACATAATCACTGAATGTGAATTCATTGGTATGCTTCCTTACCAAGGAAGTCCAATGAATCACAGACTATGAATTTCCCTATTCATCCAATTTCTGTAGTGGAAACTAAAATCCATATGCTTGATGGAATAAAAACAAGTAAACTAAAATTATAGCATGCTTGAAGACTCCTTCTGTAGGAAACTTAAGGAATTGTCATGGATGATCTCCACTAAGAATTCATTGTAATGAAAAATGACTGAAGCCTTTTCTCTTGTTAAGAACACTAATAAAAAACCTATAATGGATTCATCAACTCATTGATCAGTTTGATAGCCCAATAAACAAGAAGCTATAGAAATGACTTGTTTTGTCATTTCAAGAAACATTGAGGACTGATAGGGAGTGTTTGTTTTTAGCAAATGGACATTCTCAGGTAGAAATGTCTTGAAAATTTTGGCTCTATGGCGAAAAGTCAGACTTTCTTTAAGTTCCATGAGGGAAACTACTTAAAATGGTTTTAAAGAGGTTGAATTTTGGATCTGAAGCATCTGACATATGGAGTCAGGGGTAGTTGGGAACATGATGTCATTGTTTTGGGCTACAATTTCTCCTTGACTGGGTATGTACCCAAATGGCACCATGAAAAAAATTGTGGAAAAGGATGGGTTTGAGGAAAGATGAATTGAGGTATGAAGGAGTCCCACAAACTCAATTTTTCATTGAGATCAACATATTTTTTTTTTTAACCAATTGTGGAGTTTGTAGAGATCAAACTGACAATTTGTTTTAGAGATTGAACTCACAATTGGTTTTAGAGATCTTATACTATTGATCCACTAAGGGTTGGTGGTCTAGGTCAATTACAGGGGGAAAAATAAGGTTTTCCACTGTGGCTTTCAATTTATCTTTTGAAGGCATGTTGCAAAGAAATGAAATGGAAAATAGTAATTACTCCGGAGTTGGTTGGATGAAACATTGTGTAGCTTGATAACTGGTTGCAATAGCAAGTTCCATCATTCAGTGCCTTGGAACAGTAGAGGGAAGGACAACTGAACGTGGTTTTTCTTTGCTTTATGAGTTAGATTTGTTACTGTTCAAAGTTGTCTATTTCATGGAGTGGAGTCATTAATTTGGCAACGATCATAATTCAAAACAAATACTTAACGATTAATGATAAGTGATGGGGATGTGACAGTAGCGGAAGCAAAGTTGAAAGGGGTGTGACACTTGGTGGAAGTGGAGAGAGTGGGGTTTATAGTTTTTTATTAAGCGGGAAGGAGGAAGGAGGATTTCAGGGGGGGGGTGAGTTGTAAGCAGTTTAGGAAGAGGGGGGTTGAAGTCGATACGAGATTGACACGTTGCTAAAGCGGGATTGATGGAATCTAATTTTTGGAACCTTCCCCCCCCCCCCCCTTTTTGATTAACTATTGGAGGGGAAAGGGGGTCTAAAACCATCTGGAGTCATCTATCTAGGCAGAATGGATCATGCCCATTGTTTTCAGCATGACTTTTAATACATATGACAAAAGCAATCATGTCATATAACTTTATTAACAACTAATCTAATCACGATTAAACTATGTGATTTAACTAATTAAACTCATTTATTTAACAACTAATGAAATTTGAGCTAGCATCGCATATTTCACTTTTTCTAAGGGTTTTTCATCATTTTTTTCTTTCTTTTTTTTTTAATATATATCTATTTTTTTATATACCCTTTCATTTTGTTTTTTCTTTTCTTTTCTTTTTCTTTTTTCTTTCATTATTTTTTTGAAAATAATTTGCAGAATGAAACATTATTTACAACATCTTATGACATGAAAATCAACAGATAATCATCAATTGATGACTATAAATTATAGGACCTTAATAGCTACAACTATGAGGTGAAAGAATGGAGTTCCCATCTTCAATGGTAGCCTGATATTTTTCTTCACCTCGAAGGAAAAGTCTTGTATCAGATGGTTCTGGATACAAAAGCTGAACCAAACTCTTCCATTGAGAAACACATATACTTCAATAGGATAGAAAAGGATTTTGGTCTTCTATTCTTGATCATATCTCCAGCACTGCATTTCCACGTGGAGACATACACCACTCCAAATCATGTTTGGACAACATTGGAGAATTTATTTGGAAAGTAGGATGAGATGCAGGCTCATATTCTTGAAAATGAGCTAAATTCCTTAGATCCAAAAATATTTAAGAATATTCAAGATTTCTTTAGGAAATTCAAATAATGGTTTCTTCAATTATAGGATTTGGGATCGATAAATTCAAACAAGAAGGTGAATTGATCCTTTCTGTTTTGTCTAAATTAGATCCTGAATATATTGTTTTTGTTTCTATATTTTACACAGTTAGACTTGCAACTGGAAATAAATGGAAAATGCTCAAACTTGATGCATTTATTGAGTCTCCCATTAATGAGTAGGATAAGATCATCAAGATGGGTTCATTAAAATATTCAAATGTTCATTAACTTTCCGTGCATTAAAAAGGAAATTCCAAATCTAAACCAAATCAACAATCCAGAGGAAAAGGAAAGGCAAGAGATCTAGATCTAATAAAGGGAGGAAATCCAAAACCTCTAGATGACTCTTCCAACAACAAGGGTAAGAAGGGAAGCAAAGGTAACTCCAGGTGTCCTTATTATAACAAATGTTATCATCTTGAATCCTGTTGCATGTAGAAGACTATTGATCTAATGGAAAAGAATCTTCAGTGGAATAATTTTGGTCATCACATTCAAGAATGTGCCAAGAAGAAGACATAGGAAAAACCATCAAAAACAAGGGGTAATGTTCATGCTTTGATTTCACTTCATTCTACACTGCAAGAATGGATCATCGATTTAGGAGCTTCACATCATATGGATTATTCAAAGGAGTCCTTTTCTTATGTACATGCATACTAAGGACCTCCTATTCTCATGGGGCAAAATTCTACAGTTCAAGAAATTGGAAAACGAAGAGTGCAATTCAAAGATAGAAATTTTGAGAATATCTTGCATATTCTGAGGATTTATATGAATCTTATTTTAGTGTATCAGATGACACACACTGGCACCAGAAGGAAAGTGGAATTTACCTCGGATTCTGTGAGCATTTATGATATGTAAACCAACTTAAAGATTGCATATAGGAAGGTAAATGATCAATCTTTTCTATATACATTTTATAATTTTGTTCCTCAGTCAAATTCTATTTTGCTACTTATGCATGCAAATGAAGAAAGTAGGGTTTGGCCCAAGAGATTTGGGCACTTGAATTTTAGATATATGCAACAGCTTAACAACTAAGGAATGGTTAAAGGATTTCTAGCCATTACATTTTCAAATGGTGTTTGTAATGGAGGTTCTCTTGGAAAGCATCCAAAAGACAAGTTTGAGAAGGGGAATGCATGGAGAGCCTCTTCGCCTTCGAGCTTGTACATAGTGATCTCATGGGTCCATTTCTGGTACCTTAAATGAGAAAAGCAAGATATGTGTTGTGTTTTATATTGTTGGGTGTGGAGCTTGATTATCTTCTGTACTCAAAGGTATCACCGCATTCGACCCCAGTTCGAAATGTCGCCCGTAAAATATTCGCTACAGGGGGGGTCCAGGGGGGCAGTTGTGACATTTTGGGAGCCCCCCCCCTGGCGAGGGGTTTCGGGGGAAGTGCCCCCGAAGCTAAGAATAGATGTAAAATTTCCTTGTAAAATGTTGTAATTTTGTAGTCAATCTGGGCCGTTCATTAGGCTAAGATCTGACGGTAGAAGTTATGTTTAATTTAGGGTTTTTTGACCTAGAAGGCAACCCCTTGCTATATATAAGGGAATTGTATTGCGTCTATGTATATCTGTATTTTGAGTGAGGAAGAGAGAGGAGATTTAGAGCGAAGAGGGAGTTACAGTGGATCTGTTGTAGGTTTTATCTCTTCAGTTTGCTAGATAATATAAAAAAGAAGGACTGGGTGTTTCTCCATGGACGTAGCCCAAACTGGGTGAACCACATATATCTGTGTCTCTCTTGTTTTATGTGTTTTCTGTGTTTATATTTCTGCAATATTTTATGTGTTCCATTGCTCTGTAATATATAATTTTCTAACAACTGGTATCAGAGCTGAAGGTCTATTTGGCTGATAAACTTGTAGGAGAGAAGGGTTTCTGGTTCGAGTGGGAGCAATGGTGGAAGATGGTAGGTTTAGGGTCGAAAAATTCAACGGCCAAAACTACCAGCTGTGGAAGATGCAGATGGAAGATTATCTGTATCAGAGAGATCTGTACCTACCATTGAGTGGAAAAACAAAGAAGCTAACAAGTATGACAAACACAGAATGGAATATTCTCAACAGAAAGGCACTTGGAACAATATGGCTATACCTAGTGGCATTGGTACTATTTAACATTTCAAAGGAAACGACAATAGAGAGTTTAATGTTGACATTGGCCAAACTATATGAAAAACCCTCGGCCTCAAATAAAGTATTTCTTATAAATCATTTATTTAATATGAAGATGTCAGAAGGTGGATCTATTACAGACCATTTAAATGATTTTGATATAGTTACAAGTCAGTTAAGTTCAATAGGGGTAACTTTTGATGATAAAGTTAGGGCTTTGTTATTTCTGTGCTCATTGCCAAAAAGTTGGAATGGTTTATTTATGGCAATTAGTAACTCTATCTCTGGATCTAGTACTTTAAAGTTTGATGATGTTTTCAGTGCAATCCTTAGCGAGGAAATGTGATGGAAAAGCTTCGGTGAGACATCAGGTAATGCTTTGATTGCAGAGACTAGGGGAAGAAAAATGGAAAGAGGAAAGAGCTCAGGATATCACAGTAAGTCAAGAAAAGCCATATCCAAGTCCAAATCAGGGATAATGTGCAGGAAATGCAGGAAGAAAGGACACCTAAAGAAAGACTGCAAGTCTCGGAAGGGAAAAGAAGGAGATGCGCAACAAGAAAATAATCATGAAGCAAATGTAACAGGTGATGTGTTGCAAGATGCTTTGATTCTTTAATTATAAAATATTATTGATGCCTGGGTGGTAGATTCAAGGGCCTCATTCCATGACACACCTGATAGGAAACATTTTTATGATTATGTTCAAGGAGATTTTGGACAGGTTCGATTGGGTGATGATAAACCTTGTAAAATCATTGGAATGGGTACAGTTTTCATAAAACAACAAAATGGAAATCAATGGCTATTGAAGGAGGTA
The DNA here is from genome assembly GCA_031772625.1 of Pinus tabuliformis. NCBI lineage: Eukaryota > Viridiplantae > Streptophyta > Pinopsida > Pinales > Pinaceae > Pinus > Pinus tabuliformis. Next base: position 413,723,270 of record CM062807.1, read on the forward strand.
AGGCATGTTCCATATCTGAAGAAAAATTCGATTTCAACAGGGCAGTTGGGAGGTGAAGGTTGCATAACTACTTTCACAGATAAAACCTGGAAGGTCACTAAAGGATCCCTAGTAATAGCGAAAGGAGGAAAGGTTGGTACATTGTATTTATGCAATGGTATTTCTAATTATGTTAATGCTTTAACCTCTATAGGAGAAGATACAGAATTGTGGAATTATAGGCTTGGGCACATGAGTGAGAAGGGGATGCAGATTCTTCACTCAAGAAATTTATTGCTAGGTTTGAAGCATGTTGATTTAAAATTTTGTGAGAATTGTGTTTACGGAAAACATAAGAGAGTCAGATTCCTTAGAGTTGGGAAAGAAAAGAAGATTGAAAAATTAGAGCTTGTGTATACAGATGTATGCGGACTTGCTCAGGTATCATATCTTGATGGCTCTCATTATTATGTTACCTTTATTGATGATGCAACCAGAAAAAACTGGATTTATTGTATTCAAAGTAAATCTGATGTATTTGATACTTTCAAGAAATGGAAATCTTTGGTTGAAAATGAGACAGGAAAAAGGTTGAAGTGTCTTAGATCAGACAATGGAGGTGAATATTGCAGCAAAGAGTTTGATAGGTACTGTTCAGAGGATGGAATTTGTAGAGAGAAGACAGTTCTCGGAACACCACAAGAAAATGGTGTGCTAGAAAGGATGAACATGACAATCATGGAGCGTGCAAGGTGCATGAGATTCCATGCAGGATTGCCTTTACAATTTTGGGCAGATGCTGTAAATACTGTTGTTTATCTAATAAACATAGGGCCTTCAAGTTCCTTGGATGGTGGTATTCTAGAGGAGGCATGGACAGGTAAAAAGGTAAACTACTCTTTTTTAAAGACTTTTGGTTGTGAAGCCTTTGTCCACATTAGCGAAGAAAATAGAACAAAGCTTGAGGCAAAATCAAAGAAATGTACCTTTATTCGATATGGTGTTAATGATTTTGGTTATCTCTTTTATGATTATGAAAAACACAAAATCATTAGGAAAAGAGATGTCATATTCAATGAAAAGGTTTTGTATAAGGATCAGCTACAGGAAAAGGAAAACAAAGAATACACAGTGCTTGGCAATATCACAGGAAAAGTGATGGTGCCAGAAAATGATAATGATCGACAGCCAAAACAACAACCACAACAGCAACAAGCACCCGATACACCTGAAAGTGGTGCTAGAAGATCTACCAGGATAAGTAGACCCGCTGAACCATACTCTCCTTCATTATATTATGTATTGTTGAATGATTCTGGTGAACCAGAATGTTATGAAGAAGCAGTGCATGTAGAAACCAGGAAGAAGTGGGAGAAAGCCATGAAAGAAGAGATGGACTCCTTAGCACAAAACTAGACTTGGGACTTAGTTAGGTTGCCTACAGGTAAAACAACATTGTAGAATAAATGGGTTTACAAGTTGAAGGAAGAAGATGGAGGTAGAAAAAGGTACACAGCTAGATTTGTGGTGAAGGGTTTTACACAGAAGAAAGGTATTGATTTTGATGAAATATTTTCTCCTGTTGTTAAAATGACTTCAATCATAACTATTTTAAGTATAGTAGCAGTTGAAGATTTGCATATTGAGCAGTTAGATGTAAAGACGACCTTTCTCGATGGGGATTTGGAGGAAGAGATATATATGCAGCAACCACAAGGATATGAGGTAAAAGGAAAGGAGAAACTAGTGTGTAGGTTGAAGAAGATCTTGTATGGCTTAAAATAGGCTCCAAGGCAGTGGTATCTAAAATTTGACAGGTTTATGTCTGAACAAGGTTATACTAGATGTCACTCTGATCATTGTGTTTATCTCAAAAGGAAAAATTATGGCAGCTATAGTATATTATTATTGTATGTAGATGACATGCTTGTTACAGGTTCTAACATGCAGGAGATAAATGTGCTCAAAAGGAAATTGGCAAACTCATTTGCAATGAAGGATTTGGGTGCTGCAAAATGTATGAGAATAACTAGAGACAGGAATAATCGCAAATTAACATTTTCTCAAAGTGAGTACATAGAAAAGGTGTTGAAAATGTTTAATATGAAAAATGAAAAACGAGTTGGTATACCTTTGGCTAGCCATTTCAAATTAAGTAAGGAGTCGTGTCCCAAGACTCAGGAAGAAATGGCTCATATGTCTAAAGTTCCATATGCATCAACAGTTGGAAGCTTAATGTATGCAATGGTCTGCACAAGGCTTGATATTGCACATGCAATGGGAGTTTTAAGCAGGTACATGAACAATCCAGGAAAAGAACATTGGATGGTGGTGAAGTGGATTCTCAGGTATTTGAGAGGTACCACAAATCAAGCATTATGCTTTGGTGGTTCAAGCATTGCTCTACAGGGATATGTTGATGTAGATATGGTAGGTGATAGAGATAACAGGAGGAGCACTACAGGATATGTTTTTATTGTAGGTGGAATAGCTGTCAGTTGGGTTTAAAAACTTAAAAGTTTTGTAGCACTCTCAACAATAGAAGTAGAGTATGTTGCTGCTACAGAGGCTAGTAAAGAAATGATTTGGTTACAAATGTTTCTGGATGAATTGGGTAAGAAGCAGGAGTTGGGCAGGTTATACAGTGATAGCCACAGTGCCATACATCTTGCAAAGAACTCTACATTTCATTCCAAGATTAAGCATATATAGCTCAAGTACCATTTCATATGGTCAGCATTGGAAGATGGACAGTTGAAGCTAGAAAAGAGACACATTAGCCAAAATCCTACAGATATGTTAACAAAAGTTGTAACCAGGGAGAAACTGAGAATCTTCTTAGTTCCAAATGGTCTTCAAGTATGGTGAAAAAGATGAGAAACATCTAGGTCCAAAGTGGAGTCATTTTCTAGGAAATGAAGCAGTGGTGGAGTTGCTATAATCAGTCTCCAAGTGGAATATTTTTGGGTGTGGAACCTAATTATCTTTTATATTCAAAGGTATCACCGCATTGGACCCCAGTTTGAAATGGGGCAGTAATGCTGCCCATAAAATATTCACTGCAGGGGGGTTTTGGGGGTAGCGCCCCTGAAGCTAAGAATAGATGTATAATTGCCTTGTAAAATGTTGTAATTTCATAGTCAATCTAGGTCGTTCATTAGGCAGAGATCTGACAGTAGAAGTTATGTTTAATTTAGGGTTTTTTACCCTAGTAGGCAACCCCTCACTATATATGAGGGAATTGTATTGCATCTATGTATATTTGTATTCTGAGTGAGGAAGAGAGAGGAGATTGAGAGCGAAGAGGGAGTTACAGTGGATCTACTGGAGGTTGTATCTCTTCAGTTTGTTGGATAATATAAAAAGAACGGCTGGTTGTTTCTCCGTGGACGTAGCCCCAAACTGGGTGAACCACGTATATCTGTGTCTCTCTTGTTTCATGTGTTTTCTATGTTTATATTTCTGCAATATTTTATGCGTTCCATTTCTCTGTAATATATAACTTTCTAACATATATATGACTACAAAGGTTCACATTGGTTTACTTCCTAAAACACAAGTCTAAAAAATTTCAACATCTCAATATTTTCAAAGAATATGCAAAAAATCAATCTGGAAAACACATCAAGATCCTTTGCATAGATAATGGGAAGGAATATGTCCACAAAGATATCCAAAGTCTTTGTAATGAAGCACGCATATAGTTGCAATATACAATTCCTTACACTATGCAGCGAAATGGGGTAGCTGAGAGGAAGAATAAAACTTTGAAAGAGATGGCCAGTGCATGTTGCATGCAAAATATATTCCATCAATATTGTGGGCTGAAGCTATCAATTGTGCCTCATACATCCGAAATAGATCTCCTCATAAATTTGTTACTGGAAAAGAACCTTTTAACGCTTGGACTGGCATGCAATTTAAAGTTAGTCATTTCTGCATTTTTGGATGTTGAGCGTGGGCCGACATTCCTTCAGAGAAAAGAAAGACTTTGGAGCCTCAGATAAGGGTATGCATGTTTGTTGGATATTCTAATGAATTCAAAGGGTATAGATTGCTTGATCTTAACACTGAAGAGATCTTTATCGAAAGGAGTATAAATTTTGAAGAAGATGCTTTGCATGCACCACTAGATGAACTTGTTACAAAGTTTCCCTCACCATTAATTCATGAGTATGCAGATAATATTTTAGATCAAAATTTTGATCTAGATGAGTCTTTTCCCATGACACATGTCAGACCACTAGTTTTTCAACAATGAGATAATATTTTGTCATGTAGCTCCAAAGTTTCTCGACCACCGTCAGCATAAAAATGGTGCAACATGAGTGATCTCTTATAGGATCATGCCACTATACCTCAATTTGAGGAAGGCTCACAAGCACTCTTAGCTATGGATCCATGCATTCCCATGCACTCTTATACGATGCATGCACCTGATCCACATACTTATGCAAAAGCAGTTGGGCATCCTGAATGGCAAGAAAATATGGATGACGAATACAACTCTCTCATTGAGAACAAGACTTGGGAGCTGGTTCCACTACATTCCAACCATAAACTTGTCAGTTGCAAGTGAGTTTACAGGACCAAGAAAGAAACATATGCACAAGTTAGTCGATATAAGGCATGGTTGGTGGAAAAATGTTTTCGGTAGGCACATGGTGTTGACTATGATGATACTTTTTCTGCAGTGGAAAAAATGGATTCCATTCAACTAGCTCTCTCTATTGCAACAGTAAGAGGATGGGAGGTGCATCATATGGATTTGAAGATTGCTTTTCTTCATGGTGATCTCGTTAAGGAAATCTACATGGAGTAGCCATATGGATACGTGCAAAACTCATCTTTGGTATGCAAACAAAAGAAGTCTCTCTATGGCCTCAAGAAGACACCTAGAGTGTGGTATGCAAATAGGGTTCCCTATTTGTTATCTCAAACTTTTGTACGTTGCAAATATGATTCCAATGTTTACTTGTTGAAGAAAACTGAGTTCTTGTTGATCATAGTACTCTACATAGATGATATTTTAATAACAAGTAGTTCAACTTCTGCCATTGATGATATTAAAATTGCATTGCATAAGTCGTTTTCTATGATAGATATGGGCTTGTTAAATTTATTCCATGGACTACAGATCAATCAAAATGGTTCTGGAATTATCGTTTCTCAACCAAAGTATGTTAGAGATCTTTTCACACAATTTCACATGAGTGATTTCAAGCTAGCAACCACACCTTTCTTACCAGGGATAAAGCTTGAGAATGAAAAAGACACACCATTGGTTGATTGCATATTGTACTGTCAACTTGTGGGGAGTCTTATTTATCTCACTCACTCTCGTCTTGATATCTCATATGCCATAGGAGCGGTTTCCAAATACATGCAGGAGCCACATGAGTTACATTGCAAAGCTACAAAGTGTATCCTTCGATATGTACAGGGGACAATCACCTATGGGATTCATTATGCAACAAGTTGTTCTTTGGGTCTCATTAGGTTAACATATTCAAATTTGGCTAGCAAAAAACTTGATCGCAAGTCCACCTTTGGTTATGTACTTAGTTTGGGATCCAGTCCCAGTTGTTAGTCAAGCAAGAAGTAGGTTGCCATTACTTTATCATCAACAGAGTCTGAGTACAAAGAAGCAATCAATGCCACTATTCAAGTCATTTTGCTACAACATTTCCTTTCTGAGCTTGGTATCAGTGTCCATCATCCAACTATCATATGGTGTGATAATCAGAGTACACTAAAGTTTTGCAGAGATCCAGTGCAATGACAATAGACTAAACATATCGAGATCGACATGCACTTCATTAAACAATTGATTCATGATAGGATCATCGATCTACTGTATTGTCCCAGTTCTAAGGAAACTACCAACATCTTTACCAAGACATTCACAAAGAAGAAGTTTCAATTTATGCAAGATCGTCTCGACGTGAAGGACATGACTACTTAGTAGTTGCCTTTTCTCACTTTTTGCATTATATTTTGAAGGAGGGTGGGGTGGGCTCTTCCGCTAGGTTTTCCCTCTTTCCTCTTTTCATAATTTATACATGGGTACCTAAAATGGCCTTGTTGTTGAGAATCATTCATTTTACATCACTTCTCACCTAAGTTATGCTAAAGGGGGGGTGTTGGTGTACATGCACCTAGTTAGCCTTAATTAACTTTAGTTAAACTCTAGTTCTTGCATGTGATGTGCACTTAGTTAGCGTTAGTTAAATCTAGTGCTTACATGTGGTGTGAACTTGGCTTTAGTTAGTTAACTCTAGTGCTTGCATGTGGTGCATGTGCACATTAACATAACATAAAGCACACTTAGCTTTAGTTAGCTTTAATTAGCCTTAGTTATTGCATGTACAACTAAGCTTAACTTAGTTGCTTTATGTATTGATTCTAAAATCAATATTGAGTAATCAAATTCATTCTTTGTTCCAATTTTCCTTTTCAATTCTTGCAAGTTTGTGCAATTATTCTTCAACTAGACTCGTATATGTGCTTAATAATTTTACAATAAGCCTACATCCTACATGACAATCCACACACATATTCTACTAGGCAATTCCAGTTCAACTGTAGCACCAAGCTATCCTTATTGAATTGTAGCTTTGATATTCATCAGACAAAAAGAATTATTTAAGTGTAGAAAAACCATAAATTCTCATAAATCTGAAGCTCAAAACTCCTAATAAATTAAAGAATTCAAGTTACTAAAACCACCCTAACGTTGTATACTATATCATTAATAATCATAAAAATATGAATTTCCATTATAACTTAACTTTAAATCTATTAAAATATATATATATACATATATATATATAAATAATATTTATATTTTATACCAATTATATAACCTGCTAGGGATATATTATATTTTAAATATAATTTATATAATTTCGACAGTAATATTATTTTTTTCAATGTATTGCTTTTCATACATATGAGTTCATATTGCTCTCTATGTCATTAATATAATATTAATCTAATGATTTTGTTATAATTAATAGTTAAAAGAATAAGTAAAAACCTAGTTCGAATTTGAATGTAACAACCATCGTTGGTGGTTCTCTTCATGGCATTTAAGGAAACGAACACTATGCTGAAGCCATAAAAACGATAGCCCTTCATTATAAATGTAAGAATCACCTGACCAAATGATATTGGAGAAATTTTACACGTGTATTAGTGATGGTATGTTTTTAATGTATTTTTTTGGGTTTAAATTACTAAAATTTATTATAATTTTAATTTTAATTGGTTTTGAGAATAATTTTTAATTGACTTTAGGAATAATTATTATTAATTGTTATTTAGAATTTAGAATAATTAAATCATATGACCTAAAATGATATATTGATATTTTGAAAGGGTAAATTTTTATTTTATTTTGGATCATTAATCTTCTTTTTTTTATGTTCGAAGAGGATCAACAAAGCAATTTTAGATCTTATTCTAAATCCAAAGGATAATTTCAACCTATATAATATCTGCAAGAAAGTCAATATTTATTATGCTCATTAATAAGGATATTTCTAGTGGGGTTGTGTAGGTTTTAGAGTATCTCCATTGATTAGATGATGATAATGATTAATATTCACTAAGACCAAAATTGGCTTATTAGACATTAAGAAGGGCTTGGAATTCTTTAAAATGACATTAAGAGAAGTCTTTTAAGATCATAGTTTTGATGACTCTTAAAAGGTTAGGATGGTTGATATTGTGAGAAATATTGTGAAATTGTAATCTAATTTAGGTATATGTATAAATGTTTAAGAAAAAATGTTTTTCATTTTCAACCTTGTTAATGCCACAAAGATGACATATTTTTTTCCTCCAATCGTGTTTCGGGAATTGTTGAACATCCACTCTCATATATAATGATATTTTGTTCTTACTTTAATAATGTTGATTTTCTTCTTTTGCACAAATAAAAACAAAAGTATGATTTTCTTAATTTTCTTGTATCCTCTAATTCATTATTGCACCAAAATTTCTCCTGAAATTTAGATGTACAATAACATTTTTAATATTGTTGCTATTTTGTAAAACGACTTCTCCCTCTAATGATTTAGAAAAAACTTGGTACATGTATGCCATCCTTGCTTGAGTTAATGGTAGTTTTAATTAGTTTTTGAAGCAATTTTGGGTAGTCTCTTGTTTCTTATGTTGTTTTATCTTGTTCCATTGCATTAAGTCCCTAATTAGAACCATGTTGTCAATGGGAAAATGTTCACTTCTACAAGGAGGATAGGATAAGGTGTATTTCCTTTAATTTTGAGATTATAAATTATAAAAATCTTTTGGATCTACTCCATCTTTCTCTAAGATTCTCTAGAGATATTGTATCTTATTCATATATGATAATAAGAGTGATAAACATCTAATAGAGGGAATTTTTTCTTATGCAATAGCTAAAGGTCTACTAACTAACAATTGTTTTCATTCCCATAATAAGCTTCCCACCATCCATTCATCTTTTTCTCAACTTTATAGTTCCAATTGAGCTCATGATGAATATTGACCCTGAGGTATATGTATGAAGGAACTTCCTCCAAACTATTTATTTCATATAAACAAGTATCATAAGTGATCTTTTTGAATTAAATTATCGTAACTTTTATTTTGTTGGTCTTCATAGCCATGCTTGTACTAGAGCAAAGGTCCTTGAGGATATTTAGTTTCTTGTCAGCATCATAGGGACTCATCACCATAAGAACAATATATTGGCATAAAGAAGAAGGATTATGACCATACCAGTGACGATCGAGTCAATGCAAATTCCAACTTTCAAACAATCATCTAACTTGTTGATATATATGCCAGAAAATATAAGGGGCATGGGACAACCTTACTTGGTTCTTATATTAAAATTAAGCTCTTTAGAGTAACCTTCAATGTTCTTAAAATTATCATTATCTTTCTCCTATAAACTCACTCTAGCAACCCTCAACTAAAAGATACATTTTAACTTTTTTAACCTATTTCAAAGATTAATACATGAAACTCTATTAAAGTATTCCCTAAACTCAATGAAACAACAAAAAAAACAAAATTAATATATAATTTAACTTATAATTAACACATATATAATGAAGTGTATTACATTATATTATATTATAGATATAATAAAATAAAATAAAATTTACTTATTTACTTGAATTTAATTTTAAAATTTTATACTATTTTATCTTTATATGGTTTCCCTCCCTATTTATACTATAAATATAGTGGACTCAAGATATGTAAAAATGAAATGATTTAGAATTTATTAAAAAAAAATGTAGTAATAATTGGTATACATAATCGCTTACAGAGCATATGATAGGATGATTTTTTAAGGCACTTCATGGTGTAAATATCATCGATTTGAAACTTTGCGGGAAAAAATCTAGTCATGCTACGGGCTAGTGTGGCCTAGGCCTGGTGCAATTTCTAGGACATTTTGACAGCTTAGATGCCCCTAGGGCGTGGCTACTCAAGCCATAAGTTAATCGTGTGAGCCATCTCAGGACTGATATAAATTAGCATACAAAAAAAAATTGATATACAAAATCAAAATATTATTAAGACTATTTACAATTTAACTTAAATATTTTATATGAAAAAAAAACTATTTCAAAATAAGGAAGGGGGATTTTTTTTCCTCATTTATTAAAGGCTATCAAACTGTATTTTTTAAATGGGAGAATTTATCTGCATCCTGCACATACAAAAATTACTTAATTTAACAGTTAATCAAGGCTTCTCGAAGCCTTAAATGCATAGCCTTATTATGTATATCTTTAAGAATGGGGATAAAAGCATTCCTTGTAATTACACGACTGCTATGATTAACCACATGTTAGCCAAGTTGTACGAGCTTATTTTGGAAAAGAAGATAAGTATTGGGCATCAAATCCATGGTAAAAGAGCTAAAGGCCAAGTTGTGTATAGGAGATATCAACTATGGACCATATTTTTACTCTCAGGATAATTGCAAAGGAACGTTTTAATAATAAAACTGATCCCTTATGTTATTTGCTAACTTTAGAAAAGATTTCGACAACATTCCTAAAACAAAGTTATGGAAGAAGCTAGAAGAGATGATGGTAACTTTTGAGTGGAGTGGTGTTGTGACAAGGTTGTATGAGAATGTTATTCCTAAGTTTAGGACCATTGAGGGTTGGTTAGAAGAAACTAAATGCAATATCGAAGTCAAGCAAGGGTGTCCCTTATCCCATACCTTTTTTGGCATATACATTGATAAGGTAGAAGGTTGTTTAGAAGATTCAATTTTTGTTGGCCACACACTCACTGGTATGGTCATAACGCTTCTCCTTGATTTTGACAATAATGTTCTTTTGGCAAGAAGCCATTACAATCTTGTAAAACAACTTGAAAATCTTGTAATATTTCTACTCCAAGATAGATATGACGGTAAATAGTGACAAAAATAGAATCATGATAATTAAATCCAAAATATCACTTATTCAACACTTTTATTTATGACAAAAGGTCCTTGGAGGAGTTCCTTCATATAAATAACTTGGAATTTAAATCCATCATAAGCTCAATTGGAATTATAACATTAAGAAAATGATCAATGGAGATTGCAATGCTTATTATGGGCTCGAAAACAATTATAAGTTGACATATATTTGGATTTGAGATTAAAATAAGAGCTCCTCTTTCAAACTCGCACCACTCCTATTATTATATATGAATGTGAGTTTTAGGGTTGTAGTATATCAAGAGAGTCATGGAGGAAAATTGAATAGATCCAAAAGTAGTTTATATCCTACAATCTCAAGATTAAAGGAAGTACTCCCTATCATATTCTCTTTATTTAACATTTTACGTCATTGAAATAATGACTATGACTGGGTATCTTATGTATAAGAAGAAGTTATACAACATTGATGCCAAGAGGCTTCCTAAATTTTCTTTTAAATGTAGCTAAAACCCCGACTTTCATCTCAAGCCCATTATTGGTGGGACCATTAGGGAATAAAGGAGGAGATCATCTTACAAAATTCAGATGTTATTAAAAATATTATTACTTCCAATTTTAAGTATAAATTGTGGGGAAGTAAAAAAATAGAGAGAAAAATAAATCCATGATATTATAATGAGTTGATCAACCCCAATCTCTAAAATCAAATCTCTTTGGTGTGACTAGTGCTCAGAAGATTATGAAAATTGGGAATACTAGAACTCATGAACTTCATAATGAAATTAGACATTGGTTGATTTGCAAAATTCCATTGGATGAAAGAGTTTGTCACCTCCACGATCATAAGAGGGTTGAAGATGAAAATCACCTTTGTGTAGATCGTCCATATTATATTCACATTTAATATAATCTTCAAAATATTTGTGAAATGCTCCTCTTTCTTCTTTTTTACCATAGAAATAAAATGTTAAAGAATCCTAACTAATCCCTTACCTTTTTAGGTAAGAGATGGGAAGATTGCAGATATTCTCACCACTAAAAAATGAGCAAATGAGTAGATTGCAGATATTCTCATGAAGGATTTTCTGAAAGGGAAGTTCTTAGACTTCCGAGAGCAACTCAGACTGATGTATGTGAACCCTCCTTATAAGGGGAAACGTTGATCGAGGACATTAAGCCATGTCTTCCTCCGTGTTGAGCTCCTAGGGTGAGGAATTGAGATAAAGGGCTCCTGGGGTTGAGGGATATCTAGGCAATAAGGTTTTACCCCTATCTTTTACACATAGGGTTGGAGATGTTTCTCCTCTATACACACACATGATTGGATATGTTGCTCCCCTATATGGTCTATGCAGAGTATACCCCAATTGGCATCATACACACAAGTCAAGCTTGTTGGGAATATCACTCCCTACTTGGCCAATGGGTTGAAAGTGTACTTTGGGTGTACAATCAAAGTTGATTATGAGGCAGGACTTATACCTCATGACTGTTGAGGGTCATTTCTATGAAGATCAGCAGGACATAAGATTGGGTTGAGATTTTCTTCCCTTTGTGGTTTTAGGTTTAGAATGAGCTCACCGATGTGATTTAAAGGTTGAGATGTGCTCCCCCATGTGTTTGGATATCCTATTGCTCGATATAGGTGGAAGCTAATGTTCCCCGATTCTTCTTCTTTTATATTCAAGAATTTTTCAACATATAGAGTTGAGGAGAGATGGACATAGCATGACGACAACATGATAGGATGATATACAGACATATATTAGTAGGTGGAATTGTTCCTAGTTGAGAGGGAGTGTTAATTTATGCAACCAGGGTCAAATTACACATTGGACAACTCGTATGATATATATGATGTTTTCATTGAATTCCTCTTTTCGAGAGGGCCAAAATCGACCTAAACGTTACCTCATTTGGACAAGTAGAAGTTGGTTTTTTAATTTATTAACCCTCACATCTTCATTGGGTCGGGTCGGCCTCACACATATTTACAATTGGTTAGTTCAGCCTCAACATCAAGTGGACCCTCATGGAAGCCTATAAATACAAGAGACCTTAAGCTCATTTGTACATCGTGATCAAGCATTGTCTTTTCTCACAGAAGAAGTTCGCACAAGGTCTGAAATTACAAGTTTGAGGCTCACACTTGTTTAGGGTTTCTGTTTTCCAGTCGCACACACATCACATGACAGATTCAACTCTAGTCACTCATTCACAGTGCTTTAGAGAATGACTGGGAAGTTGCAATCACTCGCATAACAGCCTGGAGGGTGTGATCAGGGTTTGAGAGAGGTTTGGGCAAATTCACCCCCAATCACTCACTTATCATGCTTGAGGGAGTCATCAGAAAAGTCATAACCGCTTCCATACAGTGCCTCATGGAGCGATCGGGAAGTCATAATCGCTCACAAAATATCTTTGTTAGTGCGACTAGGGTTCTGAGCTAGGGTTTTACAATTGACCACAGTTGATCTCAAATATATCAAGGATGGAAGGGTTCTCTTTGTTGTAGTAATTATGGAAGTATGCTTCTGATTTGTATTAGACAAATCTCTATTGTATGATTATGTATTGGGCTCATTGTATTGTTTGCTGAAACATTTTATGACAATCTAATAAGAAGAAGATTTGAAATGGTTTGGGGTTTTTCACTGGTCTTTACCAATCTGGCGTCTCTTGTGGTTGTGCTATTGTCTCCTTTATCATTGCATATATTGTTCTATCTTCAATTACTGTTTATGATTGGAAACATTGTTAATAGTTGGATGCATTACTAAATGAAAAATTGTTTTGGGCTGAAGTAATTGGAACAAGATAGAACAATTTGAAAAATTAACATTTAGGGTATGGTAAACCATATAAATTTTAGTGGACATTTTTTATTCTTATCATAAAATTAATTTTAGTTTTAAAATTAAATCAAATATTTAAATAAATACTTTATTTTTAAATACAAAAAATTTGTAAAATTGACTAATATGATACATCTTATAGTCTTATTCTCTTTTAATTTTATTATTTAATAATAATGATACATCTTATAGTCCTATTCTCTTTTAGTTTTTTTATTTAATAATAATGGTTAAATTTTTAATTGCAAAATTAAAAATATATATACACTTAACAAGTATGCTTAGTTCAAAACTCATCTTCCTTTGACTTAAGGAAATAGGTTAATGGCCCAAGACCTAGAGGCATTTGTCAAGATTGAAAGTATGCCCCCTTATATTATATTGGACATTAAGAAGGGCCTGGAATTCTTCAAAATAGCATTAAGAGAATTCTTTTAAGATCATATTTTTGATGACTTTTAAAATATTACGATGGTTGATATTGTGAAAAATATTATGAAATTGTAATCTAATTTAGGTATATGGATAAAATTTTAAGCAAAAATGCTTTTCATTTTCAACCCTCTTAATGTCACAAAGATGAAATATTTTTTCCTCCCATTGTGTTTCTGAAATTGTAGAACGTCCACTCTCATATATCATGATAGTTTGTTCTTACTTTAACAATGTTTGTTTTCTTCTTTTGTGTAAATCAAAACAGAAATATGCTTTTTCCTAATTTTATTTTACCCTCTAATTCATTATTGCACCAAAAATTCTCAGTAGATTTAGATGTACAATAACATTTTTAATATAGTTGATATTTTGTAAAATGACTTCTTCCTCTAATGATTTAGCTAAAACCTGGTACCTTTATGCCATCCTTGCTTGATTTAATGGTGGTTTTAATTAGATTTTGAAGCAATTTTTGGGTGTCTCTTGTTTTTCGTGTTGTTTTATCTTTTCCACTGCATGAAGTACCTAATTAGAACCATGTTGTCAATGGGAAAATGTCCACTTCTACGAGGAGGATAGGATAGGGTGTATTTCCTTTAATTTTGACATTATAAATTATAAAAATATTTTGGATCTACTCCATCTTTCTCTAAGATTATCTAGAGATATCGTATCCCATTCATATATGATAATAATAGTGATAAGCATCTAAAAGAGGGGATTTTTTCTTATCCAATAGCTAAAGCTCTACTAGCTTACAATTGTTTTCGATTCCATAATAAGCTTTCCACCATCCATTCATTCTTTTCTCAAAGTTATAGTTCCAATTGATCTCTTAATGAATATTGACCTTGAGATATCTATATGAAGGAACTTCCTCCAAGCTATTTATTTCATATAAAAAAGTATCATAAGTGATCCTTTTGAAATAAATTATCATAAATTTTATTTTGTTGGTCTTCATAGTCATACTTGTACTAGAGCGAAGGTCGTTGAGGTTTTTTAGTTACTTGTCAAGGTCATAGGGACTCATCACCATAAGAACAATATATTGGCATAAATAAGAAGGATGATGACCATATCAGTGATGAACGAGTCAACACAACTTGTATCTTTCAAACAATCCTCTAACTTGTTGATTTATATGCCAAAAATCATAAGGGGTGTGGGACAACCTTACTTGGTTCCTATATTAAAGTTCATTTCTTTTGAGTAACCCTCAATGTTCTTAAACTTGTTATCTTTCTCCTATAAACTCATTATAGCAACCCTCAACTCTCTCTCTCTCTCTCTCTCTCTCTCTCTCTACACATATATAATCAAGTATATTATGTTAGATATAAAATTTGAAGCTTTTATAGTATTTTATCTTTATACGGTATGTCTCCCTATTTCGCTATAAATATACTCGTTACTCTAGTTCCACTCTCACTTCTGCTATATAAAATATAGTGGACTCAACATATGTAAAAATGAAATGATTTAGAATTTATTTTTTAAAAAAAATCTGTAGTAATAATTGGTATACACAAATTCTCAAAGCATATGCTGATAGTGTGCTTTCTTAAGGATCATTGATTTGAAACTTCATGGGAAAAAATATATCCATGCTAAGCGCTAATGTGGCCTAGGCCTGGTGCGATCCCTAGGTGATTTTGACAGCTTCGATTCCCCTAGAGCATCGCTACTCAGGCCATAGGTTACTCGTGCGAGTCATCTCAAGGCTCACATAAACTAGTGAACAGAAATAAATTGATATGCACAATTAGAATATTATTAAGAACAATTAAAATTTAACTTAAACATTTTATAAAAGAAAAAAATTATATTTCAAAATAATGAATGGGGGTTTTTTGTTTATTTTTCTCATTTATTAAAGACTATCAAGCTGGATTTTATTTTTAAATGGGAGAATTTATCCTCATCCTACACATACACAAAATATTTAATTTAATAGTGACACAAGACTTCCCTAAGCCTTAAATGCATAGCCTTATTGTGTTTATCTTTAAGAATGGGGATAAAGGCATTCCTTGTGATTACAAGACTGCTATGATTAATCACATGTTAGCCAAGTTGTACGAGATTATTTTGGAAAAGAAGATAAGCCTTAGGATTGAAATCCATGGTAAAAGAGCTAAATGCCAAGTTGGGTTTAGGAGATATTAACTATGGACCATCTTGTTAATCTTAGGATAATTGCAAAGGAACATTCCCATAATAAAATTGATCTCTTATGTTGTTTTGCTAACTTTAGAAAAGCTTTTGAAAACATTCCTAAAACAAAGATATGGAAGAAGCTAGAAGAGATAATGGTTCCTCTTTAGTTGAGGGTTGTTGTGACAAGGTTGTATGAGAATTTTAATGCTAAGTTTCGGATCATTGAGTGTTGGTTAGAAGAAATTAAATGCAATATTGAAGGCAAGAAAGAGTGTCCGTTATCCCCTACCCTTTTTTGCATATACATTGATAAGGTAGAAGGTTGTTTGGAATATGTGGGATTTTTTGGTCACACACCCACTGGTATGGTCATAATGCTTCTCCTTTATGTTGATGATAATGTTATTTTGGAAAGGAGCCATTACGATCTTGTAAAACAACTTGAAAATCCTCTAATATATCTACTCCAAGATGGATATGACTGCAAATAATGTCAAAACTAAAATCTTGATAATTAAATCCAAAAGATCACCTATTCAATACTTTTATTTATGAAAAAAGCTCCTTGGAGGAGTTCCTTCAGATAAATAACTTGGAATTTGAATCCATCATAAGCTCAATTGGAATTATAACATTAATAAAAGGATAAATGGAGATTGCAATGCTTATTATGGGCTTGAAAACAATTATAAGTTGACAGATATTTGGATTTGAGATAAAAAAAGAGCTCCTCTTTCAGACTCCCACCACTCTTGTTATTATATATGGATGTGAGGTTTAGGATTGCAGTATATCAAAAGATTCATGGAGGAAAATTGAATAGATCCAAAAGCAGTTTATATCCTACAATCTCAATATTAAAGTAAATACTCCCTATCATATTCTCCTTATTGAAGTAAAATTTTACACCATTGAAAGAATGACTATGACTAGGTATATTATGTATAAGAAGAAGTTATACAACATTGATTCCAAGAGGCTTCCTAAAATTTCTTTTATCTGTAGTTAAAACCCACACTTTCAGCTTAAGCGAGGGTGGCATAAGGATTCCCAGTATTGGTTGGACCATTAGGGAATAAAGGAGGAGATCAAATTACAAAATTCATATGTTATTAAAAATATTATTACCTCCAATTTTAAGGATAAATTGTGGGGAAGTAAAAAGATATAGATAAAAAGGAATCCATGATATTATAATGTGGTGATCAACCCCAATCTATAAAATCAAAATTATCTCTCTGTCCTGACTAGTGTTCAGAAGATTATGAACATTACGAATATTAGAACTCATGAAAGTCATAATGAAATTAGGAATTGGTTAATTCCCAAAAGGCCATAGGATGAAAGAGTGAAATAAAATAGTATAGAATTGTAACTAATCTCTTACCTTTTTAGGTAAGAGATGAGCATATTGCAGATATTCTCACCACCCAAAAATGATTAGATGAGAATATTTCATATATTCTCATCGAGGATTTTCCGAAAGGGACTCATAGAGCAGCCTGGACTGATGGATGTGACCCCTCCTGATAAGGGACAACGTTGATCGAGGATACTGAGCCAACCCTTCCTCCCTGTTGAGATCCTAGGGTGAGGAACTAAGATAGAGTGCTCTTGGTGTTGAGGAATCTCTAGACAATAGAGTATTACCCCTATCTGTTACCCATAGGGATGGAGATGTTGCTTCCCTATATGTGCATAAGGTTGGAGATGTTGTTCCCCCATCTAGTCTATGTAGAGTATAACCCAGTTGGCATCATACCCACAAGCCAAACTTGTTGGGAATACCGCTCCCTGTTTGGTCAACAGGTTGAGAGCGTACTTGGGGTGTACAAACTGCTGGAAATACTAAGAGGGGGTTGAATCATTATTTCTTTTCAATTGTTATGTTTACTAGTTAATATTCTTCACAATTATAAAAAATAATCAATAAGAATTTTATTATGAACAAGTGAGGACATCAATACTCAATAGTTTGAGTACAATAATGATGAGGGCACCAACCCTTTAGTTTACCAGGCTCCAACCTATTTCCAAGCTCCAACTTGGGCTTTAATGAGGCTCCAACCTCAAGGGCACCAACCTTGTCTTCTCAAGGCTCCAACCATGTTTTAGAGGCTCCAACCCCTAGGGCGCCAACCCTTAAATTTAAAAAGTACAGTGTATGAATGTACTTACTTCAATATTTGATCATATAGTACATAGGATTGGCTCAATATGTCCACAATCTAGGGTCCAAGTGAGAGTGATGTTCCCTATCCAAAGCTCCAATCTCTTCTCTATTCAGTGTCCAGGGTCCAAGACTGCTTCAGACAGTGACCCCAATCTATGTCCAAAGACTGCTTCAATAAGGCCCAAGATTGCTTCAAGAAAATAGAAATTGCTTCATTGTAGTTGTTCAATTAGGAAAACTTCAATAAAGGTATTCTTCAAATGTTAACCCATCTCGATCTTCATCATGTAACATTACCATAGAAGTATCCCTATCACAAAGATATGCATACCTTAATTTATCGCTCTGAAGTTGACTCCACTAACCCGAGGTTATATGATTATCACAAGTCTGAAATTCAGTGTTCATTACCAGTCTAAGATCGAGCTTTTTCCACAAGACCAAGATCAAGTTTCATCACAGATCGGAAGATAGCTTATCATAGGTCCGAAGCTTGTTATGATGTTTAGAGGCTTCTTCATAGAAGTCTAAGTTGTTATTTCACTGGTCCGAGGCACAAAATTCCTCCACAAGTCTGAATGATAACTCCTCCAAAAACACTAAGGTACAGTCCTAGCTCCACCGGTGACTGTCTTGAGTTTATCACAGGTACAGGTTCACCGAGCTCCATAGGTGACTACAATAGAGTTTATCAAAGGTTTGTGATCACAATTTCATCGAACTTAAAGCCTTCCACAGGACTAAAACTTTAATCCTTTAATAGTTCAACAATTTCACATTTTCACAGTTAGAATATTCCTCCATATTTCATCCTATAAGTTCACAAGATGTGAACTAATCTCTGTCTATGAGATCTGTGTTATTCATCGAGATACATTGGTTGAATGAGTTTGGTCTCCAATTTATATACAAGTTCGACCTATAATGAAGGGTCATGTCACATGAGAGGAGGCCGACATGAGGTGAGGTTGTATGTCGGCTTGCATAAAAAAGAGTTATATTTCATCTTGTAGAATGGTTTTCTTCCAGCCTATGGTGACTTAGGTTGAGTGTAAAATCTTGTAGGAAAGATCTCAAATCCCTCTATGAAATTGTTAGGATATTCTGACACATAAGAAATAGTTTAGTATAACTTGGTCTATTGTAGAGTTAGGTAAAGTGTGTTTCTTTACTATGCACTTTTATAACTTACAATCCAACGGTCACGATATGTAGTGATCTAACGGTTCATTCTCTCCTCAGTATTACCGACACTTGATCCATGGCTTAACACCCGATTGGTCCATGATCTCTATTTAAAGAGCATGGAGGGTCATTTGTAGGGTAACCATTCATGAGAGAAGCTTATGTAAATTTTCATTCTTTATTAATAAATTTCTTGAAGTGGCTGCGTTGGCTCAGGCCATGGACTGTTTCTCTCTCTGAGGGTTTTAACCACGTCAAGAATACTGGTGTATTGATTTGTGATATATTTTCAAGTGGTTTCCTTTGGTGTTCTATCTGAGGAACTTACCCTATAAATTCCTACATGGTATTAGAGCTATTTAAGGGCCGCATACGTTGGTGATCCAAGTTTGAAGCCAGTAGAACTGCATCCGACTGGCATTTCGTAGACCTATTGTTTCTGACTTCTTTCGGGCTGAGAGGACTGCTCTATTGTGTTAGGAGCAAGGAAAATTTTAAGGATGGAAAATTTTCTTGAAGTTTAAAACATTGGCGAATCTCACTAATCCCTAATATGCAAATTATAAATGTTTATTGATATATTTGTAAAATTAATCAAATTTATAATTATTTTATATATAGTCTCTCTATAATTTTGGCGATTTTTAAGGTAAAATAATTTTATATTCTAAAATTTGGGCGAATCGTCTTTTATAAAATTGGAAATTGGCGAATCTTTTTTGTGGAAAAATCATGGAAAATTAGCCCACTGGGCGAACATTAGCCCCTAAAATTTTCCATGGTTAGGAGCATATGTTCCAGTGAGGATCCCCTTTCGTTTGATGCGAAAAGGTTTCCGGTAGTTCTAGCTACGTCATTTTTAAGATCTGGAGGTATACAGTCTTTATTTGCAGTTTTTAGTTATTTTCTCTCTGTTTATTTAGGTCTCTGTTTTTTTTTATTACCGGAGCTATACCATTCATTTCTATGTATGCTCTTTGGCCCACGACTCTTTGCGATCTGGGAAAATCAGAAACAAAAAGGAAGGATTTTTCTCATGCGTATGCTCTTTTTCGCCGCGCCTTAGTGTGATCTCGGAAAATTAGAAACATTGAGGAAAATATTTAGTTTTTGACTAAAGCTAACTTCAAGTCGTAAGACTTTTTTTTTTGTACATTCATGTTGGGTTTTGTGTTTTTTGTTTTGTAGGAAAAAAAGAGTTTTTTCAAGTACCCCAAAGCTCTAGTGACTAAAAAAAAAGAAAAAACCCTTCATCTTTTTCAAAAATTACTAACCTTTTAATCTAGCTCACTTGGTCCAAAGTTACTTTATGAGAATAGAGGTCTTAAGTTCAAGTCTTTCTTTTTGTTGAGTTACTTTTTCAACAAGCACATGTAATCTATGTATTAAAGTTACTTTATGTAAAAGTGTTCTCACCCATTATAGAAAGTGAGTCACTTATAATTCTAAAGTCTCTTTATCTTTTATTTAAGTTACAATTTAGTGGGTAGCTCATAAAGTACCATTGTAAACGTGACTTTCACTTATTTATAAAAGTGAGTCACATATTTTTTTTAAAAGTGAGTTAATTAGATTTATGTTTGGAAAGCGGGGGTGGGGGGGGTGAGGGGGTGAAGGTTTTTTTTTAATATAACATTATCGTTCATTTATGCACATTCACACACTTTGTCAACATCTTCAACAAATTTTCGTCAAACAACCATAACTTCTTCATCTGAAAGCCATTATCAGAGCCATCTTTTTTAATCAGCCTAATTTTTTGAGATCTTTCCATTAGAAAACTTAGTTTTAACATCTACAACTTCATCTTCTCCTAAAATGGAAAGTCCATGCCACGTTATTCTTGAAAGCACCAACTACTTCCAATGGTGGTCCTACATTGTGGATTTACTTAGAAGTAAAGGTCTTTACAGAATAGCCTCAGGCCAGGAAACCAAACCTCAAGATGAAGATAAGGCAGTCGAATGGGAAAATAGGCAAGATCAAGCACATGGGTTGATAGGGATGTCTATTTCTCCTGACCTTAGATTCCATATCGCAAAACTTGATACTCCTAATGAAGCAATAAAACAACTCACTAAAGTTTTTGGAATTAAAAATGAAATTAGAGCCCATCAACTCGAAAATGAGTTGCTTACATTGGACCCCAATAATTTTTCTTCTATTGAAGATTTTTTGTCCAACTTCAAGACCCTTAGACTTCTCTTGGAAGGTGTTAAGGTTAAGAAATAAGATGGTAGCCTTATCTATTCCATTCTTACTAAGTTGGGACCAGCATACTCTGTTTTTGTTTCCAGCTTCCATTTTACTAGAGAAGTCTTTATTTCTCAAGGACAAGACTACAAGTCCCCCTCTTTTGATGCCTTTTATGATTCTTTAATAAGAGAACAAGAAAAGCTCTTATATCTTGGTCTTCTTAATCTTGGAAACTCTTCTAAGAAAGCCTTAGCCACC
Source organism: Pinus tabuliformis (assembly GCA_031772625.1). NCBI lineage: Eukaryota > Viridiplantae > Streptophyta > Pinopsida > Pinales > Pinaceae > Pinus > Pinus tabuliformis. The sequence goes on from CM062807.1 coordinate 413,744,955, forward strand.
CAACAGCAACCAAATTCAAAGAATCCTAAGAAGTAGTATCCTAAAAAGAATGGTCCTAAACCAAACAAGGTCCTAAGCAATTTCAGCCTCAAAATGAAAAATCATTTCAATAAAATGATAAGGCAAATAAAAACAAAGGGGAGAAAATTCATAGACATTGCCACTTTTGTAATCGAGATGGTCACTCTGAATCTAAATGCTTCAAAAGGATGGAAGCCTTGGAAACAAAAATGAAGAGCATAACATCCATTTGGATCACTCTTCTACTTCAAATTCATCTTCAGGAATAGCACTTTCTGCATGTGGTTGTCAAGCATCTCGATCTGGTTTTGCACTAAATATATATTCTTCTTCTCATTCTCATGAGTGGCTCATTTATTCTGGAGCTTCTTATCACATGGCCAAAAAAAAAGCCATGTTTTCTTCTTTAAATGATTGTAACACCAAAAATATATTTTTTGGTGATGATAGATCTCTTAGTGTTGTAGGGACTGTAACTATTCATCTAGACAACGGTCAATTTAATGATGTATTATGTGTTCCAAGCTTATCTTGAACCTTCTATCTGTATATAAGATAACTCATTTAGGTGAAGGTAAAATCGTTGAATTTTCACCTCACGATGTTGTAATTAAGGACCTAAGAGATCCTAGACAAATTTTAGCTACTCGCCTTGCTGATGATTCTACAAGGTTATATAAGTTTAACAACTTTGGGTCATCAAATATTCCCTCAATATTTGTTGCTCATAATGATGAAGTGAGAAAACTTTGGCATGAACGATTTGGTCACCTAAACTATCGCTACCTTCAGAATATATATAAGGAAAATATGGTGACAAGTCATCCAATGGTATCTTACAGATATGGTGTTTGTTTCGGATGTGTACTCGGGAAACATCATTGGGATAGTTTTGAAAAACGTTCCTCTTGGCACACCTCAACCCCTTTATAGCTTGTGCATAGTGATTTATGTGGTCCACTTCCAGTTGTTTCATTCTCTGGCTACAAGTATTTATTAACTTTCATTGATGATTTATCCAGATGCACTTGGCTATACTTCTTAAAACTCAAGAGTGAAGTAGTTAACATGTTCTTTTCCTTTAAGGCATTTGTGGAAAAAAATTCTGGACATCAAATTCTTAAGCTAAGATCTGGCAATGGTGGAGAATATGTTAACAACAAATTCATCAACTTTTGCACTGAGAATGGAATTCAAGTGCAACATAGTGTTCCATATAATCCACAACAAAATGGCATAGCTGAAAGGAAGAATCACACCTTAAAGGAAATGGCTAATTGTATGCTTCAATCTAAAGGACTTAGTATTAATTTTTGGGCAGAAGAAATTAACTGTGAAAATTACATAGTAAATCGCACTCCTTCTAAGGTTTTAAAGAATATAACTCCAGAAGAAGCATGGAGCTCAATTATACCAAATGTCAGTCACTTTCATGTTTTTGGAAGTGAAGCTTGGGCCCATATTCCAGATGAGAAACATAAAGATTTAGAACCTAAGAGTGAAAAATGTATTTTTTTTTTATATTCTGAAGATGTCAAAGGATATAGACTTATTCCACTTAAGTCCAAAAATGTTATCATTAGAAGAGATGTAAAGTTTGCTTAAAATATATCGGCCTACAAGCCTAGTTCAACAGATGTGCAACCTCTCTCTATCCCTTATACTTCTAAAAATATTTCTTCTTCAAATGATGACAGTGAGGATGACAATCCTCCCCCACCTTCTCAGGATCCTCCTTCAGCTCTTCAACTTCCAAAATGGGTCCGTGCTACTCGATATGCAGCAGGTGCTCTTATTGGTGATCCTACAGATCAACGACGTACACGTTCTTAGTTTGATAGAGCCTCTTCTTTACTGGCTCAAGCTTTAGGGAATTATGATCTTGACACCTTTGCAAAAGCTTCAGGCCATCCATATTGGGATGCAGCTATGAATAAAGAATATCGTTCATTATTGGCAAATGATACATGGGATATTGTTCCTCTTCCAAAAGGACGAAAACTTGTTAGATGCAAATGGGTTTATAGAACCAAGTATGGACCAAATGGAAAAGTTGATAAACATAAAGCTCGTCTTGCTGCTAAGGGTTTTCACAAGTTGAAGGCATTGACTATATTGAAACCTTCTCCCCTGTTGCCAAAATTAACTCTATCCACCTTGTTCTTTCCCTTGCTACCTCTTTCAAATGGGAAGTCCATCAGATGGATGTTAAATCTGTCTTCTTGCATGGGGACTTGCATGAAGAAATCTCTATGGAACAACCTACTAGCTTTATACAAACAGACTGCAGCCTTGTATGTCGGCTTAAGAAATCCCTTTATGGTCTCAAGCAAGCCCCTCGGGCTTGGTATGCCAAAATGGATAGCTTTCTTTGAGAAACTTGCTTTTCTAGGTGTCATTCTGACATTACTATCTACACACAAAAGTGGGCAAGTCTCTTATCATTATTGTTCTTTATGTTGATGATCTTATCCTTACTGGTAGTGATTCCAACCTTATAAACCATGTGATGTCCAGCCTTAAAAATAAGTTTGAAATGACAAACATAGGACACTTGCATTATTTTCTTGGTCTTCAAGTCTTGTAATCCAAGGAAGGTATTTCCCTTTCCCAGTCCAAGTATGCATGTGATCTTCTACACCATTTTCACATGGAAGACTGTAAGCCAATCCCTTCTCCATTTCATTCTGGAGCCAAACTTTTAGTCACTTGTACTTCCCCTGAAGTTGATGCTACCTTATACCATCAACTTGTAGGAAAACGTTTTTATCTGACCCATACTCGTCCTGACCTTTCCTTTGGTGTTGGCCTTATTGCTCGGTTTATGCAAATCCACATGAAAGTCATTGGAAAGTAGCTAAAAGAATACTTTGTTATGTTCAAGGTAAAGTTCATCTTGGGATTCATTACAGTGCATAAGCATCTCCTCTATTGATTGGTTTCACTGATTCCGATTGGGCTGGTGACCCTGATTATCAGAAGTCTACTACAAGTTATGTGTTCACTCTTGGTTCAGGACCTATTACATGGGCTTGCAAGAAACAAAGTGCCATTTCTCTTTCCTCGGTAGAAGCAGAGTATCAAGGTGTTGTAGAAGCTAGTAAGGAAGCCCTGTGGCTTCGTCAGATCCTGTCAAAGTTTGGCTTTGAACAGCAGCATCTGACTACACTTTGGTGTGATAATCAAAGTGCCATTCAACTATGCAAAGTTCCAGTCCAACATCAGTGTAGCAATCAAATTGAACTACACATGCACTTCATCAGAAAGTTCATTCATGACCATGTTCTTGAAGTGCAATATTGTTCAACAGATGATCAAGTTGCAGACATCTTTACAAAGGCTCTCACAGAGGCAAAGTTTACTAGACTTCGATTTATGGTTGGAGTTCAGGAAGTTGTCACTAAGGGCGGACAGTCTCTAATTCCTCCTTCCTTCTCCTATTCTATCATATTTGTACATCCTTCAATCCTATCCCAAGTTGTTCTTAAGGGGGCATGTTAGGATATTCCAACATATAGGAAATAGTTAAGTATAACTTCATCTAGTGTAGAGTTAGGTAAAGTGTGTTTCGTTACTATGTACTTTTGTAACTTACAATCTGACGGTCATGATATGTAGTGATTCAACAGTTCATTCTCTCCTCAGTATTACCGACACTTGATCTGTGGCTTAACACCCGATTGGTCCATGATCTCTATTTAAAGAGCATGGAGGGTCATTTGTAGGGTAACCATTCATGAGAGAAGCTTATGTAAATTTTCATTCTTTTATTAATAAATTGTCTGAAGTGGCCGCGTTGGCTCAGGTCGTGGACTATTTCCATCTTTGAGGGTTTTAACCACGTCAAGGATACTGGTGTATTGATCTGTGATCTGTTTGTGAGTGGTGTCCTTTGGTGTTATGTTTGAGGAACTTACCCTGTAAATTCCTACAGAAACTATGCTAATTTCACCTTAGAATGAGATAATTTTACATCAAGAAGGGATATATTCATGCACTGATATCAATATTCCACTTAGGCATCATTCAGAATTTTATATCTAGGATAGGCTAGGAGGTTGACCATTAGGATATGCATCAAACAAAGGAGACTAGGGAATCATCAAAGTATAAAGAACATTATTATAAAATTCCCTAGGGTTTCCTTCATGAATTGACCTCATATTGACTTAGGTGATGAGGATAGGGCACATTATGCATCACACAAGAATATTTTCCATCATAGAGAATGCCACATTGACATCAATGACAACCTTTACCAATAGTCCCCCACTTTGTCATTGATGGCAATATTCTTGTCCTTCTAACAATTTCTTCCCCTTTAACATCAATGGAAAATAGGGTGCCCAAGAGCTCCCCCTATCGAGATGCTTCTTGTCATGTTTCTGTCCCTGTCATGGTGCTTTTACCCTTGTTGAAGTGTTTCTTTAATGAGAAGCAAGAGAAATGACCCCATATTTTGGTGAATATATTCAAATGGCTCTCCTGGTAGGTGTTTTGTGAAGATATCTGCAATATGTTCCTTTGTATTGACGTATTCCAATCTGATATTCTATTCTGCAACCTTTTCACAGAGAAAATGGTATTTGATTGGAATATGTTTTGTTTTTTAGTGCATTAACAAATTTTTTGAGAGACTGGTGGCACTAGAGTTGTCACAATAGATAATGATTGGTTGATTAGTCTCTATGTTGACACATTTCAATATTTCCTTCATCCACAATATCTGTGCACAACAATTTGCGGCGGCTATATATTTGGCTTTAGCGGTGGAGAGAGATATAGAAGATTGTTTTTTGCTGGGCCAAGATAAAAGACATTCTCCCACAAAGAATGCATTTCCTCTAGTACTTTTTCGACCGTCTACGCTTCCAACCCAATCAACATCAGTGTAAGTTGTCATGGTAAGAGTTGTGCTCTTGGGATACCACAGGCCAAAATTGGAAGTACCTTTTAAATATATGAGAATTCCTTTCACAACCAACAAATGGGATTCTGTAGGATCTGATTGAAATCTTGCTACCATTCCTATTTCTTTCATGATATTGGGTTGTGAAAAAGTCAAGTATAGAAGAGATCCATTTATTGACCTGTAAAGTGTTGCATCCATTGAAGGATATTTGTCATATTTTCTTAGTTTGCAATCTGTAGTCATCGGGGTGCTCATAAGAGCACATTCTTCCATCCCTTATTTCTTAAGCATGTCTTTAAGATATTTTTCTTGGGATATGAACATACCTACATTGGTTTGAGTTAGTTTTAGACCAAGGAAGTGAGATAGCTCACCAATAATAGACATTTCGAACTCCTTAGACAAATTTTGAGCAAATTCTTGACTCTTCTCATCATTGTTGTTGGCAAAAATCAGATCATCAACATATACAAGAGTGACTAGCAGTTTTTCTTTGTCCATCTTCATGTGGAGATTACTTCCTGCCACCCCCTTTTTGAAGCCTTTTTGTTGTAGATAATGATCCAATCTAGCATACCAAGCTCTACGAGCTTGCTTCAATCCATATAATTCCTTTTTCAATGTACATACAAAGTCTTTTCCTTCTGCTAGATCAAACCCTTCCGGTTGCTCCACGTAAGCTTCTTCCTTTAGATCACCATTCAGAAATGATGATTTCACATCCATTTGATACATTTTGAATCCTTTTGAACAAGAAAATTCAAAAAACATCCTTATAGCCTCCATACGAGCTATTGGTGTAAAGGTTTCTTCAAAGTCGATTCCTTCAATTTGTAAATAACCTTTACAAACAAGCCTTTCCTTATTTCTGATGATTTTTCTATCATCATTCATTTTGTTTTTTAACACCCACTTGATTCCAATTATATTTTTATCTTTTGGATGAGGTACAAGTTCCCATGTTTCATTATTTTCGATTTGAAACATTTCTTCCTCCATAGCTTCCACCCAATGAGGGTCCTTACTGGATTGACCAAGTTCTCTAGTTCTACCATGGATAGTAAGGCAACATCATCTTTTCTTGGTGTACTTGTCATCCTTCTTTGGGTTTGTATTCCATCATCTACATTGCCAATAATGTGTTCTTCCAGATGGTTTTTTTGGAGTAATTTTACCTTTGATGGAGTTTGGAATGGTTCCTTTTGATTTTCTTGATCTTTTTTTTCCTTTACTGATTCTTCTTTAAATTCTTCAAAAATATAATCATCTTCATTGACTTCAATATCTTTTTCTAGAAGTGCTTTGTCAATATTTACATCAATGCTTTATACTACCTTTCGTAGTCAATTATTATAGCATTTGTAAGCTTTTCTTCTTGTATAATATCCAAGAAAAATTCCTTCATCAACATGAGAATCAAACTTCCCTGGTGAGTCATCATTAGTCTTCATAAAGCATTTGTTTCCAAAGATTATAAAGTATTTCACTATAGCAAGTTGTCCTTTTCATAATTCATATAGATTTTTGTCATTATTTGGTCTTAGTTGAGCTCTATTTAGGATATATATTGTTGTCCCGACTGCTTCTCTCCAAAATTTAGCCCGCAAATCAGCTGCCATTTCTTGTACAGTTCTATTTCTTCTTACTACAACTCCATTTTGTTTAGGAGTTCTAACAACAAAGAGCTCTCTCTTGATTCCATGTACTTTGTATAAATTATCAAATTCCTTTCAAGTGAATTCTCCTCCTCTATCTGTTGTAAGACATTTAATTTTTTATTCTTTTTCATTCTCTTCAAGGACTTTGAAATTATTAAAACATTCAAATGCTTCGGATTTTAATTTCATAAATAATACCCACATCATTCTAGTATAGCCATCCATAAATAGAGAAAAGTACATTTCACCTTATAGAGTTGGTGGTATGGTTCGTCCACATAAATCTACATGTATGATCTCCAAAGGTTTTGATGTTGAGAACTCCTTAGTCTTGAAGCAAGTTTTAGTTTTCTTTCCATGTTGACATGGGTCACACACAACTTGATCTGGCTTTACAATTTTTGGAATGTCCCTTACTAGATTTATTTTGTTGATATTAACTAAGTTATCAAAGTTTAGATGTCCCAATCATTTGTGGCATAACCAGCTTTCATTTGGTCGACTCATATATCATTTATCTTCTTGAATTTAACTCAAAATGTATACATTATTAGGTGTTCTTACTCCTTTTCCCACAAGTTTTCCTGAAGGGGATTTTCTTATCTCACAAACTTTAGTACTAAAGATAACATTATGTCCTTGGTCACAAATTTGCCTAACGGTTAGAATATTGTGTTTGAGCCCTTCCACCAACAATGCATTTTGTTCTTTTCCCTTTCCATTAACAAGAGAAATCGTTCCTTTCCCGTCAATTTTAGCAGACCCACTTCCAAAGGATACATTTCCATCCTTTTTATTTATTGAGATAAAATTCTTTTGGTCACCTGTCATGTATCTTGAACATCCACTCTCCACAAACCATTAATTTTCATCACTATGTGCACATAAAGCTAGGCCACATTTATCTATAGCAGGTTCCTCCTTCTTCAACTCTTCCCTTTCTAATATAAATGGACAATTTTGTGCATCATATCCAAAATCATTGCATTTTGAGAAAGATAGATCATGCTTAGACAAAGGATCAAATGAATTGAAGGTCTAGATTTGTCATTGTTCCTTTAACCTACGTGACTTGTTTTGATAATTGCTTTTATATCTTGAGGTATAATCCTTCTGAGCTTTGCAATGCTTAGCTTGATGACCAAAGTTTTTACAATGGAAACAACAACCAAGAAAGATAGTTTGATACCTGTTAGGATAGCCTTGATTTGATGTAGTATTCTTTCTTGGAGATAGCTTTCCCTCATTCCTTAGATTGTTATAGGTGGACATTTGCTCTTGGTGGGACAACTTCTCCTCTTTTGGAAGGTTCCAAAGGATGTCAGCATAACTTCTTTGGATTTTTTCATTTCCAATATTCTTTGAACTTGATGATTCTCCTTTGAGACCAATTCCAAACTTGTCATGTTGAGATCTTTGAGTATTAAGGATGTTATCAAGAGTTTGACAACTTCCCCAACTATTTTTAACTTGATCCAACTCTTTCCTTATAGAAATAATTTCAGCGTCACGTTTTTCAGAAATTTCTTCCCTTTCTTTTACTTTATTGTTCAAGAATTATTCCTTCCTTTTTTCTTCTTCTTTTTCTACTTTGAGAGAAATGACATTCTTTCTTAATTTCTCATTTTCTTCAATGGCACTCATTAGCAATTCATCCACATTTCCTTCATATTTTTTTTCTGAATCATCATCATTTGTAAATTCCATAAATAATATTTCACTACTTCCAACATAGTCATCTTCTTCATCAGACTCATCATCATTTCTTTTGTGTAGAAAGGTATTTTTAGTTGATTTCTTCTTAGTAATCACAAATTCTTCTTCATCAGAGTCATCTTGTTTGGAGAAGAAATTCTTCTTATTAGATCCTTTCTTCTTGAACATCTTATTTTTATATTCGTCTTCATCATCACTATCATGTTTATGAGGACATTTTGTAGCATGATGTCCTATTATTCCACATTTAAAAAAAATGAGAGAATAATTACCTTTGAGCTTGGATCCTTTCCTTAGTTTCCTTATGAATTGTGCTAGTTCAGATTCATTGTGGCAATAATCACTGCTATAATTATATTTTTTCCCTTTCTTTGATGACTTTGAAGCCTTGAATGCAACTTCCTTGAAGTTTGAGATTCCTTTTCTCATTTCATATGCAATGAGAATCCCATGCAGTTCATCCATCTTTAGAGTATCCAAGTCCTTTATTTCTTCTATGGCACTTACTTTGGAGTCAAATCATTCTAAAAGTGATCTTAAGATTATTTGGACAACAGTGCTTTCTTCAATGTTTTCTCTTAGGCCCTTGAGTGAGTTGACAACTTCATCTACTCGGAGGAAAAAGGCTACAATATCTTATTTTTCATCCATCTTAAGACTCTGAAATTGTCTTCTATGTGTTTGTAGCTTTTCATTTTTGACCTTGGAGTCTCCATCATAGATAGAAATAAGGTTGTCCCACATTTCCTTGGCAGAGTCACAATTCATAACTTTTGTAAGTTCTGAATTAGAAATTCCACTTGTTATGGAATTTAGTGCTTTGCCATCTTCCATATAAACTTTATGACCATCCTGATTTGTTGGTAGAGTAGGTGGAGCTTTATACCCATCCAAAATTGATTGACATACTTCAGTTCCAAGAGACATTAAATAGAATTTCATCCTACTCTTCCAAAAGCCAAAGCTAGTTCCATCAAATTGGGGGGTTTTTCCTAAATCCTGATTCTTCATTGTGACCTAAGAATCCTTCTTCCATCTATTAGGATGATTATGAAGAAGTTGGCCCTGATACCAATTGTTGGAAACACTGAGAGGGCGATGAATATGTATTTATTTTCAATTGTTATGTTTACCATTTAAGATTCTTCATAATTATACAAAATAATAAATAGGAATTTTATTATGAATAAGTGAGGACACCAAACCTCAATAATTATAGTACAATAATGATAAGGGCACCGACCCTTTAGTTTACAAGGCTCCAACTTGGGCTTTAATGAGGATCCAGCCTCAAGGACACCAACCCTGTCTGCTCAAGGCTCCAACCCCTAGGGCTTTAACCCTTAAATTTAACAAATATAGCATATGAACGTACTTACTTCAAGAGTTGATCATCTACTCCATAGGACTACTTCAATATGTCCACAGTTCAGGGTCCCAGTGAGAGTGATCTTCCCTATCCAAAGCTCCAAGCTCTTCTCTGTCCTATGATCCAAATTCTTCTCTATTCACTATCTAGGGTCCAAGACTGATTCAGACAGTGACCCCGATATACTTCCAAATATTGCTTCAATAAGGCCTGAGATTGCTTTAATAAAATAGAAATTGTGTCATTGTAGTTCTCTAATAAGGAAAAATTCAATAAAGATCATCTTCAAATGTTAACCCTTCTTGATCTCAATGATGTAACATTACCACAAAATTATCCCTATCACACAGTTCTGCATACCTTAAATTCATCGTTCCGAAGTTGACTTCACTAACTCGAGGTTATATCATGACCACAAGTTTGAAATTTAGTGCTCATTACAGGTCTAAGATTGAGCTTTTGCCACGGGACCGAGATCAGGTTTCATCACAGATCAGAAGGTAGCTTATCATAGGTCTGAAGCATGTTATGATGTTTAGAGGCTTCTTAACACAAGTTTGAGTTGTTATTTCACTAGTTTGAGGCACACAGTTCCTCCACAAGTCTGAAAGATAACTCTTCCAAAAACTCCAAGGTAAAGTCCTAACTCCACCTGTGACTGTCTTGAGTTTATCATAGGTACAGGTTCACCGAGCTCCACAGGTGACTACAACAGAGTTTATCACATTTTTGTGATCATAGTTTCATCGAACTTCAAGCCTTCCACAGGACTAAAACTTCAATCCTTTAAGAGTTCAACAATTCGACCCTATCACAATTAGAATGTTCCTCCAGATTTCATCCTATAAGTTCACGAGATGTGAACTAATCTTCGTCTCTGAGATTTGCATTCTTCACCAAGATACATTGACTAAACGAGTTTTGTCTCAAATGTATATACAATCTTGACCTATAATGAAGGGTCATGCCACATGAGAGGAGGTCAACATGAGGTGAGGCTATGTGTCAACTTGCATAAAATAGAATTATATTTCATCTTGTAGAATAGTTTTCTTCCAAGCTATGGGGAGTTAGGTGGAGTGTAAAAGCTTGTAGGAAAGAGCTCAAAGCCCTCTATGAAACTATGGTAATACCACCTTAGATTGAGAGAATTTTACATCAAGAAGGAATATATTCGTGCACTGATATCAATATTCCATTTAGGCACCCTTTAGAATTTTATATCTAGGATAGGGTAGGAGGTTTTCCATTAGGATAGTTAGCAACCAAACGAGACTAGGGAGTCATCAAAGTATAAAGAACATTATTATAAAATTCCCTAGGGTTTCCTTAATGAATTGACCTTATATCGACTTAGGTGATGAGGATAGGGCACATTATGCATCACACAAGAATATTTTCCATCATAGAGAATGCCACGTTAACATCAATGACAACCTTGACCAACACAACCCAAGTTGATTATGTTGCAAGTGGTCTACCTCATGACTCTTGAGGGTCATTGATGGTAAGATCGGCAGGAAATAGGTTTGGGTTGAGATTTTCTCCCCTTTGTGGTTTTGGGTTGAGAATGAGCTCCCCAATGTGATTCCAGGGTTGAGATCTTCTCCCCTGTGTGTTTGGATATCCTGTTGCTCGATATGGGTGGGAGTTAATGCTCCCCGATTCTTCTTCTTTTAGATTCGAGAATGTTTCAACATATAGAGTTGAGCAAAGATGAACATAGGATGATGGCAACATGACAGGATGATATACAGACATATATTGGTAGGTGGAATTCTTCTTAGTCGAGAGGGAGTGTTAATTTATGCAACTAAGGTCAATTCCAAATTAGATAGCTCATATGATAGAGATTATGTTTGCATTGAATTTCTATTTTCGAAAGAACCAAAATCAACCTACAGATCACCTCATTTGGACAACTAGAAGTTATTTTTTGAATTTATGAACCCTCACATGTTCATTGGGTCAGGTCGGCCTCACACATATGTATAATTGGATAGGTCGGCCTCAACATCAAGTGTACCCTCATGGAAGCCTATTAATACAATAGACCTCAAGCTTATTTGCACATCATGATCAAGCATTCTCTTCTCTTCTTCTATTGTTTGGTTTGCATAGGTCTAACGGAGGAAGTTCGTGTAAGGTCTGAAATTACAGGTCTGACGGAGAAAGTTTGTGTAAGGTTTGAAATTACAGGTTTGAGGCTTGCATGTGTCTAGGGTTTCTATTTTCTAGTCGTACACATGCCACATGACAGATTCAATTGCAGTCGCTCACTCGCAATGCTTCAAAGAGCGACTGGGAAGCCGCAGTTACTCGCATAACAACCTCGAGGGTGCAATCGGGGTTTGAGACAACTCTAAGCAAATTCACCCCCAATCGCTCGCTCACTGTGCTTCAGGGATTGATCGAAAAAGTGATAACCACTTGCATATAGTGCCTCAGAGAGCGACCGAGAAGTCACAGTCGCTCGCAGAATATCTTGATGAGCACGATTAGGGTTCTGAGCTAGGGTTTGACAGTTGACCACATATATCTAAAGGATGGAAGGGTTCTCTTCGTTGTACAATAATTATGGAAGTTTGCTTTTGATTTTTATTGGGAAAATCTTTATTGGATGATTATGTATTGGGCTCATTGTACTCTCTGCTGAAACATTTCCTGACAATCTAATAAAAAGAAGATTTGAAAGGGTTTTCCCCCATAGTGAGGTTTTTCCCTGGTCTTTGACCAATCTGGGGTCTCTCGTGGTTGTGTTATTGTCTCCTTTATCATCGTATATATTGTTCTATCTTCAATCACTGTTTATGATTGGAAACATTGTTAATAATTGGATGCATTACTAAATGAAGAATTGATTTGAGCTGAAGTAATTGGAACAACATACTACAATTAGAAAAATTAACATTTAGGATTTGGTAAAGCATATAACTTTTAGTAAACGGTTTTCATGTTATCATAAAATTAATTTTAATATTTAAAATTAAATTAAATATTTTTTTAAAATAAAATGAAAAATGTAAAATTGAATAATATGATACATCTTATAGTCTTATTCTCGTTTAGTTTTATTATTTAATAATAATGATTAAATTGTTAATTTTAAAATTAAAAATATATGTACACTTAACAAGTATGTTTAGTTAAGAACTCATCTTCTTTGGACATAACGAAATAGGTTAACAATCTAAGACCTAAAGACATCTGTCAAGAGTGAAAGCCTACCCCCTTATGCACTCTAGCGGGTTATTCAAGGTGACTTGGTTTTCCCTGAATAATATTAGCTGATAACAACCAAAGATAGTTATCGTCATTATTGATTTGACAATTAAATTAAGATAGATTTCCCACCCAATAAAAAATATTAAAATGATAATTGAAAAATATATGTACGGTTAACAAATGATGATCCCTCTCGCAACGTCCATGTGTTATGAAGGGTGGTTGTAAAAGTTTGGCACATAGGAATGCGTGGACTGAGCAAAGGCAGGGAGTGAATGATATGATTGCTGTCCTTACCCTCAAAATCACATGTCCACTTGCTAAAAAGTTTAACATGACTGAATGATAAGGTGGTTGTCGTGTACTCTCAAAATCACATGTCCACTTGCTAAAAGGTTTTAACATTTTCTAAAATAATATGTGTTTATGGTTACTGATTGTCATCGACGTTATTCTTGTAATTTAGCGACCTTTAAATAAACCACACACGAAGACGAAACATATTACAAAACGTACATTTCCTACAGCTTTTTCTTGTAATTTAGCGACTTAGATTTACGTGGATTTCTTACTATCCACATCGGTGAGGCACGACAAATGGAGGACCTAGATAGTTTTGCTAGATACTTCTATAATCCTCGCGTACAATCAAGCAAACATGTTACTTCAAAATATATTTATATAACTTAATTACTTTGAAGTTATATATGTGGGCAGCGGTTAACCAGCTTGCCATAGGGCATTAAATGCCTGGGGAGATGCAGGCTGGATAGCCCGATAACACGCGAATTCCCATTTTTTATTTAGTGCCCAGTCTCCCTGCTCGCGTGTTATCGGGCTATCGAGCCTGCATCTCCCCGGGCATTTAATGCCCTAACACGCGAATTCCCATTTTTTATTTAGTGCCCAGTCTCCCTGCTCGCGTGTTATCGGGCTATCCAGCCTGCATCTCCCCGGGCATTTAATGCCCTATGGCAAGCTGGTTAGCCGCTGCCTTATATGTAGGGTTCATAAAAGATAGGGGTAGTTTATATTAAAAATGTTTCAACTTTTTTATAAAATTTTGATAAATAATAAAAGTGAAATTTGTTTTAATTTTAATTGTAATTTAATATATTATTAATGTTTTTAAAGTTAGCTAATTTTATATAAAGAAACTGAGTCTGAAAATTAAGGTTTAATGTTGATGAGTGTTTTGTTGTTGGGAGAAGTGACACATTTATATAAGGTATAGCATAATTTATAGATGAAATGACCTTTTCTACTGAATATTTTTTTTCTGGTTAATTTTAATTAAAATTAGGTAAATATTTTTAAAAACCTGATTTTAAGTTGTTTAATATGTATAATTGGAGTTCGGGGTGTTGAATCTATTTATGCATTAAAAAATGTATCAACAAAAAATCACAATCTTGCTTAAGATTGTATCCGCCAAAAAACTATGCCTTTATATAATGTTATGTGGCACTGTGAATTTTCTTACATTTAAGTTTTAATTAGCTTAGCTATATAAATTAAATGTTCAGTAAATGCTAATAGACATCAAAACATTTATGTATGAAATACTCTACATTAACAATATTTAAAAAATCATAAAAATTAACTAAAATATAACTTTATTTTAACTTATTATTATTTAAAAAAAAAAATTATGAATTAAACATATATCTGTTTAAAAGAATATGTAACAATATTCTTAATTATAAAGATTCATCCCCACTTTACTATGGACATTCTTAATTTGTAAATAAACATTGTTACAATACCATGGACCAATATCATAGACTACTATATCACACGCTCAAAAGCCATAACTCATATTGATATCACACATGTTTGTATGTCATTTTTTTAATCAATCAATTTAAGCAAATGCTAGAAATGCCATAACTACTATTTAAATAATTTTCACCCTTTCTTTCATGATTATAATACTCCATGGAAGTTAAATCACTACTAAACATGTCTATTTTGGAACAAGGATTCAAAAATTTTAATTTAATTATCAATAATTATTAGGTGGATGGTAGATATTTAACCTCCATAGAATATTCTAGAATATTCAGAGTAGTATACACTTTTTTTCCTTTTAACTAAGTTGATAAATTAGAATAAAGTGTCATGAAAGTATCATATAGATGAGCTATGATTTTTTGGGCATGTGGTATTGATAAGTCATGGTATTCGCCCACGGTATTGTAACAAAGTTTATCTATAAATAAATAATATCTATGGTAAAATGAGGGAAAATATCCATAGTTAAAATTTATGTTTCATGATTTTTTAAATGTATAAATGAGTAACTTATATTTCAATTATTTTTTATAAAACAAATAATAATAATAATAAAGAAGTAGTAGTTATTAGAGCATAATATGTATCATGTAGTAAGTGTTCGAACTCATACTATGAATTGATATATCTTCATATTTACCTGCCATTAATTTATATAGCTACACTAGTTATTATTGATAATTAAATTAAAATTCTAGAAGCCTTATTCCAAAATGAAAACACATATTCAAGTAACTAGTGAGTGTGTAAACATTCTTTAGATAATTGTAGTTGATCTTTGTCTTGATTCTCCTCCAATGCTATCTCAATGAGTATCAAGCTATCACACTTTTTTCATCAAATTTCTATATAATTTGTATCTTAGTTTGCTACAAATCATTAAAAACAAATACTTTAGTTATTGTAATCTTCTTACTTAATATTAGTGAATAAGTCTTCAAAATGGTTATAATTCATGATATTCTAACAATTTATATAATAAATAAAAAATACATCTGAGTAATAATAGGTACATTAACTATAAACTTGAAACCTAATCTTACTCAATATAAGTAATTTTTATAAAGGCAAGTAGGTTAGATTGTGATAGTGAATTGAGAGGAAATAAATTAATTTTTTTAATAACCATCTAACAAATATACTAAGTTTTTACCCAATTATAAATATTAAAAAAAAAACCCTTACAAAAATGTTAAACATGATTAGATTCATGAGATACACTTGGAATCCAAAAATATATTACGGAAAATTTTATAAATATTAATAATTTGTTTTGTTTTAATTCCATTATCTCTACATAATTATGGTTTATAATTTTGTTTTTAGGCCGATACTATATTATGTAACATACTACATATAATAAAGAAAACTTAACCTAAACAACTTCTTACTCACACGGCCATCGCCAGTAGAAATGCCTTACCTGGGCTTCTAAACCACTATGGTTAAAAAGAGGTAAAATGGATATTTCGGTAGAAAACACTATATATTTTGAAGGATAGATATTTTGCAAGCCGCTGACAAAGCACCCGTGACCGGTGAGGATCGAACGAGGGCAATCCGGATAACGCACAATCTGAGATATGTGTCGAGGATATTAACCACTCGGAGTAGGCCACGTTGAGAAAGTGGAGATAACAAAGGTTATCACAATGATAAGAGAATCTGATGACCTCCTAGAAATTCACAAGTCAGCAACTGCACAGTATACCAATATAGCAGTCCCAGTAGCACACAGGCAGAGAGAGCGCATTAGCTTGAACCCAATTTACTTGAATCCCATCTCTGCATCTGCAATTATATGGGCAACGACCCACGCGAATTCAACTGAACGAGATATGATTGAATGCATCGCAGGTTTGTTAAATTCTAGAGGTCATCATGTCCTGTCTCGGCTGTTGCAGAAGCTACACTTCAATTCCTCACATCAACAGACCTCCTCCAGTGAGCCTCCCTCAGAAATCGCCATCTGAATCCAAAAATATCGTGACATCCAACGGCGGTAATTCGTCCCCTGAGGTGAAGAAAATCGATAGCAGTCCGATATTTGGAATAAAGTCTCTGGTCAAGAAGCGCAGAACCAGGCGTGGTCGCCCGCCGGATTTATACACGAAAGCAGTCACAGATTTCTATAATTTGTACCCTAGAATCTTCTCAGACCAGGACGATGGGTGCCCGCTGGTGAAGCTGGAGCCCAGAAGCCCAGCAGAGCAAGAGTTGCCAGCGTTAATCAGCAGACTCCAGCAGGCAGACAACGAGGCTCGGCTTCTGCTTTCCAATTTACAGCATGTTGCCTCCCCCTCGGCCTCGCCGTCAAAACCCGACTGCAACTTCGATGAGAAGCCCGGCGAACCCGATGAGTCCTGCGGCGTGGAGTCGCTGTTGGAGTCGAGCGAAATGATCGATGGCGGCATGGACAGCATTTTGGGAGACGCGGAGTCATTTTCCGGTGAGCACAATCATCCGCTCTGTGTTTTTGGGGACGGAGAGCGACTGGACATGAGCATGAGAATTAGGTATTTGTCTGCCATTCGGCGAAGCAAGGATATTGGGGTGGGAGCTGACAGCGCGCTCTGGAGCGTTCCCACGGCGTTGAGATTGAGGCCGCTCAAGGAGAAGTTGAAAGCCGAGAAGGAGATGAATGCCATGTCTTTTTGTTCGTTGGACGAGGCTCAGCATGGGAAGCTGTCGCTGAAGCTTGATTATCAAGAAGTGGTCGCTGCTTGGTCTGATCGTGGGTCGCTCTACACAGATGCCCAGTGCCCTCAGACTGTTCCAGATGATGATGACAACGATGAACATGATGATTCTTCGTCTGTTAATGAAAATGTAAGTTACAGACCCTTTCTCACTTTTACAATGCTTTCTTATTTTACATTATTATCCTTAAATATTTTACAATGGTTTCGATCGTGCCTTCACAGAATATTTTTTTGGTATTTTAGAGGAATGTCTAGGTTTAAGGTCGTTTAGGTCTAGAAGTCAATAATAAGTATTTCTTATTTTACATTATTTTATAATAGTTTAGACTGTGGATTCCTAAAATATTATTTTGATATCTTAGAGACAATGCTAAGTTTAAAGTAGTCTATATCTGGCGAAATAAATAATAATTATTTCTTATTTTACGTTATTATTTTTAATTATTTTACCATGGTTTAGATTATGCATTCCAACAATATTATTTTGGTATTTTAGAAACATGGCGAAGTGCCAATGTCTGGCGAAGTCAATTACCTCGGCCATGTCCATTCCTAATATTTAGGAATCCACAATCAACTCTGGTTAGGTCAATGACCTAACCTATGTCAATCCCCAATATTTCAGAATCCTCAATCAACTTAAACTCAGGGCATTTGATTCATTTCTAATTTTAACCATCCAATTTAATTTCTAAAATCTAATTTCATTTCTGTATCCTCAATCAACTTAAACTCGGGCATTTGATTCATTTTTAATTTTAATCATCCAATTTAATTTCTAACATGTATTTTCATTTCTGTATCCACAATCAACTTAAACTCAGGGCATTTGATTCATTTCTAAATTTAATCATCCAATTTAGTTTTTAGCATCTAATTTCATTTCTGTGATAAAGCTAAAAAAAAAATTGAAATTATAACATGTTTTTCTACATTTCATATGCAAGTTTGTCTGTGAAACTATGAAAATGTTTTTTCTTTCTTCCATCCCAATATCTATAGATATTTGAGCTTAAATTGATAGCATAATTTGAAATATTTAGGAAACATAATTAGATTTTATTTCCATTTCTTTATTCAATAATTTTTATGTACATAAATGAGTTTAATTTGATTGCAGGTTTTGATTAAATAATTAATTTTGTATCCATCTTTTTATGTAGATAAATAAATTTAATTTATTTATAAATTTTAAAATATTTGAAAAACATAAACCAGATGAACTTCATTAATATTTATTAAATTTCATTAAGGAAACTTCGCTATATACAAAATATTTTAAAATCTACACTCACCATATATGAAAAAATAAATGCATTCCTATGAAATTCCTTTTATACCATAATTTACCTTTTCAGATAGGTGACAAACCCATCATAACGCCTTCTGAAATCCTTAAAATCCTTAATAAAGAAAAGGGTTTAGAGTGAACACAATCCCTCGATAAGATCCGGGAGCTGGTAAGTGAGAAAAGAGTTCCAAGATTTCTAACTGTGAGTACCCTTTGCAATCTCGAAAATGTAGATTGTAATAAAAAAATTTCAAAAAACAGAAAGATGTGCATGAACTAAGATGAACTAAGAGATTGAATAGTTTACATTTCATTTAATCAAAAATCATCCAATAATATAAATATAGTGAAATATTTTTTTTTTTATTATATTTAAAAAATATAAAAAATTCAACTCTCTCACAAAATATTTTTTTTTGTTATTATATTTAAAAAATATAAAAAATTCAACTCTCTCACAAATCCCTATAACATTCAAATTATGCAGAATTGATAACTGAAATTTGGAAAACCAAGCAATTCCTATCAGATTCCAAACCAAAAAAAAAATGAATACCAAGCGAAAAAATCACAATGAATGTGAGGTTACGATGACTGAAGATATATGAATTTCAAACAATGGTAAAAACGCAATGATAAATCTGCCCGTTTATAAAAATATTTGACATCTATTATTGTACTGTTCTGTGCATAATGCTTGCAAGTTGCCAACCATGAACGGATTATGATTTCACAAGAAACCATGTGCATTAGAATTCATGTCCAGGCTCGACTCATGTCCCAAAAATACTGTGTTTCGGCGCCCTCTGTCAACAACGGCCTTACACACTCAGCTTTAATGCACGCACAGCTTTATTGTAGGACGTACAATATTTATAGTCGTCCTTACTATATGGCCAAGGCTCGTGTGATTTGCATTTGCAGTAAGTATTTATTATTTGTGTGACTTCCAAATATATTGAGGTGCAGGAAGAACTGGTATTCAATATATCGATATTAATGCAGCATCCATATTCCATGACCATGACCATATTGTAGTATATATTTTTTAATGAGTATTAAATGAGCGGGTTGTATATGTTTATTTTTATAGAATTGATATGTCAAAATCCAACAATAAATCTATAGAGCGTGGCTTATTTAATGCCCATTAACAACCTACTTATCTTTAGTCATCTATTTTGTCTCTACTTATTTTCAGCTATTTGTTTTCATCAATTTTGTCTGAAATTTGTAAGACTTTTTTTTTTTTTTTCTAAATCTCAATTTTACTAGTCTAATTTGTAATACTAAAATGCCCAGAAAAACGTTTTAAGCAAGTTTTATCAAAAATTCTTTTCCCAAAAAAACAAAAAATTTCTAACAAAGTTGTATAAAAAAATATTTTATACCAAAAAAACAAAAAAATCTAGACTATTCCATGAGTTCTTCTGTCTCGAAAAAACAAAAAAAAATCTAAACTGTTTTAATGAATTCAATTTAGTGTTGGTAAATCCCATGCATTAAGTTAATGATTATATTATTTTAGCAATAATTTTCAATATTGATAGAAAACCTGTTAATAATTTGTATCCTGTATGCTTGGATAACATCTCCATAAACTTGTTCCTGCTTGCTTTCTCATTTTGTCTAATCAATTAAAAAAAAAAATTAACATTTAAAATACAAAATGAAAATGGCACGACTTAATAATAAACTCCTTTTCCTCTTTTAGTGGGAGTATTTTCTGAATAACAGACTTTGCTCCAATTGAATAGGAGATAAAGGAACAAGAAATCAGCAACCACTGACAATAATATCAGAAAATTTTAAAGGTAATTCTAAATCATTTTAATTAGTGACATTTTAGTTAAAAGTTGAAATTAATTTTATAATTAATTTAACTTTTGTGATTCATAATGTTAAGAGAGATTGTTTGTTGTAAATCACAGTTCAATTTTTGTTTTCCCCACTAAATATGAATCATCATCAAAATTTGGTGGTTGTACTAGTTTCCAAATCCTGATGATAAACCATACTTAATAGTTCGAAACCTTAAACACCAAAAAAAATAAAGTATTTTCTCATTAACTTAACTAATAACACTGAATATTTACCCTAATTATAGGTATAACAACTGCTGAGAATACATAGCATTAATGAAAACTATTTTCATTATCTTCATCGATCTCTGTCCTTGTGGCGGGGTAACCGATAAAGCTCTGGTCTTATCACTGATCGATGTATTATTTTGCAGGCAAGTATGGACTTTGGGTTGGTTCCAGATTTGAGATTTTGGAGATTTGGAGAAGAGAATTTTATTCCAAGCAATTACAATGTAGAGGATGCAGGATCGAGCACGATTAACGAGGGGACAGAAGCCAAAACCGGAGGAATCAGAGAAGCTAGGGTACTTAGATATAAGGAGAAGAGACAGACACGCCTCTTCTCTAAGAAAATTCGGTATGAAGTTAGAAAGCTCAATGCAGAGAAGCGGCCCCGGATGAAGGTCTCTTTCTTCACCTTTACTGCACCCTTTCCATTGAATTAATTTAGGCAATGTTCATATTAATTGGTTCAAATTCCTACCAATCTATTCTTTATGCTTTATTAATTGCAGCTACTGCCGGAATAAATTGATGTGTGTTGGATTTGCAGGGGCGCTTTGTGAGGACGGGGTCTGATTGACCAGCCTCTACAGCAATAATTTTCTTCCGAGAGAGGAAAAACTTATCGAAATTCCCATGAATAATAACAACACAAGCAATCCATATGTGGTGCTTCCATTGTTTTGTTCTCTGCATATTGTTTGAAAATTATAGAAACACGCAGAACATGGGTAGGTAGGCAAGGGTAATAAACGCTCTCGCTATGTATCACAGAGGCCAAAAATCTGATACTCCCATCTCTTCTGTACTTTACATATATTTTTTCATATACCAACACGGTCATGATAAAATGAATGGCAGAGCAACGCCATGATTCTTTTTCACATTTGAATCGAAATACTATCTTCAGGCTCATAAGCACATTACTTGCACACTGTTTACTGATGGTCCGGTTGTACCAACCTTTCAAAATCTTTAAAATACTATGTAATTTACATGCCATTCATGTTTACAATTTCAATGACTTTCTACACAATCCTTTAAAAATAAAAATAATCACACTAAATTATATAATTGCCATCTTACTACTTAATGTGGCTATGATCCCTAGCTTCCATTATCTTTCATTCTGTGTTTTGAGATTGTCAGATGGGGTTGGGTACACCAATAATATTTACAATCATTACATCCCATATCAATACAGTGTTTTCTCTTCTGCCTCCAAGCATATCCTATTTATAGTCCGTACATCACACAAGCATTATAAATAGTATTAACATGGTATGAAAAAAAAAAGGATGTAGTATTAACATGGTATTAATTTAAAATAATTCGCAATCGAAACATAGAAAATTGTACCTAAAACTTAGGATGTGATAATAAAGTCCCACTGTCCCAAAGGTATTGAGTACATTTCCCTCCTGAGTTGTTATTTTTTTCATTAGTTTCGACATATAAGATCGGACTAGGCTTGGAGATAAAAATTCTTTAGTTTCGAGATGCGTAGTCTTTACATGAACATTGAAAGAGTTTCATTCCCTTTGCCATCTATGTTGGTTGTGTTTATTAGTTATAATTAATTTGAAAATATAATGTTTAGTGTTTCTTAAGTTAAAAAATAAAAAATAGTATTTTAAATGTAGTTTGGAGATATAAAGCTGGAGATAGTTACTAGGGAGATTTCTATGAAATTTATTTAATATAATATGTTCTATTTTTATTTCAATATAATTAGAAGTTGAGGAAAAGAGTAATCAACATCGATTTTGATGTTTGAGAGGAAGTTGGGAGGGGATATTAGGAATTTTTTGTTTATCTTGAATTTAATATTAGGTTTTTTCATATGTATAAATTTTTTGATATGTTAGTTGAAGTATCTAACTCTCAGCAATTATGAGAGAGAATGGAAATGATATAAGACTACTATTGAGATATGGGTAATGTATCTATCTAGAGCCTTCCAAATTAAGCACACAATGCAAGATATGGGCCCCAAATTCTCATGGGAAGAAGATTGTGGTTGTGCAATCCATGAATAAGAAAAGAAGCGTGCATGTTGTAGTGGATGAGAGAGCAAAGAAGATTGTTGTCGTTGATTTTGTGGTTGTGAACATAGAGATAATTGGTGAAACAGAAACCAAACCACATGTGGGTGTTGAGAGTGTGACTTTGAATGGACGGTGATATAAATATTTTTGAGTCACAACAATTGGTGTGGAGTTCCAAATTTATATTAATGGGTAAGAAGGCAGTATAGAATCCCTTACCCTAAATTAGAAGGCCAAGAGAGGTTCTAAGTAATTTGTTTGAACTGAGGAGAAAAGGCACTGAGAAAGGGCAAGTGTCGAGGAACTGTTAGGTAAACTAAGGACTCCTTTTGTGCTTTGCAGACCAATCGTGGGGGCATTGTGAATGTCAACAAGATTTGACTCAATGTTTTAAAGGTAGCATGTTGACTTTTGTGTGTGAAGAAGAGTGACCTTCATGTTTTCTAAACCATGTTAAATCGTGTTAATTGTTGAGTGAGTCTTCCTCTTGAGGCATCATATCTACTTCTAGGGTGGTGAACTGTAAGAAAATTGCAGTGCAGTTGAGCTTATGGTTTGGTGGAGAGTGGCTCTCTCTTTATTCAACTTCTAGCAAACCTCAAGTGATAGAGATAAGTGTAATCATTTTTCTGTAACAAAATGGATTTGTTATCCAAAGCTTCATGAATGTTATCATGCGGCATTGTTGAGCATGTTGATGTTGATGAATTGAAACAATGTGTAATTATGCTTAGATATTGGTTGTGTATTCTCTTATCAATGAACTCTATAAACAACGATTTTATTAAAGCGTGTTTCTTAAGGTTGATGTGAGATGTATGGTTTTGTGATGTATAACGTATAATTTGAATTAATATTTAAAATTTTTCATGTATTATGTTAATGTGTTGGGCCTTATTATGCCCACTATGGATTAGACATTGCTAACGTATTCATGACTGAAGTTGGAAGATTTGGAGGTTTTCTTTGATTAAATACCTTTGAAAGGTGTGGAAGTACCTTGGTTTTGACAACTCCAAAAGATAGTTTATTGATATGTTGTTAAGAAGTTAGTTTGCTAATCTATTATTAAGGAGTTAAGGGAACCTTCTTTCGTAAGAGATGAGCCAAAATACTAGCCTCTCTGTTCGTAAGTGTCTAGATTTTGAAATATGAAATTGAACACCAAATGTGGGAGAATAACCTCATTTAGTTGGGTGAGGTTGTAGAATTGGCCATTGAGCTTCTCTTTGAATTGTCTGAGAAGTAGCCTAGTCGTGGGTAGAGCTTTGGATGCCTTTGAGGGTTTGGAATATTTTTGTACCTTCACAAGTCTTTTGGGAAAGTCTATGCATGTTGACAATAATTTTAGTTCTTTGAAGTAGGCCTAAATGCTTAGTGAAAACTTATAATTCCTTGTAAATTTGAGTATTTGAGTTTGAACATCTAGATTGTTAATGATTCCATAAATGATAAGTGAGGATGTTCTTGATACTCAGGGATTTTGATGTCCAAACATATAGAAAACTTTATCAATGCACCTTAACCAAAAGTTTGGATATGGGATGTTGGATACCGGTAAAGTAAACCATGTGGTTTCTATGTGGTGCTCACAAGCGTGCTCCTAAACCCTAAAAGTAGATGGGTGCTAATGTAGTGAGATGATGTGGCATGCAAATGTGGCATGTCAGCATGGTATCTGATGTGACATATAGGTTCATAGGCAATGACATTTAAGGTGGCATCCACATGGCATGGGTGATGTGGAGACCGAAATAATAATTTGGAACTCTGGAAAATTTATCGTTGTTGATTTCTCTCACATATTAAATGTTTTAGATATCCAGATGCATGGAGGCTCATTACTTTGGCAAGGGGATGACACCATGGAGTGTTGGCAAGGATGAGTGAGTATGATAGTGTCAGGTTGGCTCTCAAGTGACACCCTGCATGGAAGAAGATGTGTAATTTTTCAAATAGCAAATGATTTGAGACCCAGAATCTCAATATCCAAAGATTCGACTCTATCGACATTAGTATCCTTAAGTTATTCTTGGATCTAAACATAATTGGGTTGTCGAGGATCTAGAAGACTTGAAATCCATAAATACATAAAGGGATTTATGGAAGGTCCTAGATCCATATGTGAATTGTAGGTTGATGTGCCTCACTAGGGTTGTGGTCCTATGAGGTGGTGGCATGTGTGCAGGGACTCTCACATGTAGCTAACATGGCTTTGTATGGTTGGGGCATGTGGACTACCGTGTGTATGCATCGTGTCAGTGGTATGGATGCTAGTTTGGCCCTAAGAATGTTAAATTGTTTGAGGGTCATAACTTGGCATACAAACTCGAATTAGGATGAAATTTATCATTGGAAAGCTCTTGACAAATTGAAGATAATGAAAATCTCTGAAAATAGTTATAAGGTGGTTGGCGAAAGAGGAATTTTGATAACTCCATCTCCATAAGGTAACATTAGAGGTTGGCTGTGAGCACTTCATTCCCTTAAAATGCGTCTAGGAGATTAAATGCCTTACATAGTATCAATGCAATTTTCAACACTTGCACTTAATGGGATCAAGAGAGAGTGAGTGAGTTTATGTAAATGAGATTTGTTCTTTTATAAATAGAAAGGTTTGTTGTAATGAACTTGATAAATCTAGATTTTAAATTGGTTTGAGAATTGTTACTAATTGGAATATTAACAAAGCCACGAGTGTGACTTGCAGTTGCAACATAACATTAAATGCAGGTCATTATATGTGAATTGATATATGACGAAGGCAATAAGCTATGTTGAAATTGTTTTCTATATTATTTTAATAGTGGGATGTGGTTTCAGTACATACGGATATTCCCATAACAGTGAAGAAGGAAGGGATGTTAAACATAACGATGCAATACAACTTGGAGAAGGATTTACACAACATGGAATATGAGTAACATGAGAGAAATTGCTTGAAACCCCCTCAATTTAATTCAAACAATGAAGCTTTAGCATTGAAATTTGGAGATATAAGGTGGATATTATATGGATCATTAAATCCTAGGAGAGATAGGCTAAAATAAATGAAATGTTGCTACAAATATTATCATATTTATAGATCTAGATGTAGTATGGACCAGTTGCTAACAATGTGGAAAAACATAATAGAAAAAATGATGTTACCATATCAGAAATTCAGAAATATGGGCAAAAAACGAGCAATATCAAAAGAAAAAACTTGAAGTATGAGACATAGGGGTGCTTGGAGATATACATCTAATGAGGAAATCTTAGCAGGAACTGGTGGGCTCCAGTATTGTAGCAATAATGCTACAACTCCTGGAGCTGCCTATCTCTAATTTTATCAACCCGGTAGTTCGTACAAACTTGGAAGCGACGGTGCTGTATGCACAAGTACTAGCTCTTGTCGCAGTTATCACTTGGTCAGCTGGCACAAGTCCGCTAGGGCTCAAGCCAACTTCTATATGCTCTCAGAAGAAGCTTTCTAAATGATGGACGAAGGCTATCTCAAAGGAAATTAATCTATTTTGCAAAAATGAACTGAAAGCCAACCAAAACATGGAAACCCTAGTAAACCCTAATCTGACTAGCTTAATCTCTATGATGCAATGGTGGGAGTGCAAGTGTCTAAGAATGATGCCATTACTGCTAGTGATATGAAATGCATGAACTTAAACTACTTCCATTGAAAAGAACATTGTTTTTGTATTTTTGCTTAAGTGGTTGGAGTGATTATGATTTTGTTTCTTATTAGGGTTTGGCTGTGCAGAGGTGGTGCGAAGGGAGAGAAAGCTTGGGAAAGGTCAGGAGGGCTAGGAGAGGTCCCAGAGGATCCCTAGCATCAGTCCACAGAAGTCCACAACGTTCAGGTGCTCGGCAACCAAGTTTGCAGGCTTCTACAGGATGTCTGCAGGGGATCCTACAGGAAACTCAGGGATTCTACAGGAAGTCTGCTAACTTCTACAGGATGTTCTACCGTGGGAGTTTTGGGTGATGGTGAAGTGATGGAGCGGTATGGGTGGATAGGTAAGATGGAGATGGAGCTTGTGATGGCTCAGGGGCAGAGAAATAAGATGGAGAAAGAGTGGGTAAAGTTGGTTGGTGGATAGAAGGGTGGAAGCAATGAGAAGTTAAAAAGATGGAGCTACGTGAGAAGTAGAAGGGTTGGAAGGCTAATGAGCTGAACAGAGGTCGAGCAAGTGGCTTCAGGCGTGGTTGAGAAGAAGAAGAACACGATAAAGTGATGCTATGCAGTGTAAAAGAAACAAATCCTCTATATCTTGCACAAAACCGAGAATTCCATCAACCTATTCTAACTGTGTTATTAACCCAATGAACAGCAATGTAAAGTGTGGAGAAAAATTGTGCATGGTGTTGGAACGAAGTAGTAGTGCTCAAGATCAGAATGCATAAATGGGTCTACAATTGAAATGACTGTGTGGCAGCTTGCATGAAAGCATAAGACTGCGTTTTTTTTTGTGGTTGGTACAGCCGACACCCCCAATCTCTAAACAGAGATGGCAGCGAGTGCACTATCAACCTTTTTTGGAGCTCTAATGAATTACAATCCTCCTACTCTAATCTAAGTAACTAAAAGCACTTGAACTGTAAACTAATCCTACTCAATCACATAAAAGAAATCAAATCAGCAGACTGTAAATTCTAAATGCATGTCAAAACAGAGGAATAAAGTGCTGAAAAGAAAACAAGTAACAATACAAGGAAGAGGAGGTCTATTGCTCTCAGGTTGGGCCCTAACCTGAGAGCTATAGCTCCCTTAGAAACTCAGAATTGGATCAAAAGCTGTCTGTCTTTATTGAATATTCATGAGTCTAATGACATGCCAAAACTGGCTTACAAAGAGCAAAAACCAAATTGACTAACTAGCTAAACAAATTGACTAACTACTAGCTACAAAAATGACTACCAACTAGCTAACCCAAATGAGGCCCTAAGCCTTCTTATTTATACAATTTGAGGATCCAACAGTCCTCCTAAAATTTAGGGACTCGGCTGCCCAAGACTTGGAGTTAACAGCAGTCCTACTTGACTTGCTTGGCTGCCCTTGTGCTGATTGATTCGGTGGCCCTTGAACTCCGAGCTGATGGTGGAGAATTCGAGGTAAGGGCCCATAAATGAAGGGGACACCTTCCTACAAATCCTCTAGTTTGTTCTCCCACGAATTTGGCTGCCAAGTGCTCATTAAGACCTTCAATTTTGTCTCCAAGTTGACCAAAAAGGCTACACAAAGCACCCATTAGACTTGTTGGCATAATGACTAACCAAATTCACTCTATTAACATAAATATAATCAAAAACATGCAATAAACTAATGAGAATGGTGGATTAAGTCAAATTAGGAGGTTGAATGAGCCCAAATAATTGTACATTTTTGGGGCTCATCATCACCCCCTACTGAAAGTGTTGCTCATCCTCTGAGCAACTGATCTATCTCCTCATCTTTGATGGCCCTGGTGGCCTCCCTGTCATGCCAAGCTTCTTAAGTGATGTCCTCTTCTCGGTCATGAAACCATGCCTTTCTCTCTGCTTCTTCCCACTGCCTGTTCTCCTTTTCCTAGAGAATTCTCAGCTTCCTGTAGAACTGTCTCAGCATCCTGTAGAGAGGCCTTTGTGTCCAACATTTTCATTCTTTCTCTCTAAGTGGATGTCTTCGGGCTTCCCTGTTCATAGCTGATGGATATCTTTGAAGGAGGCTCCTCCTTTTGTTTAGCTTTTGTGTCCTTAATGACAATTTGCTCCTTTGACAGTGGTTTGGGTTTGCCCACTTTTATCTGTGTGCTCCTTTTTCACTTTAAAGTACATGAAGGTTTGCCTCTTTCCCTTCCTTTTTGGTCTTGGAGGTGTGCTAATGGTGGCAAGCATGGCTGCTGCCTCCTTGGCCAAAATCTCAGGCGATTTTCCCTTTTTGTTCCTCTGTTTCTAGACTTCCTGTAGAAAGTCCTGTGCTGACTGTTTTCTGTCTTCCTGTAGAAACTGCTTTCTGGCTTCCTGTAGAAACTGTCTTCACTGTTTCGGTCTGCTTGGCTGGGGGTGTCTTGCCTTTAATTGTGGTGTGGTTGCCTTGGTTGTGCCAACTCCCATTTGGGCTTTCTTGGCCTTTTTTCCAACCTTTTTTCCTTTTTCGCCCTCTCTGTTTTTGTTGTTGTCTCCTTTTCTGTCTCATGCTCAGCGGTCATGTCAAATTCCTCTTTTTCCTTCTGTTCTTCCTCTGTTTTACCCTCTGCTTGAATGCCTTGTGCTCCCTCATCAATGTTCTTCTCAATTTCTTCAGTTGGCATGGTGTTGAGTTTGTGTTTTAACCAAAAAAAGGAAAATTGTTCATGGGAACAATCATTTCACTGCGACAGAGGATAGTTGAATTCTCTTCTTTTTCTGGGACCAAATAAGGAATTCTTCATGCTCCTTACAACATCAAATGACAGTAATTCCCTTGTGTTAAAGCTGCTGTCACCTAGAATTGGTCTGTCTATTTATGAAAGAAATTTTTTACAGAATAGAGCATAAGGACATTGATTTTTTCCAACACATTGATAGATATGTAAATTCAGGTTTTTCCACACACACAGGTCAGTCTCTACTGCTGCATGTCTTCTTTGCAAGGGAATGTTTTATTTTCTTCTTTTTCTTTTTAAAACTGATGAGGAGATTTCGGAAGCAGAAGAAAAGAATGGGTAAACTCATTGAATCATGCAGGCAGACTTCCACTGTTCTCAATGCACAGGCAGACTTTTTACTCTCATTTTTCAATTTAATGTCGTGTTCAATTCACCATTTTGCACCAACAAATCATGCACAAAGAAGTTTCCCCGATCCTACCTCATTTTGAGCTTGAACTTCGCTGAAAATCCCAGGTTTTCTTTCTGCATGGTTGTTTTCTGTGTTTCCTGTAGAAGACTTCCTGTAGAAACGCCTGTAGAGCGCCCATGCGCCTCTGAGCGAGCCTGATACGCAGCAGGATCTCGAAGACAGGTAGAGAAACTGGTGGAGGATGACTAGTTAATCATTTTGAGCAAACTTCAGTTGAGGATGTGGCAAGTGCAAATGAACAGCAGTTTGTGAGTTTCAGCCGAGCCTTCTTTAATTGCTGCGTGATTTGTGGTGAGGTGGAAAAAACGTGTGCTGTCTTTATTCGAACTGCAGTGATGTTATGGACTGTATGTTCTCTTCTATTTGTTAATCATTTGACGTCCTGTGCGCTGGAGTTGAACACGTCTACCACTACCTGTGTTTTTTCAAATTTCACGTGACCGACCATACACGTATGCTGCGTGATTTCTGCTTGAGCGCTGGAGAACTGGTAACTGGCCACCGATTTTCTTAATCCCAACCATCTCATTGTTCACGCAGTTCTCAAATTACATTCATGCAACAAAGGAATTAGTTTCAGTCACGTACCTGGAAGTCGAACGACTGCTTGTGAAGCTTTTTGCTGCTGCATGCTCTGATTCTGTTGTTGCATGCTTGGATCCTTTGATTGCATGAGGCTTGGCTGATGATTTTGATTGCTTTTCCTTGTGCAGATGTCCTCTGGCCGGATCTGAGCTGCATGCAATTGTTTTCACGTTCAGATCTGCACCTTCAAGCTGCTGCTGCTGCATGGTCACAAAATCAGAACTTGTTTTCGCCATTGCTCTCAAACGGTAAAGCGGATCGATCTGAAACTTGCTGAGCATGTTTCTATCATCATTATGCATCTCCCATAGCAAAATCGTGATCAATGGTGCACGGATTTCGAGAAAAATGGAAAATGGCTGAAGATTTCAGAGCTCAATTTCTCGGAAACCGTGCATTGGAATCGGCTAAAACTGCTTGGGTAGGTTACCATCACTCACATGCATATCCCCATGAAACAGGTTTTGAAACGGATGCACGGATATCGAGAAAATGCAAAAATGGTGATGGTGATGGAGGCTGATTTCTTGGAAACCGTGCACCAGAATTGCATGAAACTGCTCAGGCATGTTGTCATCAACCTTGTACAATTCCCCATAAAACGGTTTGTCAAATGGATGCATGGTTTTCAAGTTATGGCAAAAACAAATTTTGTTCTATGGATTTTTTCTTCAAGGCATTTTGCAAGTGTTTGCATGGAAGGGAAAACTGAGTTTGGGTTGTGATGCAGGTATGGAGATGATGAAGGAGGAGTTTGAAAAGTGCAGGATGCTTCTGAACCCTTGAGGAAACTACCATGTTCGCCAAACCACTTTTTGAAATCCATGTCTAGTTTCCCACAATTTCTACAGGAAGTTCCTGTAGAAGCACAATGAGAAGCACAAGGAGGTGGAAAAAATGATGGATGAAGGCAAGGGATGGACACACAAGTGCTTGTAGGCCTAATCAACAGATTCCCACCATTAGATTCACTTCTGAAATTGGATTTGGCTCGTCCAAAGGTTCTACAGGATGTTTCCTGTAGAAATACAGAGCTTCCTGTAGAAGGCACAAGAAAAATTCCTTTAACTTTGATTTGAGTGCTCCTCCTGCCATGAAACGTCCTTCTTGCAACCTGCAATTAGCCAATGGAATTAGTTTTATTTTTCTTTTTCTTTTTCTCTTTTTTTTTGAAAAACAACTAGGGCGCCTCATGGAGGTTTTCACCCTAATTGCCTGCCCTGGGCGCCTCCAAGGGAGGTTTTCACCCAGAGATCTTATTCTCTTTTCTCTTTTTTTTTTTCAACCCATTGAACGCCTCATGGAGGTTTTCAATCAATGAGCCAATCTAAGGCGCCTCCGAGGAGGTTTTCACCTTAGATTTCTATTTTCCTCTTTTTTTTCATTTTTTTTCTTTTTCTTTTTTCTCTTTTTTCTTTTTTTCTTTTTTCCTACCCTAACCTACTTGAAAAACAAAATCATTTTCAAGTATAAGAATACTTCCAATGGAGCCATGTGCACATCGAGATTAGAGACAAAATGATGTGAAGGCTCGGAATGCATGCTTTGACAACTATCCAACTTTCAGAGACAAAATGATCTGACTTTGAAAGTACAAAACATAGCTGAGGAGGAGAGTACTGCTGCAACTCAGTGACCATCTGAAACCATATCTCAATATAGCTCTGATATCCTTGGTTCTTTTGTTGATCTGGATCATGTTTCATGTCACCTTCTAACATGACTTTCTCATCTTCCTCTTTTTGCTGATCTTTCTCTTGAATACATGGAAGATTTGATGGTAACCATGAGGAAGCTTTCTCAATCTATGATTCTGATCTCTTCTCTTCATCAAGTGCAGCCCATGGTTCTTTGATCTCCTCTTTTGAATCTTCTTTTGTTGGATGTGATCCTTCAATGCTTTCAAGATGATCTCTTTTTTGCAATGCTTTTCCTGAGCTATGGTGAAGATCATTGAGCTCAAGAGGAGTCATTTGGATACGTTGTGCCTCAGCTTTGCGATTGGGTTGAGCTACTCCATTGTATGGTTTTGGAAATGGTGGTATGGGTAGTTGAGTGGAGGTGTAAAATTGAGATGGAGATGGATGGCATTGTGGTTGGGTAGGCATTTGGGGTTGCCTTGGTGGAGGAGGAGGCGATGGTTGTGGATGAGCAGGTGGTGGAGGAAAATGAGCGGGATGAGAGTTGTACTGGGGCCTCCACTCCTGATAAGGTGCATTCCACTGAGGTTGTGGCTGAGCATAAGAGTGAAATGAATGAGCAGCTGGTTGGGCATAATATGGATCTGTGAAGGAACAAGGAGGAGGTGTGAACTAGGAAGGATGAGCAGGGGGACCCCAAGAAGGCATGAAAGTGGCTTGATAGGGGTCATAATAGGTCTGGGATGTACCTTGCATTCCCTGCTGGTAGGGTATGGGTCCATGTGGCCTCCTTTGGTTCATATAACAGAGTGATTCAGTGGCTCCTTTGGCTCTCTGGTATGCAGCTTTGAATCTGGGTAAGGAAGGGCACTGATCTGTAGGATGGTATTCTTCACAGACAAAACACACTTCTATGGAGTACAATGGATATTCGTTCCTAGGATGCTTTCTAGTGCACCTAGGACAAAAAATGACCAAAGCCCTCTTGGCTTCCTCTTGCTTATGTTGGATCCGCAAGGTATCCAGTTGCATGGCAAGAAACTGCCTCATATCACTCTTGAAATCTTTGATCTGATTTTCAAATTCATCTTTGGACAAGATGTTGCTCCCAACATTTCTGCTTGTAGCCATTCGCTTAGAGGAATGTTTTCTTCTTCTTCTCCCCTAGAGGTTCTTTAAATATGCCTTGATGTCCACCCTAGGGTTCTTCAATCACAGCCATCGAAGAAGAGAGAATCTTGGCTGTGTGAAGCAGTGGGGGTGTTGTGCAATCATTTTTCTAACTTATCTCTACTCCTACAAGGCATGAAATGAAATCTTTTTGGTTGATTTTTGCTTTTTTCTACTTCTACATGCAAAACTGAAATAGATTGAACTGCAACTAACTATCTTGCTAAAATGAAAATGCGGAATTGAAATGAAAGCAGGAAAGGACTAATCTATTTTGCTCAAATGAAATTGCAGGAATGAAATGCTAGTCTACGCTTGCGGAATTGAAATGCTAATGTACGCTTGTAGAAATGAAATTGCGGAATTGAAATGCTAATCTACGCTTGCAGAAATGAAATTGCGGAATTGAAATGCTAATCTATGAAAGCAAGAAATGCTAATCTATTTTTGCATAAATGAAATTGCATAATGGAAATGAAATAAACTACTTAGCAGAAGGTTGTAGTGGAAAATAGAAGAATAGCAACAATCACCAATACTCTGCCGCTTCCCCGGCAACGGTGCCAAAAAGATGGTGGGCTCCAGTATTGTAGCAATAATGCTACAACTCCTGGAGCTGCCTATCTCTAATTTTATCAACCCGGTAGTTCGTACAAACTTGGAAGCGACGGTGCTGTATGCACAAGTACTAGCTCTTGTCGCAGTTGTCACTTGATCAACTGGCACAAGTCCGCTAGGGCTCAAGCCAACTTCTATATGCTCTCAGAAGAAGCTTTCTAAATGATGGACGAAGGCTATCTCAAAGGAAATTAATCTATTTTGCAAAAATGAACTGAAAGCCAACCAAAACATGGAAACCCTAGTAAACCCTAATCTGACTAGCTTAATCTCTATGATGCAATGGTGGGAGTGCAAGTGTCTAAGAATGATGCCATTACTGCTAGTGATATGAAATGCATGAACTTAAACTACTTCCATTGAAAAGAACATTGTTTTTGTATTTTTGCTTAAGTGGTTGGAGTGATTATGATTTTGTTTCTTATTAGGGTTTGGCTGTGCAGAGGTGGTGCGAAGGGAGAGAAAGCTTGGGAAAGGTCAGGAGGGCTAGGAGAGGTCCCAGAGGATCCCTAGCATCAGTCCACAGAAGTCCACAACGTTCAGGTGCTCGGCAACCAAGTTTGCAGGCTTCTACAGGATGTCTGCAGGGGATCCTACAGGAAACTCAGGGATTCTACAGGAAGTCTGCTAACTTCTACAGGATGTCCTACCGTGGGAGTTTTGGGTGATGGTGAAGTGATGGAGCGGTATGGGTGGATAGGTAAGATGGAGATGGAGCTTGTGATGGCTCAGGGGCAGAGAAATAAGATGGAGAAAGAGTGGGTAAAGTTGGTTGGTGGATAGAAGGGTGGAAGCAATGAGAAGTTAAAAAGATGGAGCTACGTGAGAAGTAGAAGGGTTGGAAGGCTAATGAGCTGAACAGAGGTCGAGCAAGTGGCTTCACGCGTGGTTGAGAAGAAGAAGAACACGATAAAGTGATGCTATGCAGTGTAAAAGAAACAAATCCTCTATATCTTGCACAAAACCGAGAATTCCATCAACCTATTCTAACTGTGTTATTAACCCAATGAACAGCAATGTAAAGTGTGGAGAAAAATCGTGCATGGTGTTGGAACGAAGCAGTAGTGCTCAAGATCAGAATGCATAAATGGATCTACAATTGAAATGACTGTGTGGCAGCTTGCATGAAAGCATAAGACTGCGTTTTTTTTGGTGGTTGGTACAGCCCACACCCCCAATCTCTAAACAGAGATGGCAGCGAGTGCACTATCAACCTTTTTTGGAGCTCTAATGAATTACAATCCTCCTACTCTAATCTAAGCAACTAAAAGCACTTGAACTGTAAACTAATCCTACTCAATCACATAAAAGAAATCAAATCAGCAGACTGTAAATTCTAAATGCATGTCAAAACAGAGGAATAAAGTGCTGAAAAGAAAACAAGTAACAATACAAGGAAGAGGAGGTCTATTGCTCTCAGGTTGGGCCCTAACCTGAGAGCTATAGCTCCCTTAGAAACTCAAAATTGGATCAAAAGCTGCCTGTCTTTATTGAATAATCATGAGTCTAATGACATGCCAAAACTGGCTTACAAAGAGCAAAAACCAAATTGACTAACTACTAGCTACAAAAATGACTACCAACTAGCTAACCCAAATGAGGCCCTAAGCCTTCTTATTTATACAATTTGAGGACCCAACAGTCCTCCTAAAATTTAGGGACTCGGCTGCCCAAGACTTGGAGTTAACAGCAGTCCTACTTGACTTGCTTGGCTGCCCTTGTGCTGATTGATTCGGTGGCCCTTGAACTCCGAGCTGATGGTGGAGAATTCGAGGTAAGGGCCCACAAATGAAGGGGACACCTTCCTACAAATCCTCTAGCTTGTTCTCCCACGAATTTGGCTGCCAAGTGCTCATTAAGACCTTCAATTTTGTCTCCAAGTTGACCAAAAAGGCTACACAAAGCACCCATTAGACTTGTTGGCATAATGACTAACCAAATTCACTCTATTAACATAAATATAATCAAAAACATGCAATAAACTAATGAGAATGGTGGATTAAGTCAACTTAGGAGGTTGAATGAGCCCAAATAATTGTACATTTTTGGGGCTCATCAGGAACCTCTAGTGAGGAATGATATATGTAACCAAAACTATCCATTAATGCAACTAGATAAGAGTAGCACAAGAAAAAGAAAAAAAGAACTACAAAAAAGTCCCTTCCATGAGGAATTCATAGAGAAAATCCTCCTCCGTTTGCTAGTGAGGTTAGTAAAACTAAGGAATTTGAAGCATGGCTATTAGTGCTAAAAATATATTTTAGGTTTCATAGTTACTCTAAAAGCATGAAGACGAAAGTGGTCATATTCAACTTGAAGGAAAACACTGATATATGGTGGGAATTTTTGAAGAATATCAATGGAATTCACGATATAAAGCTAAAATGGAGAAATTTTGAGAGATATTTCATGGATAATACCTATATTAAAGTTATTACAATGGAAAGGTAAGAGGATTTAATAGGAATAGTTGGAGTAACTTACTATGGATCCTTATGCAAATAAATTCATAGAGCTACTAAGATATGTGCCATATATAGAAGATAAGAAAGTGAAGATACAATACATTTGTAGTGGACTACCTGATGCCATCTCTCAGTTCTTTAGGGATATTAGTACCATCAACATGGTCTCTTCCTTAAATAAAGATTTACACACAAATTATGATCCTACCTTCCTAAACTTCAACTAAAAAATGCACAACTTAGAATTCCATCCATAGTGATATGTGCTTCGCCAGATGCTCCACGAATCCTTCAAAAAAACTATCTATACCATCCAACCCTAAACGTTCCCTGTTTTGATAATAGGAAGTTTACATTTGTAATAAGGAGTGACTTGTGGTCACTAAAAACTACAAGAGGTGCAATAGTTTGTGTAGATAAAAAAATGATTGGTTTTATATGTTACAACTCGAACCTTGGATTTATTAAATCTGATTCACCCATAAAAATCCCCATGGAAAATAAATAGATTCACTTCAAATCCAATTTTAGATAATGTAATGGTAATAAAGTGTTACCTGAGATGTCCTCTGCATCCACAAAATGAACTAGTGTCTCCATGAAAATCCCCAAGGGTTAAGGGTCAATTGTCTTGTTTTCTAGACATGGCCACAAACCTCTTCAATTCTATTCCCTTTATTTCTTTGTGCAATGGTTTTTGAATCTCCAATGAGGAAGTTTCCAGACTTTTATACAAGCTTCAATTCCAGAATTCAATGGTGCGTTAGAACCTCAAATATTTTAATTGTATCTCCAACAAACATACTATTATGGTGTTGTATATATAAACATTGACCCAAAGAACACGTTCATCGCCAAACATCTACTTGGATTCAGATCATTACAAATTCAATTTACCCTTTGGAACTTGAGTTTACATGAAACAAATAGAATGAACAAAGACTTACCGACAAACCCTTTCATTATTGACTTCCACTAAATACAGTTCGATGCAATTTCCTTGTCTTTGAACTTTGTCATGCAGTGGTTGAGTTTACCTTTGTAAATACCCAACAAAAACCCCATTCAATGTGGAATTTGACCAACATGGAGTATTCATATAATATGTTCACAAAGTATTCATTTACCCTCAACATGGATTAGTAATACACAATTCCATCATCACAGTCAAAGTTCATGATATTGAATTCAATTTCTCATACAAGGGATCATCATGATTTCAACCCAGTAGATACATCCACACAAATTTCTTCTTATGCAAACACCATATTACAAACATATAAATATCATAACATTCTTCTGCACACGTTCACACATTTACATGATTGTTCACACCTAGTTAGATCATAGAGGATCACAATGATTTCTAGAATTTCCTACACACAAAACCTTCATTAAAACATAATATACATAATCATGGTCCTGGCTATACATGATTGGATTACATTGCATAGGTCCTATCTCCTCTTAACACTCTGCCCCCTTTCTCCTATCTATAGACTTACAATGCTTCATTAAAAACTAGAAAATGATAACTAATTCAGTTTAGGTTCTATACCAACACTTCTCCCATACTATTTGTCATGCCTAACTAATTCCTATAAGAGTAAATGACTAACTAACATGATTCAAACTATCCCTAATGAAGAGATCAAATCTTCTCTTTTTATTTTTACTTTCCATAATTATCACTATTCAAATATTGCTTAAAACATAGATTTAATTACATCAAGGATTTAGTTCCTCAAAAAATGTCGAGAGCCCTCTTTTGCACTTGTATTAAAAAAAAATGATGCTTTGGAAGTAAGGATGCTCCTACATTAGAAACCCAAAGTAGAGAAAATTCATGACCAACTGGTCACGTGCCATCAATTCTTGCATCCTATAGGATCCCAAAACTTATGTTGTAACTAGTCACCCATTTCCTCATGACGTTGCTCTCTTGCCTTTATTATTCTAACCTTTAATTTTCGAGGTTTTGAAACCTTCTATTTATCTTACTGGAACACTCTTCTTCATTCATTTGTTTCCTATTACCAGTCATGCTTCTTACATTATTGTGCACTCTCTCAGGCACTTTCTTCATAAGAATTATCATTTCATCAATCTCTTTGTCGAATTCATTCCTTAGGTGCAACTTGTCACTTGCTAAAATTTGTTATCATATTTCACTTGTTGCATGTTCTCTTCTTCCTTATACACAAAAGATCCAGGAATATTATAAACTCTAGGTTATATCACTATTCCATAGTCTATTGTTCATGCCTGGCAACTTCATCCTCCTTATTGTCCTTCAATACATTCTCTTCTTCTAGTTCCGATTTTTCATATTGAATATGCAATCTTAGGTTCACTATCCTCTTCTCCACATATTTCAACTCATAC
The DNA here is from genome assembly GCA_031772625.1 of Pinus tabuliformis. Taxonomy (NCBI): domain Eukaryota; kingdom Viridiplantae; phylum Streptophyta; class Pinopsida; order Pinales; family Pinaceae; genus Pinus; species Pinus tabuliformis. The sequence continues at coordinate 413,783,457 of CM062807.1, forward strand.
AATTCAACAAAACCATATTGAATTTTATTTGTGTCTTCCACCATCCACTTCTCCAAAATCTCCACTTCTTATTCTGTGCCTCCTTCCTCTAGCCTAAGGCTATCATTTAGTATTCTAATGATTGGAATCTTCTTCATCATGTCTTCATGAAATAATTCTTTATCTTTAGCACTTGTATAATTTTTATCAGATGATGCTACCTCAAGTTCCTTTAGAATAGAATTTAAGCTCTACTCTCCTTCAACTTTCCCAAAATATGGGTTTATTGCTGAAAACTCTTCTTACATTAAATATTTTTTTATCATCCTCACAATTGCTACAAGTCCTCATTTGGTTGTCTTTAGCTTCCTCTGTTATGCTAGCTTCCTTATTAAGTACGCCATCTTCAATATCAATAAACACATGCTCAATTAAGAGTCTCTCTATCTTAACCACCCCTTCTAGGAGTTTCATTTCTTCATCAACATGTATTAGCACCTCATCTAATTGTTGGTCATCATTTGTCAAACCAGAAATCACATACGATACATTAGTTTTAAAATAACAAGGCTCCGTGGTCTCATTTGATGCTTTAGAATCAACTTCCCATGTTGATCTTCATTCTTCAAACATCCTATAAGACTCTCCACCGACATTCTATTAGTATCACCATTAACTTTCACTAGTGTTTCATCCAAATGTAGCTCTTCCTATTTATGTTTCCTTTAGCTATCTCCATGAGCCAACTCTTCCAAATCCTCTATAACAACAAGTGATTCAATTCATTCTTCCATCACTGCATAATCTCCATTTTGATTTCCTTTAAAATAAAACTTTACCTTCATTTCTATTTCAAGATAACTAATTAAATTCTGCCCTTCTTCAAACTTTATGACAGTGCCCAAGGACTGTCCTTCACCATCCACAAGAATTGCATCTAAGTGTTTCTCTTCATCCTTGCGTGGAATAGAGTTAGTGTTCTATTCATCATTTGCAACAAATCCTGCAACCACACACCAATTATCAGATTTTAAATCAATAGGCTCTTTAGCCTTAACGTGATGGTTCTACCATCAAATCTTTATGTAAATCCTCTACATAGTTTTTGAGATTCTCAATAGGTCTCTCCTCAACACCCTCATTACTATCATCCTCTCCAAGGATTGGTCCCTATACCAGTTCACATATGAAAATATTCATCTTTGTTGCTTTGAGATCTTCCCTCAACCAAGCACATAATATGTGCTTCATCTTCACCTGCAGCTTGTGCAACAGCCCCTTCTTCCGCCAAATCTATCTTCATATTTGGCCTTCCTCTCCATTTTGTAGTAGATTCATTAGTACAGTCAATCGTATTTTTATCTAATTGATTTCCCTATTGAACTCCTCATCTCTCATCCCTTTGTGGCCTTCCCCTGAAACTTTGCTATGACTATCACTAGTCATCTTCCTACTCCCTTTGTGAGCCTCCTATTTCCCAATGTGACTTGCATTCAAGTCCATGTAACATGCATCCTTTATTATCCTGTTAACTAATACCTCACCAAGCTCCTCCATGGTCTAGTCTTTTGGTATTCCTGGGTTCTCTCCTCTAGAACATATTTCATCTGAGCACTGCTTTCTCTTTAGGTTGTTGCACTAACTTAACTCACTTCTTTGAGAACTTCCACTTGTCCTCTTTCCACTCTTTTCCTTCCAACCCCAGTTGCATCTTATCAAGGTTCTTTTACACAATTAAAAATGCTACTCACTCTTGGTTACAACTCTCCTAGATATAAGTCCCTGTCATATGAACTTCCCAACAACTTTTATATTCAAATAACCAATGTTCTGCTCAATTTATTAAGAACAAAAAAAATGAACAACTTTACCTCTTGTTTAATCTCACTTGGACATACACTATCGCAAATTTTCCAAAGTAGATAATCCCATCATTCTTCAAAGAAATTCAATGTTATTTCCCTTATTTAAACCCTTCATAGTTTAACCAATAAATTATTGATTCTCTATTTTCAATTGTAACAACCTTGGGTTAAAGTTCATGTAATAAAGGATAATAATGGAAAAATATGACCAAGGTCATGGGACACATATTCCAAGTTGAATGTTGGGCAAGCACTATAGTGGGAATCACTTTTGGTTTATTTTTGGCTATGGAAATTGGAAAAGGCAATGGCAAAGGAAAACTGGAAATAATTGACATTTAATTATGAAAATAAAAGAAAATAGGAGAAAATGGAGGTGAAGAAACACATATTTGCATGCTAAGGAAATTAGAGGGAAAATGAAGAAAAATGAGACATCAATAATGAAAAGGCATCAGAGAACTAGTTCACAGCTTTTCTCAGTTGATATTTTATCAGTTTTGGATTGAGAAAAGTGTTAGAGAGAGAGAGCTCCAGGAGGAGAAAGAAAGAAAGCAAGCAAGCAAAGGAAGGAAAAGGAAAGCGAAGGAGAACAGCGGAAATCAAGGAGAAGGTTAGATCATCAACTACAACAGGAAGATTTTGCAGGTAACAGGTTACATGTGCGATTTCCTAGTTGAGATGTGAACGCATGGTTCGTGCTTGTGTTTATTTGGTGCATTTATTGTCATTGGCATGGGTTTTTCCCGGTTTGGTAATGGTTTTAGCCTTGCCTTGCCATTTATTGGATAGCCATGGTGCGATGGGATTTATTCTTGGTTGAACTTTGGATTGCTAGAAGGTTTTGGAACTAAGTGAGGTGGTCTCAAGAAAATTCGCAAAGGTTGGGGTGGAGATGGTTTTCTTTGAGAATCCCTTGATAGGTGGGTGGAGATAGGAAAATTCCTCAATTCCTCAAGATATGGTCAAGAAATTCTAGCCATACAAGCTCAGTTGGGTTTTGTGATCTCAGGACCAGTTTAAGTGAGATCACAATAGTTTAAAGGTGGAGGTGGTTTAACCTCTAGATTCTATGGTTGATTGTGTTTCAGTTTATACCATGAGATTCCACTTTCATGCTTGGAATATGACACGTGGATGATTGAATGAAAGAAATATTTGGTTCAACACAATCTATGGTCAAGTGGTACGTGGATGTCCCTAAGTTGGTTGGATTTTGCATATGTTAATAAAAACTATTTTCCTATTGTAATCTATGATAACCTGTACTTGTTATTATGTCGATTTGATGGTTTTTTTCATGGCTAATATTCTTGTTATATGTTGGTTATAAGCATGGTTCTATTATATTTTCTAGCTATGGTTCTTGTTCATAATTTAATAAGTATTTGAATGGTTGATGATTGCATGGGCTAACAAGTGTTGTTGCAACTACTTAAGAGGGGAATTCAGACCATAATGGCATGGAAGCAGGCCTATGTGTGTAGTTGGAGGCATACAATCACATGCTTTCCTTGTGCATGTGGTTGGGGTGTTAGGTCAATGAAGTAGGGTTCCAGCTCAATTGACCACCTAGGGAAGTTTCTAAACTTCTAAGTTGTTTGTGGTCTTTGAGGGATTTCAGTGAAGTCATCAATTGTCCGCCCTACATCCATAACTAGAACTTGGAGGTTGGGTCATGACATAGTAGCACTCACCTCAAATTTACCTTGGGGAGATTGTAAAAGGGGGTAAATGTGGGAGGGTAGTTACAGATTTATATCAGAGCTACCAGGTTCAAACACTTGGACTGGATGGGTGAGATGAGATTGTTATGCATACATGTCAGTCGTATGTATGCATTGTAGTGGCTATGTTTTTCATCTATATAGTTAGTGTTAAAGTTTGAGTTATCATGCATGGTATTGATAGGTTGATATGTTGATGTCATTATGTGAATATACATTTATATTGTTCTAATCCATATTTATTTGTGCAAACGAGATAACCTCCTCTAACATGGTATGTTTTAAAGAAGAAAAAGATTAGAGATAACAAGAAGAATGGTGGATTAAAGTGAGGTTACGATGATGGAAGATATATGAATTTCAAAAAATGGTACAAACCAAAATATTTGACATCTATTATTGTACTGTTTTGTGCATAATGCTTGCAAGTTGCCAACCATGAACGGATTATGATTTCACAAGAAACCATGTGCATTAGAATTCATGTCCAGGCTCGACTCATGTCCCAAAAATACTGTGTTTCGGCGCCCTCTGACAACAACGGCCTTACACACTCAGCTTTAATGCACGCACAGCTTTATGGGAGGACGTACAATATTTATAGTCATCCTTACCATATGGCCAAGGCTCGTGTGATTTGCATTTGCAGTAAGTATTTATTATTTGTGTGACTTCCAAATATATTGAGTCGCAGGAAGAACTGGCTTAAAGGGGATTTAGATTTATATTCAATACATCGATATTAATGCAACCTCTATATTCCATGACCATATTGTCTGGAGAGCAATGTCTTTTGGCTATTTTTTTGGGCATTTGTTTTCGGTAATAAATATATATTTTGTCAATAAGCATTAAATGAGCCGGGAATCCAAGCATAGATATATATTCTAGTTAATTTAATGCCCATTAATAAATTACTTATTTTCAGCCATCTGTTTTCATCAATTTTATCTCTACTTATTTTCATGAATTTGTTTTCATCAATTTTGTCTAAAACTTATAAAACTTTTTTTCTAAATCTCAGTTTTAATTGTCTAATTTATAATATTAAAATGCTAAAAAAATATTTTAAGTAATTATAATATACAGTTTTATCAAAAATTCGTTTAACCAAAAAAATTCTAACAAAGTTTTAGAAAAAATTCTTTATACCAAAAAACCAAAAAAATCTAAACTATTCCCAGGAGTTTTCTGCAGAAAAAAAAAAAAATCTAAACTATTTTGATAAATTCAATTTAGTGTTTGGTAAATCCCAGGCATTAAGTTAATGATTAGGTTATTTTACCACGAACTTTCAATATTAATAGAGAACCTGTTAATAATTTGTGTCCTGTATGTTTGGATAAAATTTTCATAAACTTGTTCCTTCTCATTTGGTCTAATCGATAAAAATATTATTAACATTAAAAAATTTATTAACATTCAAAATACAAAATGAAAATGGCATGATTTAATAATAAACTTTTTTCCCTCTTTTAGTTGGAGTATTTTCTGAATAATAAACTTTGCTCGAATTGAATATAGATAATTGAAGAAGTAATTAGCAACTATGGATAACAATATTAGAAAATAGATAATTTTAAATCATTTTAACTAGAACATTTTAGTTAAAAATTAAAATTAATCTTATAATTAATTTAACTTTTGTGATTCATAATGTTATAAGAGATTATTTCTTGTAAATCACAGCTCAAATTTTATTATCCCTACCAAATATGGATCATCATCAAGATTTGATGGTTCTCCCCACTTCCAAATCCTAATGATAAACCATACTTAGTAGTTCGAAACCGTAAACAACAAAAATTAAAATAAAAAAGTATTTTCTCATTAACTTAACTAATAACACTTAATATTTACCCTAATTATAGCTCTAACAACTGCTAAGAATACATAACATTAATGAAAACTATTTTCATTATCTTCATCGGTCTCTGTCCTTGTGGCGGGGTAACCGATAAAGCTCTGGTCTTATCACTGATCGATGTATTATTTTGCAGGCAAGTATGGACTTTGGGTTGGTTCCAGATTTGAGATTTTGGAGATTTGGAGAAGAGAATTTTATTCCAAGCAATTACAATGTAGAAGATGCAGGATCGAGCACGATTAACGAGGGGACAGAAGCCAAAACCGGAGGAATCAGAGAAGCTAGGGTACTTAGATATAAGGAGAAGAGACAGACACGCCTCTTCTCTAAGAAAATTCGGTATGAAGTTAGAAAGCTCAATGCAGAGAAGCGGCCCCGGTTGAAGGTCTCTTTCTTCACCTTTACTGCACCCTTTCCATTGAATTAATTTAGGCAATGTTGATATTAATTGGCTCAAATCCCTACCAATCTATTCTTTATGCTTTATTAATTGCAGTCACTGCCGGAATAAATTGATGTGTGTTGGATTTGCAGGGGCGCTTTGTGAGGACGGGGTCTGATTGACCAGTCTCAACAGCAATAATTTTCTTCCGAGAGAGGAAAAACTTATCGAAATTCCCATGAATAATAACAACACAAACAATCCATATGGGGTGCTTCCATTGTTTTGTTCTCTGCATATTGTTTGAAAATTATAGAAACACACAGAACATGGGCAGGTAGGCAGGGGTAATAAACGCTCTCGCTATGTATCACAGAGGCCAAAAATCTGATACTCCCATCTCTTCTGTAGCTTACATATATTTTTTCATATACCAACACGGTCATGATAAAATGAATGGCAGAGCAACGCCATGATTCTTTTTCACATTTGAATCGAAATACTATCTTCAGGCTCATAAGCACATTACTTGCACACTGTTTACTGATGGTTCGGTTGTACCAACCTTTCAAAATCTTTAAAATACCATGTAATTTACATGCCATTCATGTTTACAATTTCAATAATTTTCTACACAATCCTTTAAAAGAAATAAATCAAACTAAATTATATAATTTCCATCTTACTAAATGTGGCTATGATCCCTAGCTTCCATTATCTTTCGTTTTGAGATTGTTAGATCCATTGCCAAAATGTTACATACCACATTGTCAGATGGGGTTGGGTACACCAATAATATTTACAATCATTACATCCCATATCAATACAGTATTTTCTCTTCTGCCTCCAAGCATATCCTATTTATAAAGTCCGTACATCACACAAACATTATAAATAGTATTAACATGGTATGAAAAAAAAAACGATGTAGTATTAACATGGTATTAATTTAAAATAATTCGCAATCAAAACATAGAAAATTGTACCTAAAACTTAGGATGTGATAATAAATATTTTGTAAAAACCCAAGTCCCACTGTCCCAAAGGTATTGAGTACTTTTCCCTCCTGAGTTGTTATTTTTTTCATTAGTTTCGACATATAAGATCTGACTAGGCTTGGAGATAAAAATCAACTGTCTTTAGTTTCGAGATGCGTAGTCTTTACATGAACATTGAAAGAGTTTCATTCCCTTTGCCCATCTATGTTGGTTGTGTTTATTAGTTATAATTAATTGGAAAATATAATGTTTAGTGTTTCTTAAGTTAAAAAATAAAAAATAGTATTTTATTGTAGTTCATAGATATAAAGCTGGAGATAGTTAGTATGGAGATTTTGATGAAATTTATTTAATATAATATGTTTTTTTATTTTAATATAATTAAAAAATGAGGAAAAGAGTAACAAACATGGATTTTGATGTTTGAGAGGAAGTTGTGAGGGGATATTAGGAAGTTTTTTGTTTATCTTGAATTTAATATTAGGTTTTTCTATATGTATAAATTTTTTGATATGGTAGTTGAAGCATCTAACTCTCAACAATTATGAGAGAGAATGGAAATAGTATAAGATTACTATGGAGATATGGATAATGTATCTATCTAGAGCCTTCTGAATTAAGCACATAATGCAAGATATGGGCCCCAAATTCTCATGGGAAGAAGATTGTGGTTGTGCAGTCCATGAATAAGAAAATAAGTGTGCATGTTTTAGTGGATGAGAGAGCAAAGAAGATTGTTGTCGTTGATTTTGTGGTTGTGAACATAGAGATAATTGTTGAAACAGAAACCAAACCACATGTGGGTGTTGACAGTGTGACTTTGAATGGATGGTGATATAAATATTTTTGAGTCGCATCAATTGGTGTGGAGTTCCAAATTTATATTAATGGGTAAGAAGGCAGTATAGAATCCCTTACCCTAAGTTAGAAGGCCAAGAGAGGTTCTAAGTAATTTGTTTGAACTGAGGAGAAAAGGCACTGAGAAAGGGCAAGTGTCGAGGAACTGTTAGGTAAAATAAGGACTCGTTTTGTGCTTTGCAGACCAATCGTGGGGGCATTGTGAATGTCAACAAGATTTGACTCAATGTTTTAAAGGTAGCATGTTGACTTTTGTGTGTGAAGAAGAGTGACCTTCATGTTTTCTAAACCATGTTAAATTGTGTTAATTGTTGAGTGAATCTTCCTCTTGAGGCATCATATCTACTTCTAGGGTGGTGAACTGTAAGAAAATTGCAGTGCAGTTGAGCTTATGGTTTGGTGGAGAGTGGCTCTCTCTTTATTCAACTTCTAGAAAACCTCAAGTGATAGAGATAAGTGTAATCATTTTTCTGTAACAAAATGGATTTGTTATCCAAAGCTTCATGAATGTTATCATGCGGCATTGTTGAGCATGTTGATGTTGATGAATTGAAACAATGTGTAATTATGCTTAGATATTGGTTGTGTATTCTCTTATCAATGAACTCTATAAACAATGATTTTCTTAAAGCGTGTTTCCTGAGGTTGATGTGAGATGTATGTTTTTGTGATGTATAACGTATAATTTGAATTAATATTTAAATTTTTTCATGTATTATGTTAATGTGTTGGGCCTTATTATGCCCACTATGGGATTAGACATTGCTAACATATTCATGACTGAAGTTGGAAGATTTGGAGGTTTTCTTTGATTAAATACCTTTGAAAGGTGTGGAAGTACCTTGGTTTTGACAACTCCAAAAGATAGTTTATTGATATGTTGTTAAGAAGTTAGTTTGATAATCTATTATTAAGGAGTTAAGGGAACCTTCTTTCGTCAAGAGATGAGCCAAAGTACTAGCCTCTCTGTTCGTAAGTGTCTAGATTTTGAAATATGAAATTGAACACCAAATGTGGGAGAATAACCCCATTTAGTTGGGTGAGGTTGTAGAATTGGCCATTGAGCTTCTCTTTGAATTGTCTGAGAAGTAGCCTAGTTGTGGGTAGAGCTTTGGATGCCTTTGAGGGTTTGGAATATTTTTGTACCTTCACAAGTCTTTTGGGAAAGTCTATGCATGTTGACAATAATTTTAGTTCTTTGAAGTAGGCCTAAATGCTTAGTGAAAACTTATAATTCCTTGTAAATTTGAGTATTGAAGTGCTTGTTCTCAACCCCTGGTCATATGGCCTATTAGGAGCTATGATCGTAGGCTAGAAAAAATTTAGAAGTTAGAATCAGGCTCTAGTGGAGACTTAAGGTTGTTCTAGATCTTTGAACATCTAGATTGTTAACGATTCCATATATGATAAGTGAGGATGTTCTTGATACTTCGGGATTTTGATGTCCAAACATATAGAAAACTTTATCAATGCACCTTAACCAAAAGTTTGGATATGGGATGTTGGATACCGGTAAAGTAAACCATGTGGTTTCTATGTGGTGCTCACAAGCATGCTCCTAAACCCTAAAAGTAGATGGGTGCTAATCTAGTGAGATGATGTGGCATGCAAATGTGGCATGTCAGCATGGTGTCTTGATGTGACATATAGGTTCATAGGCAATTACATTTGAGGTGGCATCCACATGGCATGGGTGATGTGGAGACCGAAATAATAATTTGGAACTCTGGAAAATTTATCGTTGTTGATTTCTCTCACATATTAAATGTTTTAGATATACAGATGCATGGAGGCTCATTACTTTGGCAAGGGGATGACACCATGGAGTGTTGGGAAGGATGAGTGAGTATGATAGTGTCAGGTTGGCTCTCAAGTGACACCCTGCATGGAAGAAGATGTGTAATTTTTCAAATAGCAAATGATTTGAGACCCAGAATCTCAATATCCAAATATTCGACTCTATCGACATTAGTATCCTTAAGTTATTCCTGGATCAAACATAATTGGGATGTTGAGGATCTAGAAGACTTGAAATCCATAAATACATAAAGGGATATATGGAAGGTCCTAGATCCATATGTGAATTGTAGGTTGATGTGCCTCACTAGGGTTGTGGCCCTATGAGGTGGTGGCATGTGTGCAGGGACTCTCACATGTAGCTAACATGGCTTTGTATGGTTGGGGCATGTGGACTACCGTGTGTATGCATCGTGTCAGTGGTATGGATGCTAGCTTGGCCCTAAGAATGTTAAATTGTTTGAGGGTCATAACTTGGCGTACAAACTTGAATTAGGATGAAATTTATCATTGGAAAGCTCTTGACAAATTGAAGATAATGAAAATCTCTGAAAAGAGTTATAAGGTGGTTGGAGAAAGAGGAATTTTGATAACTCCATCTCCATAAGGTAACATTAGAGGTTGGCTGTGAGCACTTCATTCCCTTAAAATGCGTCGAGGGGATTAAATGCCTTACACAGTATCAATGCAATTTTCAACACTTGCACTTAAAACAATGTAAACTTTGAAACGGGAACTGATAATGTTACCTGCTTCGTAGAGATAGCAAAAAAATGACCCGATTTTCAAAAGTGGTGATGCAGAATACACATGTTTTTTTTAGAACATGGTTTTTGGAACTTTAATTTTTTTTCATGTTCAAGGATGAAATTAAGTTTTAGAATGGTAGTGATTTTCATGCTGATTTTAAAAAGTGAGTATTCTGCATCACACCCTTTTTTTAAAAGACCTATTTTTTGACTTTTAATTTTCTAGTGTGTGAAATGTAAAAAATTATTTTCTAAATTTGATAGTTTTTGAAGTCGTCATTTTATTCATATTTTCTTGTTCTCTATCTTAATTTTTATTTTTTTTAGGGGGGTTTTTATTGTTTTGCGTTTTTAAATTAGAAAGTCGATAGTTTGAATTTTAGATAATCTACATATTTATACATCCTTAATTAATTTTTCAATCCACATGAAATAATTGTTTCTAAAAAACAACATTTTTTAACAATGGACATAAAAATAACCATTTTTAACATAAATATAACAAAAAAACTAAACGTTTTGATAATTTTTTGCTAGAATTAACATGTCAAAATCACATTTTTTATACAAAAATATTAACTAAAAATTGTCAAATAATAGTTTTTTTTATGAATTTCATGTCAAAAAAATAATAATAACAACTTTTTTTTTTTCAAAAAATAATAATTAACTTAAAAATCAATGCGAAAATCACAGTTGTGCTCTCTCTTTCTTTCACATACCAGACTCTTGATGGAAATTTCACCTCTTTTGAACTTTTCCAATCTGAGATTAGCTTCTTATCACTTAAAGCACTTGAAATATTTGTAGGCATGAGCTCAGGTGGAGTTCGTTCACCAATGTTTTTTGAAGATACACCTTTAAGACTCTTTGGTCCAGAAAGATTCACAAAAATTTTCCTTGATGCCATTTTCCTAAAAAAAAACACATAAATTAGTAAATAAAAAAACATATTAACTTAAATTAACAACAAAAATATACCATAAATTTTTTATTTGTATAATCAGAATTGCCCAGCCACCTCTAACGGGCAGGCGGGTCGATGGGCGAGCGGGAGGTCAGGTGAGGGATAATGAGACTAAGTGCACAATTAGGCAAGTATGGGCGAGCCCCTACCCATGCGCCCCCCACAACCCCCTGACAACTACATTGAAGCCCCGGCCCCATTAACTTATTCCTCTCACGAGAGATCTCTTGTCTGGATTCACTACACATTAATAATTAAAGTAACACACCTGATCCAATCTCTGAAAATGATGATGATGACAAATCCCTCGATATGATTACCAAGTTATTGTACTCCCTGCATCCATCAAATCTGTGTTTTCTCTTTGTTTCGCTCGCCAACTCTGTATTTCTTCATGGTCCATCCTTTGCATGCCACGCTAGATGTTTGTTTTCAGCTGAATTTTCTGTTTGAACGAAGCTTCCTAAGCTTCCCCCCCTTCCCGAACCCCCTCCCCTTCCCTCACCCTACCCCCTACCGTCCCCCCACACTCCTGTGCCCCATCCCCCCTCGCCCCTCGCCCCCGCCCCCCTCCATCCCCCCAAACCACCGCCCCCCCCCTCCCCCCCAATCCCCCCAAACCCCCTACACCCCCCAACCCCTCCCCGAGGGAGTAAACTTGTTTGAATAACAATAGAAAAGGTGTTTGGTTTTTTCAATGCATGTATAGAGAGTGATTTGTTGTTGATATTTAAGTAATGATATTTTTTTTATGATTGAATTTCAACTTAATCTTTAGGTCTTCCGTTGTGATAAGAACACACATGTTTGACATCATATTCTAGTGTAAAAATGTTGTTTCTACATTGATACATAGCTCAATCTCAAGTCTTTTACAAGTAGTTAAAGTGCCAAAAGGCACATGCAAGGGAGGTTGTGGGCTATTAGCTATAGAGCAATGAATACTACCATAGAGGGACACAACAATCACAAAAGGAGTCATTTGTGAGGAGATAATTGAGACTTAAATAAATATGGATAAGTAGGTGGCAATCTAAAACAACTTAACGTATCTTCCTTATTGTGTAGAAATCAATTTTAGTAATGTGATTGCGTGCATAAAATGAGTAAATATTTCCTTCAAACTTAAATCATTTAAACATCAAGCTTTGCATAGATGGTTTGTTTATTGAGTTATCAACATGAATAGTGCATGGTTTATTACCTTTTGCAAAGATTGGCCTTTGAAGAAATTTTGTATGAAATGTTTTGACAACATTTATCCTTCTATTAAAAATGTAAATATTAGAAGATGTACTTCCATTATTTTGGAGTTCCACCTAGGTTTCCATTGTGTCTTTTCTAAGCCATTTTTCCTTCACTGTAAGCATGTGTACAAATTTATTTATTAGAAAAAGTCAGAACAACAATTAGAAGCCCCGCTTCACTCTAACAGTGATAATCGTAATAATTAGAAAATATGATGGTATTCAACCTTGATTGAGGAATCCCCATGTATGGTCCATGTATTAGATATAGAATATGGATATGCAAGCATTGAGAAACATTTCTTGGAATTTGAATTGCTCAACTTTTCATTCTTTTTGAGCATGACCTTTTTTTTTTAAATTTTTTCAAATGCACTCAGGAATGCTAAAGTAATAGTGTTTTCTCAAATTTCAAATATAAAATGTTATCCTTTGCTAGACATTCATATGCATACATCAAATTCACATACTAACAAATAAATGCATTTTTTCCAACACATAAATGTAAAGACCTTATTTTTAAACATGTGTTTTATTTAATATTATCTTCACATTGATGAGTAGGGAGCCATGTAACATTAATTCCGATGTGATTATTCAACAAGAGTGAACACATCATTTGCTTTATAAATCGTTATTAAAAGAAAAATGGCATAATGTCACTACTTTTGGGATTGTGTTAATCGATGAGACACAACTCTATAGTATTGTTTCAAGGTTTCAAATAGAGTATATAAATAATTGCTTCTCCAATCCACTAATAAGTATGCCTTTCTTATTTATGTAATGCTATGATTTTCATATATGAATGTTCAACTATGTTGCCATTATTATTTGGGTTGAATCAATTACATATAGCCAAACATTATTTCCATTGATACCAGTGACCATTTTAAAATGCTAAAATCTCAAGTTTTTGTAGTTATAATTTAAGCCCATTGTGAAATCTCATATATTTTTCCACAAACAATACTGATCATTCTCCAAAGTTATTTCGCTCAACTCCATCGGAAAACTTTTGGTGATAGGCTTGCTGCCTTACCTTTTCCTCTCATTCCCTATGTTGTAAAACAAATTCTATGACTGTCAGTGTTCCACATTTAACTTGCTTTCCTAAAAATGCCCATTAAAATTAGTTGGATATGCCTAAAATAAGAGTTAAGAGTAAAGGATTGGTAGATTAATGGATGAAACAATATGTATTAGCTCATGTAATAGGAAGGAAAATCCTTTAAACTTCTGTGAAAATGTCCATAATGAGACAAATAACTCTATAACATCGTTTCAAGGTTTCAGATTAAGTATATAATTTCAATAAAATAGTAACCAAATAATTTCAATAATTTCAAGCAAATAGTAACCATAAGAAATACATACGATGAGATAATGGTATGAATGATTGTCGTAAATATTTGAATTCCCAGATAAAGCTGAAGTATTCGGATATGCATTAAAACCTTTTTTATACGCTAGGAAACTTACCATAAGTTAATTGAAACTTAATGGCCAAATGGCCAAATTATTATTTATTAATTTATTGTATTATTATTAATTTTTTATTTTTTATCGTATCATATAAAGACACAGGTTTTCACTTTTGCTAAAAAGTTGTAAGACACTGGTTTCTTTATGCATGAAAAAGTCAAACTCTTATTCTAACAAAATCAATTTTAAAATATAGTCCAAACCCAATACGTTAAATATCAATTTTAAAAGCTCTTATTTAGTTTTATGATATTTATTTTATTAAAATTTTATGATAATAATTATACGTAAATTAATTAAGTGTTGATTCGATTTTGGATACGATTTATCCATATTGGACGTGACCATATTCATTGCTCCCTTTAGAAATTCATTGGAACCCAGTAATTATGACTATGAGGTAACCATTCATTACTTTTAATGCATTCATTATAGTTTCTGCTTTCAGTCGTATTAAATTTATGATTTTCCTATGTTCCACATTATGTATATAATCAATTAAAATATCAATCATACATATCCATGGCAATAATGACTCCAATTAAAGTTATTTTTTCAATTCTGTTACACGAAATCCCCTCCGCGGCAGCACAGCGGCACCCCCGGGCCGCCCCGCCCCTCCCGACCGGTGGCGGGTCGATTCCCGGAATGCTATAGGCTTTACACAAATTCCCGGAATCATTAGTACAGTGAATCGTATTTTTATCTAATTGATTTCCCTATTGAAATCCTCATCTCTCATCCCTTTGTGGCCTTCCCCTGAAACTTTGCTATGACTATCGCTAGTCATTTTCCTACTCCCTTTGTGAACCTCCTATTTCCCAATGTGACTTGTAGTCAAGTCCATGTAACATGCATCCTTTATTATCCCGTTAACTAATACCTCACCAAGCTCCTCCATGGCCTAGTCTTTTGGTATTCCTGGGTTCTCTCTTCTAGAACATATTTCATTTGAGCACTGCTTTCTCTTTAGGCTGTTGCACTAACTTAACTCACTTCTTTGAGAACTTCCACTTGTCCTCTTTCCACTCTTTTCCTTCCAACCCCAGTTGCATCTTATCAAGGTTCTTTTACACAATTAGAAATGCTACTCACTCTTGGTTACAACTCTCCTAGATATAAGTCCCTGTCATAGGAACTTCCCAACAACTTTTATATTCAAATAACCAATGTTCTGCTCAATTTATTAAGAACAAAAAAAATGCCAACTTTACCTCTTGTTTAATCTCACTTGGACATACACTATCGCAAATTTTGCAAAGTAGATAATCCCCTCATTCTTCAAAGAACTTCAATGTTATTTCCCTTATTTAAACCCTTCATAGTTCAACCAATAAATTATTGATTCTCTATTTTCAATTGTAACAACCTCGGGTTAAAGTTCATGTAATAAAGGATAATAATGGAAAAATATGATCAAGGTCATGGGACACATATTCCAAGTTGAATGTTGGGCAAGCACTATAGTGGGAATCACTTTTGGTTTATTTTTGGCTACGGAAATTGGAGAAGGCATTGGCAAAGGAAAAGTGGAAATAATTGACATTTAATTATAAAAATAAAAGAAAATAGGAGAAAATGGAGGTGAAGAAACACATATTTGCATGCAAAGGAAATTAGAGGGAAAATGAAGAAAAATGAGACATCAATAATGAAAAGGCATAAGAGAACTAGTTCACAGCTTTTCTTAGTTGATATTTTATCAGTTTTGGATTGAGAAAAGTGTTAGAGAGAGAGAGAGAGCTCCAGGAGGAGAAAGAAAGAAAGAAAGCAAGCAAAGGAAGGAAAAGGAAAGCGAAGGAGAATAGAGGAAATCAACGAGAAGGTTAGATCATCAACTACAACAGGAAGATTTTGCAGGTAACAGGTTACATGTGTGATTTCCTAGTTGAGGTGTGAATGCATGGTTCATGCTTGTGTTTATTTGGTGCATTTGTTGTCATTGGCATGGGTTTTTCCCGGTTTGACAATGGTTTTAGCCTTGCCTTGCCATTTATTGGATAGCCATGGTGCGATGGGATTTATTCTTGGTTGAACTTTGGATTGCTAGAAGGTTTTGGAACTAAGTGAGGTGGTCTCAGAAAAAATCCCAAAGGTTGGGGGTGGAGATGGTTTTCTTTGAGAATCCCTTGATAGGTGGGTGGGGATAGGAAAATTCCTCAAGATATGGTCAAGAAATTCTAGCCATACAAGCTCAATTGGGTTTTGTGATCTCAGGACCAGTTTAATTGAGATCATAATAGTTTAAAGGTCAAGGTGGTTTAACGTCTAGATTCCATGGTTGATTGTGTCTCAGTTTATACCATGAGATTCCACTTTCATGCTTGGAATATGACACATGGATGATTGAATGAAAGAAATAATTGGTTCAACGCAATCTATGGTCAAGTGGTACGTGGATGTCCGTAAGTTGGTTGGATTTTGCATATGTTAATAAGAACTATTTTCCTATTGTAATCTATGATAACCTGTACTTGTTATTATGTCGATTTGATGGTTTTTTTCATGGCTAATATTCTTGTTATATGTTTGGTTATAAGCATGGTTCTATTATATTTTCTAGCTATGGTTCTTGTTCATAATTGAATAAGTATTTGAATGGTTGATGATTGCATGGGCTAACAAGTGTTGTTGCAACTACTTAAGAGGGGAATTCAAACCATAATTGCATGGAAGCAGGCCCATGCATGTAGTTGGAGGCCTACAACCACATGCTTTCCTTGTGCATGTGGTTGGGGTGTTAGGTCAATGAAGTAGGGTTCCAGCTCAGGGATTGACCACCTGGGGAAGTTTCTAAACTTCTAAGTTGTTTGTGGTCTTTGAGGGATTTCAGTAAAGTCATCAATTGTCCCCCCCACATCCATAATTGGAACTTGGAGGTTGGGTCATGACATAGTAGCGCTCACCTCAAATTTACCTTGGGGAGATTGTAAAAGGGGGTAAATGGGGAAGTTTCTAAACTTCTAAGTTGTTTGTGGTCTCTGAGGGATTTCAGTAAAGTCATCAATTGTCTGCCCCACATCCATAACTGGAACTTGGAGGTTGGGTCATGACATAGTAGCACTCACCTCAAATTTACCTTGGGGAGATTGTAAAAGGGGGTAAATGTGGGAGGGTAGTTACAGATTTATATCAGAGCTACCAGGTTCAAACACTTGGACTGGATGGGCGAATGAGATTGTTATGCATACATGTGAGTCGTATGTATGCATTGTAGTGGCTATGTTTTTCATCTATATAGTTAGTGTTACAGTTTGAGTTATCATGCATGGTATTGATAGGTTGATAGGTTGGTGTCATTATGTGAATATACATTTATATTGTTCTAATCCATATTTATTTGTGCAGAGGTGATAACCTCCCATGAACTTCACTAAGGTATGATTTTAATTATGTCAATTTTTGGTTTGTCTAACATGGTATGTTTTAAAGAAGAAAAAGATTAGAGATAACAAGAAGAATGGTGGATTATGATTTTAATTATGTCAATTTTTGGTTTGTCTAACATGGTATGTTTTAAAGAAGAAAAAGATTAGAGATAACAAGAAGAATGGTGGATTAAAGTGAGGTTACGATCACTGAAGATATATGAATTTCAAAAAATGGTACAAACGCAATGATAAATCTGCCCGTTTATAAAAATATTTGACATCTATTATTGTACTGTTCTGTGCATAATGCTTGCAAGTTGCCAACCATGAACGGATTATGATTTCACAAGAAACCATGTGCATTAGAATTCATGTCCAGGCTCGACTCATGTCCCAAAAATACTGTGTTTCTGCGCTATCTGACAACAACGGCCTTACACACTCAGCTTTAATGCACGCACAGCTTTATTGTAGGACGTACAATATTTATAGTCGTCCTTACCATATGGCCAAGGCTCGTGTGATTTGCATTTGCAGTAAGTATTTATTATTTGTGTGACTTCCAAATATATTGAGGTGCAGGAAGAACTGGCTTAAAGGGGCTTTAGATTTATATTCAATACATCGATATTAATGCAACCTCTATATTCTATGTTTTTGGGCATTTGTTTTCGGTAATAAATATATATTTTGTCAATAAGCATTAAATGAGCGAGTCTAGTTCATCTAGTGCCCATTAATAAATTACTTATTTTCAGCCATTTGTTTTCATCAATTTTATCTCTACTTATTTTCAGGAATCTGTTTTCATCAATTTTGTCTAAAACTTATACAACATTTTTCCTAAATCTCAGTTTTACTTGTCTAATTTATAATATTAAACATTTTAAGATCTAATAAAGTTTAAGGAAAAATTCTTTTATACCAAAAAAAACTAAACTATTCCCAGGAGTTTTGTGCAGAAAAAAACAAAAAAATCTAAACTATTTTGATACATTCAATTTAGTGTTGGTAAATCCCAGGCATTAAGTTAATGATTAGGTTATTTTACCAAGAACTTTCAATATTAATAGAGAACCTGTTAATACTTTGTGTCCTGTATGTTTGGATAACATCTTCATAAACTTGTTCCTTCTCGTTTGGTCTAATCAATAAAAAAAAATATTAACATTCAAAATACAAAATGAAAATGGCATGATTTAATAATAAACTTTTTTCCCTCTTTTACTTGGAGTATTTTCTGAATAATAGACTTTGTTCGAATTGAATCTAGATAACTGAACAAGTAATTAGCAACTATGGATAACAATATTAAAAATTTTTAAAGGTAATTTTAAATCATTTTAACTAGGACATTTTAGTTAAAGATTAAAACTAACCTCATAATTAACTTCTGTGATTCATAATGGTATGAGAGATTGTTTCTTGTAAATTACAGCTCAAATTTTATTATCCCCACCAAATATGGATCATCATCAAGATTTGATGGTTCTACCCACTTCCAAATCCTAATGATAAACCATACTTAGTAGCTCGAAACCATAAACAACAAAAATTAAAATAAAGAAGTATTTTCTCATTAACTTAACTAATAACACTTAATATTTACCCTAATTATAGCTCTAACAACTGCTAAGAATACATAACATTAATGAAAACTATTTTCATTATCTTCATCGGTCTCTGTCCCCGTGGCGGGATAACAAATAAAGCTCTGGTCTTATCACTGATCGATGTATTATTTTGCAGGCAAGTATGGACTTTGGGTTGGTTCCAGATTTGAGATTTTGGAGATGAGAATTTTATTCCAAGCAATTACAATGTAGAGGATGCAGGATCGAGCACGATTAACGAGGGGACAGAAACCAAAATCGGAGGAATCAGAGAAGCTAGGGTACTTAGATATAAGGAGAAGAGACAGACACGCCTCTTCTCTAAGAAAATTCGGTATGAAGTTAGAAAGCTCAATGCAGAGAAGCGGCCCCGGATGAAGGTCTCTTTCTTCACCTTTACTGCACCCTTTCCATTGAATTAATTTAGGCAATGTTCATATTAACTGGTTCAAATCCCTACCAATCTATTCTTTATGCTTTATTAATTGCAGCCACTGCCGGAATAAATTGATGTGTGTTGGATTTGCAGGGGCGCTTTGTGAGGACGGGGTCTGATTGACCAGTCTCAACAGCAATAATTTTCTTCTGAGAGAGGAAAAACTTTTCGAAATTCCCATGAATAATAACAACACAAGCAATCCATATGGGGTGCTTCCATTGTTTTGTTCTCTGCATATTGTTTGAAAATTATAGAAACACACAGAACATGGGCAGGTAGGCAGGGGTAATAAACGCTCTCGCTATGTATCACAGAGGCCAAAAATCTGATACTCCCATCTCTTCTGTACCTTACATATATTTTTTCATATACCAACACGGTCATGATAAAATGAATGGCAGAGCAACGCCATGATTCTTTTTCACATTTGAATCGAAATACTATCTTCAGGCTCATAACCACATTACTTCCACACTGTTTACTGATGATTCGGTTGTATCAACATTTCAAAATCCCTAAAAAAACTGTGTAAAAAAACGTTGTAGTATTAACATGGTATTAATTTAAAATATTCGCAATCAAAACATGGAAAATGTACCTAAAACTGAGGATGTGATAATAAATATTTTGTAAAAACCCAAGTCCCACTGTCCCAAAGGTATTGAGTACTTTTCCCTCCTGAGTTATTATTTTTTTCATTAGTTTCGAGATATAAGATCTGACTAGGCTTGGAGATAAAAATTAACTGTCTTTAGTTTCGAGATGCGTATTCTTTAGATGAACATTGAAAGAGTTTCATTCCCTTTGCCATCTATGTTGGTTGTGTTTATTAGTTATAATTAATTTGAAAATGTAATGTTTAGTGTTTATTAAGTTAAAAAATAAAAAATAGTATTTTAAGTGTAATTAAGAGATATAAAGTTGGAGATAGTAAGTATGGAGATTTTGATCAAATCTATTTAATATAATATGTTTATTTTATTTTATTTTAATATAATTAAAAGTTGAGGAAAAGAGTAATCAACATGGATTTTGATGTTTGAGAGGAAGTTGTGAGGGGATATTAGGAAGTTTTTTGTTTATCTTGAATTTAATCCTAGGTTTTTCCATATGTACAAACTTTTTGATATGGTAGTTGAAGTATCTAACTCTCAGTAATTATGAGAGAGAATGAAAATGGTATAAGACTACTATGGAGATATGGGTAATGTATCTATCTAGAGCCTTTCGAATTGAGCACACAATGCAAGATATGGCCCCCAAATTCTCATGGGAAGAAGATTGTGGTTGTGTAGTCCATGAATAAGAAAAGAAATGTGCATGTTGTAGTGGATGAGAGAGCAAAGAAGATTGTTGTCGTTGATTTTTTCGTGGTTGTGAACATAGAGATAATTGATGAAACAGAAACCAAACCACATGTGGGTGTTGAGAGTGTGACTTTGAATAGAGGGTGATATAAAGATTTTTGAGTCACATCAATTGGTGTGGAGTTGCAAATTTATATTAATGGGTAAGAAGGCTGTATAGAATCCCTTACCCTAAGTTAGAGGGCCAAGAGAGGTTCTAAGCAATTTGTTTGAACTGAGGACAAAAGGCACTCAGAAAGGGCAAGTGCCAAGGAACTGTTAGGTCAAATAAGGACTCCTTTTGTGCTTTGCAGAGCAATCGTGGGGACATTGTGAATGTCAACAAGATCTGACTCAATGTTTTAAAGGAAACATGTTGAATTTTGTGTGTGAAGAAGAGTGACCTTCATGTTTTCTAAACTGTGTTAAATTGTGTTAATTGTTGAGTGAGTCTTCCTCTTGAGGCATCATATCTACTTCTAGGGTGGTCAACTGTAAGAAAATTACAGTGCAGTTGAGCTTATGGTTTGGTGGAGAGTGGCTCTCTCTTTATTCAACTTCTAGCAAACCTCAAGTGATAGAGATAAGTGTAATCATTTTTCTTTAACAAAATACAAAGCTTCATGAATGTTATCATGCGACATTGTGGAGCATGTTGATGTTGATGAATTGAAACAATGTGTAATTATGCTTAGATATAGGTTGTGTATTTTTTTATCAATGAACTCTATAAACAACGATTTCCTTAAAGCGTGTTTCCCGTGGTTGATGTGAGATGTATGGATTTGTGAAGTATAATGTATAATTTGAAATTGTTGAGCATGTTGATGTTGATGAATTGAAACAATGCATAATTATGCTTAGATATTGGTTGTGTATTCTCTTATCAATTAACTCTATAAACAACGATTTTCTTAAAGAGTGTTTCCCATGGTTGATGTGAGATGTATGGTTTTGTGAAGTATAATGTATAATTTGAATTAATGTTTAAATATTTTCATTTATTATGTTAATGTGTTGGGCCTTACTATGCCCACTATGGGATTAGAAATTGCTAATGTATTCATTACTGAAGTCAGAAGATTTGGAGGTTTTCATTGATTAAATACCTTTGGAAGGTGTGGAAGTACCTTGGTTTGGACAACTCCAAAAGATAGTTTATTGATATATTGTTAAGAAGTTATTTCACTACTCTATTGTTAAGGAGTTAAGGGAACCTTTTTTCCTCAAGAGATAAGCCAAAATACTAGCCTCTATGTTTGTAAGTGTCTAGATTTTGAAATATGAAGTTGAAACACCAAATGTGTGAGAATAACCTCATTTAGTTGGGTGAGGTTGTAGATTTGGCCATTGGGCTTCTCTTTGAATTGTCTGAGAAGTAGCCTAGTCGTGGGTAGAGCTTTGGATGCCTTTGAGGGTTTGGAATATTTTTGTACCTTCACAAGTCTTTTGGGAAAGTCTATGCATGTTCAAAATAATTTTAGTTCTTTGAAGTAGGCCTAAATGCTTAGTGAAAACTTATAATTCCTTGGAAATTTGAGTATTGAAGTGCTTGGTCTCAGCCCCTGGTCATATGGCCTATTAGGAGCTATGATCGTAGGCTAGAAAAAATTCATAAGTTAGAATGAGGCTCTAGTGGAGACTTAAGGTTGTTATAAATATTTGAACATCTAGATTGTTAATGATTCCATAAATGATAAGTGAGGATGTTCTTGATACTCAAGGATTTTGATGTCCAAACATACAGAAAAATTTATCAATGCACCTTAACCAAAAGTTTGGACACG
Organism: Pinus tabuliformis; assembly: GCA_031772625.1. Classification (NCBI taxonomy): domain Eukaryota; kingdom Viridiplantae; phylum Streptophyta; class Pinopsida; order Pinales; family Pinaceae; genus Pinus; species Pinus tabuliformis. Next base: position 413,805,934 of record CM062807.1, read on the forward strand.
GGATGTTGGATACCGGTAACGTAAACCATGTGGTTTCTATGTGGCTTTCACAAGCACACTCCTAAACTCTAAAAGTAGATGGGTGCTAATGTAGTGAGATGATGTGGCATGCGAATGTGGCATGTCAGCATGGTGTCTTGATGTGACATAGAGGTTCATAGGCGATGACATATGAGGTGGCATCCACATGGCATGGGTGACGTGGAGACCAAAATAATAATTTGGAACTTTGGAAAATTTATTGTTGTTGATTTCTCTCATATATTAAATGTTTCAGATATTGAGATGCATTGAGGCTCATTGCTTTAGTAAGGGGATGACACCATGGAGTGTTGGCAGGGACAAGGGAGTATGATTGTGTCAGGTTGGTGCTCAAGTGACACCCTGCATGGAAGAAGATGTGTTATTTTTCAAATAGCAAATGATTTGGCACACAAAATCTCAATATCCAAATATTCGACTCTATGGACATTGGGACCTTTAAGCTATTCCTGGGTCTAAACATAATTGGGATATTGAGGATCTAGAAGACTTGAAATCCATAAATACATAAAGGGATTTATGGAAGGTCCTAGATCCATATGTGAATTGTAGGTTGATGTGCCTCACTAGGGTTGTGGCCCTATGAGGTGGTGACATGTGTGTAGGGACTCCACATGTCAGCCACACGTAGCTAACATGGCTTTGTATGGTTGGAAAATGTGGAATACCATGTGTATGCATTGCGTCGGTGGTATGGATGCTAGATTGGCCTTAAGAATGTTAAATCGTTTGACGGTCATAACTTGGCATACAAAACTCGAATTAGGATGAAATTTATCATTGGAAAGCTCTTGACAAATTGAACATAATGACAATCTCTGAAAAGAGTTATAAGGTGGTTAGAGAAAGAGGAATTTTGATAACCCCATCTCCATAAGGTAACATTAGAGGTTGGGTGTGAGCACTTCATTCCCTTAAAATGCGTCAAGGGGATTAAGTGCCTTATATAATATCAATGCAATTTTCAACACATGCACTTAATGGGATCAAGCGAGAGAGAGAGTGAGTTCGTTCATGTAAATGAGATTTGTTCTTTTATAAAGAGAAAGGTTTGTTGTAATGAACTTGATAAATCTAGATTTTAAATTGGTTTGAGAATTGTTACTAATTGGAATACTAACAAAGCCATGAGTGTGACTTGCAGTTGCAACATAACATTAAATGTAGGTCATTATAAGTGAATTCATATATGACCAAGGCAATAAGCTATGTTGAAATTGATTTTTTATATCATTTTAATAGTGGGATGTGGTTTTACTACATGCGGATATTCCTATAACAATAAAGAAGGAAAGGATGTTAAACATAATGATGCAATACAACTTGGATATGGATTTACACAACATGGAATATGAGTAAGATGAGAGAAATTAATGGAAACCCCCTCAAATTAATTGAAACAATGAAGTTTTAACATTGAAATTTGGAGCTATAAGGTGGATATTGTATGGATCATTAAATCCTAGGAGAGATAGGCTAAAATAAATGAAATGTTGCTACAAATATTCTCATATTTATAGATCTAGATGCAACATGGACTAGTTGCTAACAATGTGGAAAAACATAATAGAAAAAATGATGTTAACCTATCAGAAATTCATAAATATGGGCCAAAAACGGGCAATATCAAAAGGAAAAACTTGAAGTATGAGACATAGGGGTGCTTGGAGATATACATCTAATGAGGAAATCTTAGCAGGAACCTCTAGTGAGGAATTATATATATATAACAGAAACAATCCAACAACGCAACTAGATAAGAATAGCACAAGAAAAAGAAAAAAAAGAACTACAAAAAGTCCCTTCCATGTGGAATTCATAGAGAAAATCCTCCTCCTTTTGCTAGTGAGGTTAGGAAAAATAAGGAATTTGAAGCATGGCTATTAGCACTAAAAATATATTTTAGGTTTCATGGTTACTCTAAAAGCATGAAGGCAAAAGTGGCCATATTCAACTTGAAAGGAAACACTGATATATGTTTTGAATTTTTGAAGAATATCAATGGAATTCATGATATAAAGCTAAAATGAAGAAAATTTGAGAGATATTTCATGGATAATACCTATAAGAAAGGTATTACAATGGAAAGGTACGCGAATTTCATAGGCATAGTTGGAGCAACTTACTATGGATTCTTATGTAAATAAATTCATAGAGCTACTAAGATATGTGCCATATATAAAAGATGAGAAAGTGAAGATACAATACATTTATAGTGGACTACCCGATGCCATCTCTCAGTTCTATAGGGATATTAGTACCATCAATATGGTCTCTTCCTTAAATAAAGATTTACACACAAATTATGATCATACCTCCCTAAACTTCAACTAAACAATGCACAACTTAGAATTCCATCCACAGTGATATGTTCTTCCCCAGATGCTCCACGAATCCTTCAAACAAACTATCTATACCATCCAACCCTAAACATTCCCTATTTTTATAATAGGAAGTTTACATTTGTAATAAGGAGTGACTTGTGGTCACTAAAAACTACAAGAGGTACAATAGTTCCTGTAGACAAAAAAATGATTGGTTTTATATGTTAAAACTCGAATCTTGGATTTATTAAATCTGATTCACCCATAAAATCCCCATGGAAAATATATAGATTCACTTCAAATCCAATTTTAGACAATGCAGTGGTAATAAAGTGTTACCTGAGACGTCCTCTGTATCTACAAAATGAACTAGTGTCTCCATGAAAATCCCCAAGGGTTAAGGATCAATTGTCTTATTTTCTAGACATGGCCACAAACCTCTTCAATTCTATTCCTTTATTTCTTTGTGCAATGGTTTTTGAATCTCCAATCAAGAAATTTCCAAACTCTTATACAAGCTTCAATTCTAGAATTCAATGGTAAGTTACAACCTCAAATATTCTAATTGTGTCTCCAACAAACATACTATTATGGTGTTGTATATATAAACATCGACCCAAAGAACAAGTTCATCGCCAAATATCTACCTGGATTCAGATAATTACAAATTCCATTTACCCTTCGGAACTTGAGCTTACATGAAACAAACAGAATGAACAAAGACTTACCTTCAAACCCTTTCATTATTGACTTCCACTAAATATAGTTCGATGCAATTTCCTTGTCTTTGAACTCTGTCATGTAGTGGTTTAGTTTACCTTTGTCAATACCCAACAAAAAACCCCATTCAATGTGGAATTTGACCAACATGGAGTATTCATATAATATGTTCACAAAGTACTCATTTACCCCCAAAGTGGATTAGTAATACACAATCCCATCATCACAATTAGAGTTCATGATCTAGAACTCAATTTATCATACAAGGGATCATCATGACTTCAACACAACAAATAGATCCACACAAAGTTCTTCTTATGCTAACACCATATTACAAACATATAAATATCATAACTTTCTTGTGCACATATTCACACATTTACATGATTGTTCACACGCAGATAAATCACAGAGGATCACAATGATTTCTAGAACCTTCATTAAAACATAATATACATAATCATGGACCTGACTATACATGATTGGATTACATTACATAGGTCTTATCTCCTCTTACCACTCTGCCCCCTTTCTCCTATCTATAGACTTACAATGCTTCATTAAAAACTAGAAAATGATAAATAATTTAGTTTAGGTTCTATACCAACACTTCTCCCCTACTATCTGTCATTCCTAACTAATTCTTATAAGACTAAATGACTAACTAACATGACTCAAACTGTCCCTAATGAACAAATCAAATCTTCTCTTTTTCTTTTTATTTTCCATAATTATCACTATTCAAGTATTGCTTAAAACCTATATTTAATTACATCAAGGATTTAGTTCCTCAACAAATGTCAAGAGCCCTCTTTTGCAATTGTATTAAAAAAAATGATGCTTTGGAAGTAAGGATGCTCTTGCATTAGAAACCCAAAGTAGAGAAAATTCATGACCAACTGGTCACGTGCCATCAATTCTTGTATCCTCTAGGATCCCAAAACTTACGTTGTAACTGGTCACCCATTTCCTCATGACATTGCTCTCTTGCCTCCATTATTCTAACCTTTAATTTTCCAGGTTTCCAAACCTTGTTTTTCAACCTTCTATTTATCTTGCTGGAACACTCTTCTTCATTCATTTGCTTCCTATTACCAGTCATGCTTCCTACATTAGTGTGCACTCTCTCAGACACTTTCTTCATAAGAATTATCATCTCATCATTCTCTTTGTCAAATTCATTCCTTAGGTGCAACTTGTCACTTGCTGAAATTTGTTATCACATTTAACTTGTTGCGGGTTCTCTTCTTCCTTATACACAAAAGATCTAGGAATATTATAAACTCTAGGTTATATCACTGTTCCATAGTATATTGTTCATGCCTAGCAACTTCATCCTCCTTTTTGTCCTTCAATACATTCTCTTCTTCTAGTTCTGACTTTGCATAATGAATATTCAATATTTGGCTCACTATCCTCTTCTCCACATATTTCAACTCATACAATTCAACAAAACCATATTGAATTTTATTTGTGTCTTCCACCATCCACTCCTCCAAAATCTCCACTTCTTCTTCTGTGCTTCCTTCCTCTAGCCTAAGACTATCATTTAGTATTCTAATGATTGGAATCTTCTTCATCATGTCTTCATGAAATAATTATTTATCTGCGACACTTGTATAATTTTTATGAGATGATGTTACCTCAACTTCCTTCAAAATAGAATTTGAGCTCTACTCTCCAAATTTCGCAAAATATCGGTTTATTGCTGAAAACTCTTCTTCCATTAAATATTTTTTATCATCCTCACAACTCCTACAAGTCCTCATTTGGTTGTCTTTAGCTTCCTCTGTTATGGTAGCTTCCTTATTAAGTACACCATCTTAAATATCAATAAACACATGCTCAATTAAGCGTCTCTCTATCTTAACCACCCCTTATAGGAGTTTCATTTCTTCATCAACATGTATTAGCACCTCATCTAATTGCTGGTCATCATCTGTCAAACTAGAAATCACATACAATACATTAGTTTTAAAATAACAAGGCTTCGTGGTCTCATTTGATGCTTTAGGAATCAAATTCCCATGTTGATCTTCATTCTTCAAACATTCAATAAGACTCTGCAACGACATTCTATTAGTATCACCATTAATTTTCACTAGTATTTCATCCAAATATAGCTCTTCCTATTTATGTTTCTTTTGGCTATCTCCATGAGCCAAATCTTCCAAGTCCTCTATTAGTGTCAACCTTTGAAGCCTTCCATCAGTGATCAAATATGCTCTTACAAAGTGGTCTCAGGGTGTCAAAGTCAAATTTTGTCATTTCAATGAGTCTTCAAGTAAAATTTGGTCACTAGGTATTAGGTCTAGGGTTGTTTTCACTCCTTCCAAAGTCTTCCAAGTATTGGTCCATGTCACCATTCAACTTAGTGTACCATCCTTCAAAGATTTTTCGTCATTATTTCAGGTTCCAATGGGTCATTTTACACCTTGTTCATGTTTCAGTTGTACTTGGGTAAGCCTCATTTCCCTCTCTTAGGGTTTTGAAGGTAATTTTTCTTGGATGGTCAAATCATCAACCAAACTTGTATCCTAATGCTCATACACCTTCCCCTATCCTTAATATACCTTCTTAAATGCTTCCCATCACTCATATCCCTCAAATTCATAATTTTCCCACAAACCCTAGTTTATTGCGACACTTTGACAATTTTCTAGGCTAGGCCTGTGTTTTGACCTTTTGGACCCCTTCCCCTCACTCAATATTTAAAATTCCACTTTCCCATGATTCCTAACATCCCTCCTTACTTCCTAAAATTTTCTCAATAATTTAGAAGCCCCTTATCCCCTTCGTTTATCTTCATTTCCACAAATCTCCTGTTCCACACATCGGGATAGGTTTTATTAAAATGATGTTTCTAAGAAAGAGAAGATGAATTTGAAAAAAGTGAGAGATTTTTTTGTCCATAATTGACATAAGAGGAAAAACCTTTTTCATTTTTTACACAGGTTTCATGATTTGGGAGAAATGTAAAAAATATCGTTGCCTTAGGAGAGTTGCTGCACCTCTAGAGCAACCTTGGTAAAATCATTTTTTCTCCTAGATGGAATGCCCAAATGACTTTCTTGATGAGTAAACTGATAATTAGACACAAAGATATTTCCAATGAGCTATCATGAGCTCAATTTAGAGTTGAATAATACCTTCAAAAGTTGACTACAACAACACTCTGCATTCAGGCAGTCTCATTCTACACATTTTGACCAATCTTGGGAGATTTGACTTTTGACAGGGAAAATGAGGTCCAAATTGAAACATTCAAGATGTTTTGGAAAGTAGACTCGACAAGCTTTCCAACAAGCTATCACACGGCCAATTTTGTCACTGGGAAAGCCTTCAAAAGTCGTCTGCAAAAAGGCGCTGCGCATCAGGGGGCGCTACGCATTAGAGCCAAACTTCCTTAAGAAAAATACAAGAGTGTTGTGCATCAGGGAGGCGCTGCGCATTGGGTTTAGGGAATTGCCCATTGAACTGTGACGCTCCAAAACCACCAAATTTCATCTCCAATCACCCTAATTGCTGCATTTGCCTTCTAAACAAGTAAGTACACTCACTTTTGAGCTTAGATAGGGTTTTCATGCTTGAGATATGTTTTTTTGCCTCCTAAGACTCAAACCCTAGTTTGTCTTTCTACCTTATTTTTCACTATTGCAAACTCTTTTTCCTTGTCTCAATATTCCCATTTTCACTTGCCCTAAATCTACCCTTTAATCCTATCTCACTTCACTCATATTCCCTTCCCCCATTTCCCTATTAAAATTAACCCCTTTATCAAACCCTAAACTCCCTCACATCAAACCCTAGCACCCTTATAAACCCCACTTACCCTCTTATTTCACTCCATTACTATTTCCCTTTTATAAATCTCTTCATACTCATCCTTCCCTAACCTAATTATCCACCATTCATCAAACCATCCCAAGAGAGACAAACATGGAGAGGGATAGTGACTATGATTTTGAGGAGGACACCTTAAGTGACAGCTCTAAGGAAAGGATCTTGCAGCAGCTTGACAAAGGAAAAGGAAAGGTTACACAGGAGGTGCTTGCTGATGATGTTGAGAGGGATTTTCAGCTTGAGGAGCATGATTTTGATGTGCCACCTCATAATACTCAGGTAATAGACCTTCTTTTGATCAAAGAAAGCTTTTGAAAGAACATGAGGCTTACATTAACATGCTAGAGGACAAGATAGCTCGAGGAAGATATATTATCAATTACCTAGAGCAGGAGAATAAGTAGTTAGTGGGTAAAAAAATCCAAATGAAGTTAGAGATGCTAAAAATTCAACGGCAAAGCAACACAGAGCATTTGGTTCCCTTGACTACTATTGAACAAGAAGTGGAGCATGATAGAGAGATATAGCTTGAAAGGGTAAATATCCACCTTGAGGGCCTTCTGAAGAAAGCAAATAGAGACAACAAGATGCTAAGGCATATGGCACATCATTACATGACCCAAAATAGAGTATGCGACAAGAGGATCAAGCACCTTAAGGCAAGATTAAGGAGGGCCTTAAAAGGCAAAAAGAAGAATGAAAAGCTAAAAATTTTGGTTGATGTCACTTTAGCCCAACAAAGTAACCCATGATGTAGCTTTGAGCCAAAATTGGGCAAATTTTGAGACAATTTTGTCATTCTCCAATTTTTGAATTAGAAACACAGAAAATTCCGGCTGATGCACAGTGTCACCGGCGCTGCGCATTGAATTGGTACATCCTCTTGACAAATGGCTTCTAGATTTGGATTCAGCATCAAAAAATAAGAAAACACAAAAATTTTGATCAATTTTGGAGAAGATCTTGGCCACCAAAAAGGAAAAAACACTCAAAAAATGCCCTCTCTTCCACTTTTTGGACCCACAAGAAGCGGTCTTGGGAGAATTGATTTTTGAAGGGGCAAATCAACTCCAAATCAGGAAATTCAAGATGTTCTAGAAACTAGATAGGCAAAGCTTTCCAACAAGCTATCTTGGGCCTGATTTTGGATGAATGCAAGGCTTCCAAAAGCTTACCTAATGCGGCACTACGCATAAGGCTCAAGGCATTGCGCATCAGGAAAATTTTTGTTAATTTTGCCTAAAAGTCAAATCTTGCCTAGTTTCTTCAGCAGTTGACTTCTTATTCTTTTCTTGGTAAATTTTGCATGGTAAATGATGTAATATGATGTAAATATTGATGGAAAACACTTTATGGGGTAGATACATCAAATCAAAAGTGGTTTTGAACTTAATGTATTAGTTTTCTTAGTTTTAGAGGCAAGCTGTTCCACTGCCTATTTTCTTGTTTATAGTTTAGATGTTGTTGAAACAACTCCTTGACTCATGGATTCGAACCTTGATGACTAGCATGAGTTGTTTGATGCCTATATTATGTTTTCTCTTAGTCATTTGTAAAGGTTGGACCTTGGTGGAAGTGGTGGCACTCATTGAACATTTGTATCAGTAGTTTGGCAAGGAATAAAACCAGGTTTCACAGCTATTTTTGTGGGATTCTTGTGACAGTGAGTTTATGTATTGTTTCTTCTTTGTAATGAGTTTTTCTTATGTTTTATATGTATCCAAATCCATCTTTCTCTTCTAAAACTAAATGAATCAAGGTGAATGGACAAAATACACTGTTGTGCTTTGTCTTGGGAATGCATTTGGTTTTCAATGTTTTCAACTGTTTGAAGAGGATTCATAGTTTATTTATGCCCTCCTCAACTCCTTAGCTGTCTTAATCTACCATCTTAAATCCATTTCTAGTACATAAACCCTTGTCTACCTCACCCCATAGAACATGACTGTATCCCTGAGTTGATTTCCCGGACCCAATCTGCCTTCTCCAATTGATCCAACAACCAAAACCTAAAAATCAAACCAGAAACCCTAAGCTACTATACCTAGCCTAAAATCTACATTAAATTCAGTCATCTCAAGCCCTAATTGCCAATATCCTATTTGAGATTGATAAGGAGAGAGCCCTCTCCCGACCTGGTAGGGCTAGCTACTAGGTTAAGCATGGTTTGATGTTACCCTAGACCTACCTTCCTTTAGCCTGAGGTAGATCCAGGACCTAACATAGTGGCGACCATACTAGGGAACATAGTTTTATGTTCATCAACAAAATGTATCAAGTTTAGATCTGATTGTTGATGGTGGACAACGATCAGACCTAGGAAGGTTGAAATCATTCACCTAGCAACTCTAAATCAGTTTCGAGATTAGATCCAAGGACTCCAGTAGAGGATGAACTCGACCAGCAGAAACATGAAGGGACAATATGGAAAGATCAGGTATTCAAGCTAAAATTTCATCCAAGACATTATGTTCTTCGTTATAAATTATTTCTTCTCTTCTCCCGAGAATGTCAAGAAGGCTTTACAAAGCATATTGTATTCGAGGAAAGATCCTAGACCTGCATTTGATTCTCTCCCTTTGAAGATTGTGGATACAAAATATGCGCATGCCTTTGATCTTGATCAAGACCCTTCTTCTGAATTTTATGATGATCATCTCCAAATTGATGAGCCTCAAGAGACCAAGACTAATTCTACAACTTCTGTACATATTCCTATACCTTGTAAAATTCCGGATAGATACAAACCTTTGATTTTACCTCCTATATCCCATGCTTTCCATAAAAATCATGATCTATATCTACCAAGATTTGATGGTGACTATGACAACATCACTTCTGAGAGACATGTATTGAATTTTGAGTCTTTTCTTCACATTTTTGAAATTGATGAAGAAGATGTCAGTATTAGGCTTTTTTCTCTTTCTTTGCAAGGTAAAGTCAAGAGTTGGTTCAAAACCCTGCCTGATGCGAGCATTTCAGATTTCCAGTAGTTCGTCAAAGTTTTCCTCGAAAAGTGGGTGGTCAAACAAAGCCCTTTCTTGATTATAGAAGAGTATAACCAGTTGAAAAGACAGCCAGAGGAGAGAGTACAACAGTTTTTTACCTGATTTAACCAAGTTTATTGTTCGATGCCTATTACTATAAGACCTCCTCCTGGATCCACTCTCTTGCACTACTCAAATACCTTTAATCTGGAAATGGAGTTTCAGCTGAGAGAAAGGAACCTTGCAACACTTGAAGAGATGCAAAACAGTGCAATAGATGTAGAGGCTAATTTGCTGACCAGAAGGGCAAAGTTGAAGTAAGAAGAGAGAAACAACATAGATCTAGAGGAATCAACATCTTTAGAGGTAAAGCTCGACATTTTGGTAAGTTCCATGGAAGAGATGATGAAAAATATCACCACAAGGAATGAGTATGATGTTCAAGACCATGGCTCGCTCATTGAAGAGGAACAAGTTACTGATCCAAAACATTTTCTTTATTATCCTAGTTGTCATAGACTTGATAATGATTGTTTTATAGATCATCTTTGAGAAGAGAGAGATATTGATATGACATGTATGCTTGATGATGTGTTTTTTACTGATGATTTGCCTCATTTTGATCAGTATGATGATGATTATGTCCTCCAAACAGAAGCTAGTTTTGTAGATAAATCAACAGTTGGGTTGTGGAAGGAGGAAATCCACTTTAAGCAACTTGAATACAGTGATCAGCGGATGCATATCAGCTATGGAAGTGAGGAGGAAAGTGCAACAAATTTTGAAGTAAGTGAAGGATCTTTGCCTTTTTGTTTTGCTTCGTTTTAGATCATCAGAGACAACATTCATTCAATCAGAAATCAACCGTTGATAAGTTTTGATCTGGACCATCTCAAGGGCAATGAGATCCTTGTTCAAGACTTCTCTTATCTAGATTTGCAGCCCTCGAATGCCATTGATTGTCAAGTTGCAGATGAAGAATTGGAAGCTAAAAAATATGATCAAATGATGCTAGATGATTCCGTACCATTATGTTTTGAAAAATTTCAGTTTTTGGAGGGAAATTTGCATAGTATATCTTCAATAAAGTATGAAAAGCCTATAGAAAATCATGCCATCTCATTGGAACCAATCGAAAATGGGTTGCAAAAATCTTTTCAATATTTTCACGATCCAATAGCTGATGTGTTGGATGATGTTTGCAGTCAAAGTCCTTCTCCACTAGCTAACTGTGATATTGAAACAAGTATTGATGCAAACTTGATCTGGCAGTCGGTTTCTTTTTCATTTTCAGCAGGAGTCTCATCACAAAACTTAGACGAAATTTTGCATTCATGGTATGAGGAGGAGGAAAGTAATCCATCGGATGAGCTAAGTCCCAGTGCACATGAATTTCAAGCTCCTTATGCAGTATTTTTGGAGTCGGATAGAGAATTCATATTATTCAATGGATCTGTTTACAGGTTTTCATGGAAGTTTCTTTTCAGTAGTTCTCTCTTGTTGTTCATAAGAAAGCACTTGTGGAGAATTCAAAAAATAGCTAGAATGCTTACTTGGTTGCATTGGTTGTTTCATTTCACATGATCAGGTGATGAATGGAATAGTTAGTGTAGGTTTTATTGAATAAGCTCAATTTTGAGCATATTTTCTAGTTTTTTAGTTGTGTTTTAGTATTGAGTCAGTTTCAAGTAAGTTTGTGTCTTTGAGTTGTCCGTTTTTAGTCATCCATTTCAGTTTGTGTTTTTGACTCCTTGCCTAATGGATAAGGCTACTTGGTCTACGGTGTTCTTGGCACCTCCAAGGAGCTACCATCCCCAATGGAGCCAATGTTAGTGTCAGCCTTTGAAGCCTTCCATCAGTGATCAAATATGCTCTTACAAAGTGGTCTCAGGGTGTCAAAGTCAAATTTTGTCATTTCAGTGAGTCTTCAAGTAAAATTTGGTCACTAGGTATTAGGTCTAGGGTTGTTTTCACTCCTTCCAAAGTCTTCCAAGTATTGGTCCATGTCACCATTCAACTTAGTGTACCATCATTCAAAGAGTTGTCATCATCATTTCAGGTTCCAATGGGTCATTTTACACTTTGTTCGTGCTTCAGTTGTACTTGGGTAAGCCTCATTTCCCTCTCTTAGGGTTTTGAAGGTAATTTTTCTTGGATGGTCAAATCATCAACAAAACTTGTATCCTGATGCTCATACACCTTCCCCTATCCTTAATATACCTTCTTAAACACTTCCCATCACTCATATCCCTCAAATTCATCATTTTCCCACAAACCCTAGTTTATTGCTACAATTTGACAATTTTCTAGGCTAGGCCTGTGTTTTGACCTTTTGGAAACTTTCCCCTCACTCAATCTTTGAAATTCCACTTTCCCATGATTCCTAACATCCATCCCTACTTCCTAAAATTTTCTCAAGAATTTAGAAGCCCCTTATCCCCTTCGTTTCCATTCGTTTCAACAAATGCCTTGTTCCACACAACAAGATAGGTTTTATTCAAATGATGTTTCTGAGAAAGAGAATATGAATTTGATAAAAGTGAGAGAATTTTTTGTCCATCATTGACCCAAGAAGAAAAACCTTTTTTAGTTTTTACACAGGTTTCATGGTTTGGGAGAAATGTCGAAAATATTGTTGCCTCAGGAGAGTTGCTGCACCTCTGGAGTGACCTTGGTAAAATCAAATTTTCTCCGATATGGAATGCCCAAATGACTTTCCTGATGAGTCAACTGATAATTAGACACAAATATATTTCCAATGAGCTATCATGGGCTCAATTTTGAGTTGAGTAAGACCTTCAAAAGTTGACTGCAACAGCACTCTGCATTCAACCAGTCTCATTCTGCACATTTTGACTAGTCTTGGGAGATTTGACCTTTGACAGGGAAAATGAGCTCCAAATTAAAACATTGAAGATGTTTCGGAAAGTAGACTCGACAGAATTTCCAATGAGCTATCACGCGCCCAATTTGGACACTGTGAAGGCCTTCAAAAGTCATCTGCAAAAAGGTGTTGTGCATCAGGGAGGCGCTACACATCAGAGCCAAACTTCCTTCATAAAAATACAAGGGTGCTGTGCATTGGGTTCAGGGCACTGCACATTGACCTGTGAGGCTCCAAAACCACCAAATTTCATCTCCAATCACCCTAATCACTGCATTTTCCTTCTAAGCAAGTAAGTACACTCACTTTTGAGCTTAGATAGGGTTTTCAAGCTTGAGATATATTTTTTTGCCTCCTAAGACTCAAACCCTAGTTTGTCTTTCTACCTTATTTTTCATCATTGTATACTCTTGTTCCTTGTCTCAATATTGCCATTTTAACTTGCCCTAGACCTACCCTTTAATCCTATCTCAGTTCACTCATATTCTATTCCCCCATTTCCCTATTAAAATTAACCCCTTTATCAAACCCTAAACTCCCTCACATCAAATCCTAGCTCCCTTATAAACCCCACTTACCCTCTTATTTCAATCCATCACTATTGCCCTTTTATAAATATCTTCATACTCATCTTTCCCTAACCTAAGTATCCACCATTCATCAAACCATGCCAAGAGAGACAAACATGGAGAGGGACAGTCACTATGATTTTGAGGAGGACACCCTAAGTGACAGCTCTAGGGAAAGGATCTTGCAGCATATTGACAAAGGAAAAGGAAAGGTGATAGGGAATGAGGTTGGTGATGATGTTGAGAGGGATTTTTAGCTTGAGGAGAACGATTCTGATGTGCCACCTCATCATACTCAGGTAATAGACCTTCTTTTGATCAAAGAATGCTTTTGAAAGAATAAGAGGCTTACACTAACATGATAGAGGACAAGTTAGCTCGAGGAAGATATATTATCAATTACATAGAGCAGGAGAATAAGCAGTTAGAGGGTAAACAATGCCAAATGGAGTTAGAGATGCTAAAAATTCAACGGCAAAGCAACACAGAGCATTTGGTTCCCTTGACTCCTATTGAACAAGAAGTGGAGCATGTTAGAGAGATATAGCTTGAAAGGGTAAATATCCACCTTGAGGGCCTTCTGAAGAAAGAAAATAGAGACAAGAAGATGCTAAGGCATATGGTACATCATTATTTGACCCGAAATAGAGTCTGTGACAAGAGGATCAAGCACCTTCATGCAAGATTAAGGAGGGCATTAAAAGGCAAAAGGAAGGATGAAAAGCTCAACATTTTGGCTGATGTGAATTTAGCCCAACAAAGTAACCCATGATGCAGCTTTGAGCCAAAATTGGGCAAATTTTGAGACAATTTTGTCATTTTCCAAATTTTGAATTAGAAACATAGAAAATTCCAGTTGATGCGCAGCGCCACCAGTGCTGTGCATTGAATTGGTGCATCCTCTTGAAAAATGTCTTATAGATTTGGATTTAGCATCAAAAAGTAAGAAAACCCAGAAGTTTCATCAATTTTGGAGAATATATTGGCCACCAAAAGGGCAAAAAACACTCAAAAAATGCCCTCTCTGCGACTTTTTCGACCCACAGGAAGCAGTCTTGGGAGAATTGATTTTTGAAGGGGCAAATCAACTCCAAATCAGGAAGTTCAAGATGTTCCAGAAATTAGACAGGCAGAGCTTTCCAACATGCTATCTTGGGCCTAATTCTGGATGAGTGGAATGCCTCCAAAAGCTTCCCTAACGAGGTGCTGTGCATCAAGCTCAGGGTGCTACGCATCAGGCAAACTTTTGTCAATTTTGCCTAAAAGTCAAATTTCGCCTAGTTTCTTTAGCAATTGACTTCTTCTTCTTTTCTTGGTAAATTTTGCATGGTAAATGATGTAAATATTGATTGGAAACACTTGATGGGGTAGATACATCAAATCAAAATCTGTTTTGAACTGAATGTATTAGTTTCCTTAGTTTTAGAGGCAAGCTGTTCCACTGCCTATTTTCTTGTTCCTAGTTTAGATGGTGTTGAAACAGCTCCTTGACTCATGGATTCGACCCCTGATGAGTAGCATGAGTTGTTTGATGCCTATATTATGTTTTCTCTTAGTCATTTGTAAAGATTGGACCTTGGTGGAAGTGGTGGCACTCATTGAACATTTGTATCAGCAGTTTGGCAAGGAATAAAACCAGGTTTCACAACTTATTCTGTGGGATTCTTGTGACAGTGAGTTTATGTATTGTTTCTTATTTGTAATGAGTTTTTCTTATGTTTTATATGTATCCAAATCCATCTTTCTCTTCTAAAACTAAATGAATCAAGGTGAATGGACAAAATACACTGTTGTGCTTTGTATTGGGAATGCATTTGGTTTTCAATGTTTTCAACTATTTGAAGAGGATTCATAGTTTCTTTATGCCCTCCTCAAATCCTCAGCTATCTTAATCTACCATCTTAAATCCATTTCTAGTACATAAACCCTTGTCTACCTCGCCCCACAGAACATAACAGTATCCCTGAGTTGATTTTCTAGACCCAATCTGCTTTCTCCAATTGATCCAACAACCAAAACCTAAAAATCAAACCAGAAACCCTGAGCTACTATACCTAGCCTAAAATCTACATTAAATTCAGTCATCTCAAGCCCTAATTGCCAATATCCTAATTCAGATTGACAAGGAGATAGCCCTCTCCCGACCTGGTAGGGCTAGTTACCAGGTTAAGCATGGTTTGATGTTACCCTAGACCTGCCTTCCTTCAGCCTGAGGTAGATCCAGGCCCTAACATCCTCTATAACAATAGGTGATTCAATTGGTTCTTCCATCACTGCATAATCTCCATTTTGATTTCCTTTACAAGAATACTTTACCTTCCTTTCTTTTTCAAGATGACTAATTAAATTCCGCCCTTCTTCGAACTTTATGACAGTGCCCAGGGATTGTCCTTCACCATCCATGAGCATTGCATCTAAGTGTTTCACTTCATCCTTCCATGGAAAAAAGTTAGTGTTCTATTCATCATTTGCAACAAATCCTGCAACCACACACCAATTATTAGCTTTGAAATCAATATGCTCTTTAGCCTTAACATGATGGTTCTACAATCAAATATTTATGCAAATCCTCTACATAGTTTGTGAGATTCTCAATAGGTCTCTCCTCAACATCCTCATTACTATCATCGTCTCCAAGGATTGGTCCCTATTCCGGTTCACATATTAAAATATTCATCTTTGTTTCTTTGAGATCTTCCCTCAACCAAGCACATAAAATGTGCTTCATCTTCACCTATAGTTTGTGCAATTTCCCCTTCTTCTACCGAATCTATTTTCATATTTTTCCTTCCTCTCTGTTTCGTAGTAGATTCATTAGTACAATCAATCGTATTTTTATCTAATTGATTTCCCTATTGAACTCCTCATCTCTCATCCCTTTGTGGCCTTCCCCTAAAACTTTGCTATGACTATCGCTAGTCATTTTCCTACTCTGTTTGTGAGCCTCCTATTTCCCAATGTGATTTGCATTCAAGTCCATGTAACAAGCATCCTTTATTACCCTCTTAACTAATACCTCACCAAGCTCCTCCATGGCCTAGTCTTTTGGTATTCCTGTGTTCTCTCCTCGAGAACATATTTCATTTGAGCACTCCTTTCTCTTTAGGCTGTTGCACTAACTTAACTCACTTCTTTGAGAACTTCCATGAAAATCCCCAAGGGTTAAGCGTCAATTTTCTTATTTTCTAGACATGGCCACAAATGTCTTCAATTCTATTCCTTTATTTCTTTGTGCAATGGTTTTTGAATTTCCAATCAGGAAGTTTCCAGACTCTTACACAAGCTTCAATTCCAGAATTTAATGGTGAGTTACAACCTCAAATATTCTAATTGTATCTCCAACAAACATACTATTGTGGTGTTGTATGTATAAAGATTGACCCAAAGAACACATTCATTTCTAAATATCTACTTGGATTCAGATCATTACAAATTCCATTTACCCTTTGAAATTTGAGTTTACATGAAACAGATAGAATGAACAAAGACTTACCTTCAAACCCTTTCATTATTGACTTCCACTAAATATAATTCGATGCAATTTCCTTGTCTTTGAACTCTGTCATGCAGTGGTTGAGTTTACCTTTGTCAATACCCAACAAAAACCCCATTCAATGTGGAATTTGACCAACACGGAGTATTCATATAATATGTTCACAAAGTACTCATTTACCCTCAACGTGGATTAGTAATACACAATCCCATCATCACAATCAAAGTTCATGATCTTGAACTCAATTTATCATAAAAGGGATCATCATGATTTCAACACAATAGATACATCCATGCAAAGTTCTTCTTATGCAAACACCATATTACAAACATATAAATACCATAACTTTCTTGTGCACATATTCACACATTTACATGATTGTTCACAGGCAGATAAATCACAAAGGATCACAATGATTTCTAGAACTTCATGCGCACAAAACCTTCATTAAAACATAATATACATAATCATGGACCTAACTATACATGATTGGATTACATTTCATAGGTCCTATCTCCTCTCACCACTCCGCCCCCTTTCTCCTATCTATAGAGTTACAATGCTTCATTAAAAACTAGAAAATGATAACTAATTCAGTTTAGGTTCTATACCAACACTTCTCCCCTACTATCTGTCATGCCTAACTAATTCCTATAAGACTAAATGACTAACTAACGTGACTCAAACTATCCATAATGAAGATATCAAATCTTCTCTTTTTCTTTTTATTTTTCATAATTACCACTATTCAAATATTGCTTAAAATATATATTCAATTACATGAAGGATTTAGTTCCTCAACAAATGACGAGAGCCTCTTTTGCACTTGTATTGCTTTGGAAGTAACGATGCTCCTGCATTAGAAACCCAAATTAGAGAAAATTCATGACCAACTGGTCACGTGCCATCAGTTCTTGTATCCTCTAGGATCCCAAAACTTATGTTGTAACTGGTCACCCATTTCCTCATGACATTGCTCTCTTGCCTCTATTATTCTAACCTTTAATTTTCAAGGTTTGCAAACCTTGTTTTGCAACCTTCTATTTATCTTGCTGGAACACTTTTATTCATTCATTTTCTTCCTATTACCAGTCATGCTTCTTACATTAGTGTGCACTCTCTCAGGCACTTTCTTCATAATAATTATTATCTCATCAATCTCTTTGTCAAATTCATTCCTTAGGTGCAACTTGCACTTACTGAAATTTGTTATCACATTTCACTTGTTGCAGGTTCTCTTCTTCCTTATACACAAAAGGTCTATGAATATTATAAACTCTAGGTTATATCACTGTTCCATAGTCTATTGTTCATGCCTCACAACTTCATCCTCCTTATTTTCCTTCAATACATTCTCTTCTTCTACTTCTGACTTTGCATAATGAATATGCAATCTTTGGCTCACTATCCTCTTCTCGACATATTTCAACTCATACAATTCAACAAAACCATATTGAATTTTATTTTGTCTTCCACCATCCACTCCTCCAAAATCTCCACTTCTTCTTTTGTGCTTCCTTCCTCTAGCCTAAGACTATCATTTAGTATTATAATGATTAGAATCTTCTTCATCATGACTTCATGAAATAATTCTTTATCATCGACGCTTGTATAATTTTTATGAGAAGATGCTACCTCAACTTCCTTTAGAATAGAATTTGAGCTCTACTCTCCTTCAACATTCCAAAAATATGGGTTTATTGCTGAAAACTCTTCTTCCATTAAATATTTTTTTATCATCCTCACAATGGCTACAAGTCCTCATTTGGTTATCTTTAGCTTCCTCTGTTATGGTAGCTTCTTTATTAAGTATACCATCTTCAATATCAATAAACACATGCTCAATTAAGAGTCTCTCTATCTTAACTACCCCTTCTAGGAGTTTCATTTCTTCATCAACATGTATTAGCATCTCATCTAATTGTTGGTCATCATATGACAAACCAGAAATCACATACGATACATTAGTTTTAAAATAACAAGGCTCTGTGGTCTCATTTGCTGCTTTAGGAATCAACTTCCCATGTTGATCATCATTCTTCAAACATGCTATAAGACTCTCCACCAACATTCTATTAGTATCACCATTAATTTTCACCAGTATTTCATCCAAATATAGCTCTTCCTATTTATGTTTCCTTTAGCTATCTCCATGAGCCAACTCTTCCAAGTCCTCTATAACAACAGGTGATTCAATTGGTTTTTCCATGACTGCATAATATCCATTTTGATTTCCTTTACAAGAAAACTTTACCTTCCTTTCTCTTTCAAGATAACTAATTAAATTCCACCCTTCTTCAAACTTTATAACAGTGCCCAAGGACTGTCCTTCACCATCCACGAGCATTGCATCTAAGTGTTTCTCTTCATCCTTGCATGGAATAGAGTTAGTGTTCTATTCATCATTTGCAACAAATCTTGCGACCACACACCAATTATTAGATCTGAAATCAATAGGCTCTTTAGCCTTAACATGATGGTTGTACCATCAAATCTTTATGCAAATCCTCTACATAGTTTGTGAGATTCTCAATAGGTCTCTCCTCAACACCCTCATTACTATCATCCTCTGCAAGGATTGGTCCTTATTCTGGTTCACATATGAAAATATTCATCTTTGTTGCTTTGAGATCTCCCCTCAACCAAGCACATAACATGTGCTTCATCTTCACCTGCAGCTTGTGCAACTGCCCCTTCTTTTGCCGAATCCATCTGCATATTTGGCCTTCCTCTCTATTTTGTAGTAGATTCATTAGTACAACCAATCGTATTTTTATCTACTTGATTTCACTATTGAACTCCTCATCTCTCATCCCTTTGTGGCCTTCCCCCGAAACTTTGCTATGATTATCGCTGGTCATCTTCCTACTCCCTTTGTGAGCCTCCTATTTCCCAATGTGACTTGCAGTCAAGTCCATGTAACAAGCATCCTTTATTACCCTGTTAACTAATACCTCACCATGCTCCTCCATGGCCTAGTCTTTTGCCATTCTTGGGTTCTCTCCTCTAGAACATATTTCATTTGAGCACTCCCTTATCTTTAGGCTGTTGCACTAACTTAACTCACTTCTTTGAGGACTTCCATGAAAATCCCCAAGGGTTAAGGGTCAATTGTCTTATTTTCTATACATGGCGATAAACCTCTTCAATTCTATTTCTTTATTTCTTTGTGCAATAGTTTTTGAATCCCCAATCAGGAATTTTCCAGACTCTTATACAAGCTTCAATTCCAGAATTCAATGGTGAGTTACAACCTCAAATATTCTAATTGTATCTCCAACAAACATACTATTATGGTGTTGTATATATAAACATCGACCCAAAAAACATGTTCATCGCCAAATATCTACTTGGATTCAGATCATTACAAATTGCATTTACCCTTTGGAACTTGAGTTTACATGAAACAGATAGAATGAATAAAGACTTACCTTCAAACCCTTTCATTATTGACTTCCACTAAATACAGTTTGATGCAATTTCCTTGTCTTTGAACTCTGTCATGAAGTGGTTGAGTTTACATTTGTCAATACCCAAAAAAAAATCCCGTTCAATGAGGAATTTGACCAACATGGAGTACTCATATAATATGTTCACAAAGTACTCATTTACCCTCAACGTGGATTAGTAATACACAATCCCATCATCACAATCAGAGTTCATGATCTTGAACTCAATTTCTCATACAAGGGATCATCATGATTTCAACCCATAAATACATCCACGCAAAGTTCTTCTTATGCAAACACCATACTACAAACATATAGTTATCATAACTTTCTTGTGCACACATTCACACATTTACATGATTGTTCACACGCAGATAAATCACAGAGGATCACAATGATTTCTTGAATTTCCTGTGCACAAAACCTTCATTAAAACATAATATACATAATCATGGACCTGACTATACATGATTGGATTACATTGCATAGGTCCTATCTCCTCTTACCACTGTGCCCCCTTTCTCCTATCTATAGACTTACAATGCTTCATTAAAAGTAGAGAATGATAATTAATTCAGTTTAGGTTCTATAACAATACTTCTCTGCTATTTTCTGTCATGCCTAACTAATTATTATAAGACTAAATGACCAACTAACATGACTCAAATTATCCCTAATGAAGAGATCAAACCTTCTCTTTTTCTTTTTATTTTCCATAATTATCACTATTCAAATATCGCTTAAAACATAGAATTAATTACACCAACTGGTCACATGCCATCAATTCTTGTATCCTCTAGGATCCCAAAACTTACGTTCTAACTGGTCACCCATTTCCTGATGACATTGCTCTCTTGCCTCTATTATTCTAACCTTTAATTTTCCAGGTTCCTAAACCTTGTTTTGCAACCTTCTATTTATCTTGCTGGAACACTCTTCTTCATTCATTTGCTGCCTATTACCAGTTGTGCTTCTTACATTAGTGTGCACTCTCTCAGGCACTTTCTTCATAAGAATTATCATCTCATCAATCTCTTTGTTGAATTCTTTCCTTGGGTGCAACTTGTCACTTGCTGAAATTTGTTATCTCATTTCACTTGTTGCAAATTCCATTCTTCCTTATACATAAAAGATCCAGGAATATTATAAACTCTAGGTTATAGCACTGTTCGATAGTCTATTGATCATGCCGGTCAACTTCATCCTTCTTATTGTCCTTCAATACAATCTCTTCTTCTAGTTATGACTTTGCATAATGAATATGAAATCTTTGGCTCACTATCCTCTTCTCCACATATTTCAACTCATACAATTCAACAAAACCATATTGAATTTTATTTGTGTCTTCCACCATCCACTCCTCCAAAATCTCCACTTCTTCTTCTATGCTTCATTCCTCTAGCCTAAGACTATCATTTAGTATTGTAATGATTGGAATCTTATTCATCATGTCTTCATGAAATAATTCTTTATCTTCAGCACTTATATAATTTTTATGGGATGATGCAACCTCAAATTCCTTTAGAATAGAATTTGAGCTCTACTCTCCTTCAACTTTCCAAAAATATGGGTTTATTGCTGAAAACTCTTCTTCCATTAAATATTTTTTATCATCCTCACAACTGCTACAGGTCCTCATTTGGTTGTCTTTAGCTTCCTCTATTATGGTGGATTCCTTATTAAGTAAAACATCTTCAATATCAATAAACACATGCTAAGTTAAGAGTCTCTCTATCTTAACCACCCCTTCTAGGAGTTTGTTTCTTCATCAACATGTTTTAGCACCTCATCTAATTGCTGGTCATCATCTGTTAAACCAGAAATCACATATGATACATTAGTTTTAAAAAAACAAGGCTCTGTAGTCTCATTTGATGCTTTAGGAATCAACTTCCCATGTTGAATTTCATTCTTCAAACATCCTATAAGTCTCTCCACTCACATTCTATTAGTATCACCATTAATTTTCACCAGTATTTCATCCAAATGCATCTCTTCCTATTTATGTTTCCTTTAGCTATCTCCATGAGGCAACTCTTCCAAGTCCTCTATAACAACATGTGATTCAATTGGTTCTTCCATCACTGCATAATCTTCATTTTGATTTCCTTTACAAGAAAACTTTACCTTCCTTTCTCTTTCAAGTTAACTAATTAAATTCTGCTCTGCTTCGAAATTTATGATAGTGCACAAGGACTATCCTTCACCATCCACGAGCATTGCATCTAAGTGTTTCTCTTCATCATTCCATGGAACAAAGTTAGTGTTCTGTTCATCGTTTGCAACAAATCCTGCAACCACACACGAATTATCAGATTTGAAATCAATATGCTCTTTAGCCTTAACGTGATGGTTGTACCATCAAATCTTTATGCAAATCCTCTACATAGTTTGTGAGATTCTCAATAGGTCTCTCCTCAACACTCTCATTACTATCATCCTCTCCAGGGATTGGTCCCTATTCTTGTTCAGATATGAAAATATTCATCTTTGTTTCTTTGAGATCTTCCCTCAACCAAGCACATAACATGTGCTTCATCTTCACCTGCAGCTTGTGTAACTGCCCCTTCTTCCGCCGAATCTATCTGCATATTTGGCCTTCCTCTTCGTTTCGTAGTAGATTCATTAGTACAGTTAATTGTATTTTTATCTAATTGATTTCCCTATTGAACTCATCATCTCTCATCCCTTTGTGGCCTTCCCCTGAAACTTTGCTATGACTATTGCTAGTCATCTTCCTACTCCCTTTGTGAGCCTCTTATTTCTTAATGTGACTTGCAGTCAAGTCCATGTAACAAGCATCCTTTATTACCCTGTTAACTAATACCTCACCAAGTTCCTCCATGGCATAGTCTTTTGGTATTCTTGGGTTCTCTCCTCTAGAACATATTTCATCTGAGCACTCCTTTCTCTTTAAGCTATTGCACTAACTTAAATCACTTCATAATAGTGGTAGCTACAAAAAGCTCCCCATGTGAACCATGAGGAGTAACACTTCATCTTGGATCATCTTCATGTTGGATCATCTTCATAATAGTGGTAGCTACAAAAAGCTCCCCAAAAATCCTTTGAAGAAGGTTGCTAGGAATGTGGCTCTGGCCATTAAATCCATTGGCTCAATGAGTTCCTTGCACCAAAAACTCATTGAAAGCAACCCTATTACTCCTAGAGTCTATGGTCTCCCCAAGATTCACAAGGAAGGAGCCCCCTTAAGGCCCATCGTCAACACCATTGGAGGTCCTACCTACCTTCTTGCGAAGTTCCTTGCGTGAAAGCTTAAGCCCTTAGTTGGTCATACAGAGTCCTTCATAAAAGACTCTGCTTCCTTTATTGAAGAACTCAAGGACATTAAGCTTGAACCTGGGGACATTCTTATTAGTTTTGATGTTGTCTCCCTGTTCACTTGCATCCCTATTAATGAGGCCATGGAGGCGATCAACCGCCTAACAGATCCTGACACGGCCAGGTTGGTTAAGATCTGTCTCACTTGCACCTTCTTCATTTTTGAGGGAGAGCTCTTCGAGCAAACCTGTGGGGTTGTGATGGGCTCACCCCTTTCCCCTGTCGTTGCTAATCTGTTTATGGAGGATTTTGAGTCCAAGGCTCTTAACTCTTCCCGGCTTTTGCCAAAGCTGTGGAAAAGGTATGTGGATGACACCAATGTCATCTGGTCTCATGGCCAGGATGAGCTTGATCTCTTCTTTGATCATCTCAACAATCAATCCTCAGCCATTAAGTTCACTAAGGAGCAGGAAGTTGATGGATGCCTTCCATTCCTTGATATTCTTATTTCTAAGAATAGTGATGGTTCCCTCGCCCATCGAGTTTTTCGGAAGAAAACTCATACGGAGCAGTATCTTCATGCCAGTTCCCACCATTTCCCGGCTCAAAAGATGGGTGTTCTCAATACCCTTGCTACTCGGGCCCTAAGGATCTCGGACAAGAAGAGCTTTGAGAAAGAAAAATCCCATCTGCTTGATGTCTTTGTTGAGAATGGTTATAGTAGATACATGGGTCAGAGGGCTTTCCTTAAAGCTTCCAAGAATTCTCTGACTAAAAGGGAACCGAAGGAACGAATTCCAGGTGTCCATCTTCCGTATGTTCAGGGGACCACTGATAGAATTGGAAGGATTCTCAGGAAGCATAGTATCCCTGTGACCTTTAGGCCCCTGAACACCATTCGTATGTCCCTCAGATCGGTGAAGGATCCTATCGACCCTAAGGATATGAAAGGTGTTTATATGATCCCTTGTTCCTGTGGGACCCCCTATATTGGGGAGACTAGTCGCTCCATTAATCAAAGGATTAGCGAGCACACAGCGGACCTTAAGCATAGGAGAGCTAAGTCTTCTGCTTTAGCTAAACATGCTGAGAAAACCAATCATCATGTTTGTATTGAGGAGGCTAGTGTTATTGCTAAGGTTTCGCATTTCCATCATCGAAAATTTAGGGAAGCGCTTGAGATTGAAAAGAGGCCAAGCAATCTCAATAGGGAGGATGGCTGGAAAATCAGTAGGTGTTGGGTCCCAGCACTCTCTTCCTAGTCGTTTTTCTGCCCTCCTCTTAAGGTTTTTTTTTTATATTATTATTATTACTTTTTATTTATTTATTTATTTATTATTATTTTTTTTTAATGTTTTATATATATAGATATATATATATATATATATATATCTTATTATTATTATTATTATAGAGTGTTAATTTTCTCATTTCTTATATTTATTAATTCTAACAACTTATTACTTCAGGTATTATAAGGTCCTTTGTGACTAATTTTCCATTTGAATACTAATTAGCTTATAATTTTAATAATACTTCTAAATAAACACCCATTTCGATTATTTTTATATATATATTTTTATATTACTTCATATATTTATATTTATGCATATAATTTAATCTTATATTATAAGGTCCTTTATATAACTAATTTTCCATTTAAATTCTAATCAACTTATACTTTTTAAATAATTTTCTAACTAACCTAACATCCTTTTGATATTACTTTATTTTACTCAAATATTATAAGGTCCTTTATGTAACTAATTTTCCATTTAATTATTAATTAACTTATAATTTTTAATAATACTTTTAAATAAAATTATTTTATATATTACTTTATATATTTGTATTTAGGCATTTAATTTATTCATATATTATAAGGTCCTTTATTTAACTAAATTTCCTTTTAAATACTAATTAACTTATAATTTTTTATAATATTTTTTGAACTAAATACCCATTAAAAATATTTTATATATTTTTTATTTTTTATTCCTAGATATTACTAATTAAATTAATAAAATAATTTCGACCCTGGTCCTAGAGTCAAGTTAGCCGTTGGAGGCTCTACTCAGACTATTTAACATGCTAAGCTGGATTTGTTTCTTCAACTTGTCCCGACGATGAACCACACTAGTTGGTTTGAAACGCGTCGACAAATGGTATTCCATGTGATTTTCGCCGAAAAATATCTCACAAACTTGATATGGATCACAGAAGCCTGAACTCTATAATTAAATCACTTCTTTGAGAACTTCCCCTTGTCCTTTTTCCACTCTTTTCCTTCCAACCCAGTTGCATCTTATCAAGGTTCTTTTACACAATTAAAAATGCTACTCACTCTTGGTTACAACTCTCCTGACTATAAGTCCTTGTCATAGGAACTTCCCAACAACTTGTTTATTCAAATAACCAATGTTTTTCTCAATTTATTAAGAACAAAAAAAACCAACATTACCTCTTGTTTAATCTCACTTGGACATACACTATTGCAAATTTTCCAAAGTAGATAATCCCCTCATTCTTCAAAGAAATTCAATGTTCTTTCCCTTATTTAAATCCTTCAGAGTTCAACCAATCAATTATTGATTCTCTATTTTCAATTGTCACAACCTCAGGTTAAAGTTCATGTAATAAAGGATAATAAAGGAAAAATATGACCAAGGTCATGGGACATGTATTCCAAGTTGAATGTTGGGCAAACATTATAGTGGGAATCATTTTTGGTTTATTTATGGGTATGGAAATTGGAAAAGGTATGGCAAAGGAAAAGAGGCAATAATTGACATTTAGTTATGAAAATGAAAGAAAATAGGAGAAAATGGAGGTGAAGAAACACATATTTGCATGGGAAGGAAATTAGAGGGAAAATGAAGGAAAATGAAGAAAAATGAGACATCAATAATAAAAAGGCATCAGAGAACTAGTTCACAACTTTTCTTAGTTGATATTTTATCCGTTTTGGCTTGAGAAAAGTGTTAGAGAGAGAGAGAGCTCCAGGAGGAGAAAGAAAGAAAGTAAGAAAGCAAAGGAAGGAAAAGAAAAGCGAAGGAGAAGGTTGGATCATCAACTACAATAGGAAGATTTTGCAAGTAACAGGTTACATATGTTATTTCCTATTTGAGGTGTGAATGCATGGTTCATGCTTGTGTTTATTTGGTTCATTTGTTGTCAATGGCATGGGTTTTTCCTGGTTTGACAATGGTTTTGGCCTTGCCTTGCCATTTATTGGATAGCCATGGTGTGATGGGATTTATTCTTGGTTGAACTTTGGATTCCTAGAAGGTTTTGGGGATAAGTGAGGTGGTCTCAGGAAAGTTACCAAAGGTTGGGGGTGGATATGGTTTTCTCTGAGAATCCCTTGATAGTTGGGTGGAGAGAGGAAAATTCCTCAAGATATGGTCAAGAAATTCTAGGTATCGAAGCTCATCTAGGTTTTGTGATCTCAGGACCAGTTTAAGTGAGATCACAATAGTTTAAAGGTGGAGGTGGTTTAACCTCTTGATTCCATGATTGATTGTGTCTCAGTTTATACCATGAGATTCCACTTTCATGCTTGGAATATGACACATGGATGATTGAATGAAAGAAATATTTGGTTCAACACAATCTATGGTAAAGTGGTATGTGGAAGTCCCTAAGTTGGTTGGATTTTGCATATGTTAATAAGAACTATTTTTGTATTGTAATCTATGAAAACCTGTACTTGTTATTATGTCAATTTGATGGTTTTTTTTCATGGCTAATATTCTTCTTATAAGCATGGTTCTATTATGTTCTCTAGCTATGGCCCTTGTTCATGATTTAATAGGTATTTGAATGGATGATGAATGCATGGGCTAACAAGTGTTGTTGCAGCTACTTAAGAGGGCATTAGACCTTCTTGGTGATTCTCAGATGAATCTCATAGATTGAAGATTAGATATGCATTCATGGCCTATAACTCACATTTTTACCATATGTTTGACATAATGTCTAGTGTGTTCTAGGCAGTCAAGGTCAAGTTCTAGTTTCAAGTTTGAATTTTTAGCATTTTTGTTTTGTTAAAAATGATTCTGGAAAGTTACAAGAAGTTATGGGAAGTGGTCTGGATGCTATCTTGGAAAAGTATCTCAGATATTAGAACCACTAGCCTAGAATAGGGGAATTTAGGCCATAATCGCATGGAAGCATGCCTATGCATGCAGTTGGAGGCCTACAACCACACTCTTGCCTTGTGCATGAGGTTGGCGTGTTAGGTTAATGAAATAGGGTTCCAACTCAAGGATTGACCACCTAGGGTGGTTTGTAACCCTCTAAGTGGTTTGTGGTCTCTGAGGGATTTCAGTAAGGTCATCACTTGTCCGCCCCACATCCATAACTAGAACTTGGAGGTCAGGTCATGACATAGTAGCACTCACCTCACATTTACCTTGGGGAGATTGTAAAATGGGGTAAATGTGGGGGGGTAGTTATAGATTGATATCAAAGCTTCCAGGTTCAAACACTTGGACTGGATGGGCTAGATGAGATTGTTATGCATACATTTCAATAATATGTATGCATTGGAGTGGCTATGTTTTTTTATCTATATAGTTAGTGTTACAGTTTGAGTTATCATGCATGGTATTGATAGGTTGATATGTTGGTGTCATTATGTGAATATACATTTATATTGTTCTAATCCATATTGATTTGTGCAGATGAGCTAACCTCCCCTGAACTTCACTAAGGCATGATTTTAATTATGCCAATTTTTGTTTTGTCTAACATGGTATGTTTTAAGGAAGAAAATGATCAGAGGTAACAAGCAGAATGGTTGATTAAAGTTCATGTGACTCTACTTATATATAAACTAAGAAACAATGAGAAGAGTACTCTCCTGACATAATAGATAGCTTGAGAAGCCTGAAGGCAGAAATTAGAAGTTTCAAGGCAGATAATGTTAGGATAATTGAGTCACGAGAAATGCTTTCCAGAGCTTAGGAAGATAGATCCGAGGTTAATGTAGTCATCTTTCAATGTTTATTAGATTTTCAGAGACATGGATGACCAAGGATCAATTATGGATAGGAGGAAAGGAATAATGGGGTATATGGTAGTAGGTCTCAATCATAATACACGTTGGATATGGATGAAACAATCAGATGTTGTAGATGGATGGATGTACCTAATAAGAGAGGTAGTGGTTATGGGTTCTATTCCAATTTGGGTTTAGATAGATATCATGGTCATCATCACCATGATCCTTATAGGAGGAGTGAATCAATACTTGCCAAATCAGTTCAAGAAAGCCAAGTTTGCTACTTTTGATGGAGAATTGAAGAAAATGGAAGATGCATAAGCATGGCTACTTGGTATGAATAACTTCTTTGAGCTACATGATTACACAAGGAATATGAAAGCCCAGGTTCCTATTCTTGGTCTCAAGGAAAAAATAGATATATAGTGGGAAGATGCAAAGCATGTCAGAGGCATTAAGATAGAGGAGTTGAGTTGGCATGAGTTTAAGAGACTCTTCAGAAATAATTACTTGTCCGAGAGATATTATGATGGAAAGGCTAAGGAATTCTATGAGTTGAATATGGAGACTATGACAGATGAAGAGTACACAACTAAATTTTTGGATTTATTGAGGTATATGATTTACCTCAAGGATGAGAAGTCAAAGGTCCAAATATTCATTAGTGGATTGCCATTATCATTCAAGGATCAGATTGAGTATGATGAACCATGATCATTAGAGGAAGTCAAAGGTAAGTTGAAGAATTGTTATGAGCAACCGAAGTGTAAGTTTGAGTCTAAGTTTCATTGGACAAGGAATGAGAAGCCTAAAAGAAAATGGCCTAAGAAGTGAGAAAGACCTCAGGATGTAGTTGAGAAATAAAATGTGGCTCCTTACAAGAAGTTCAATGCATCTTAGAAGGGACATGAATCTCATACTAGAGAACAAAAATATAAGTATAGTGGCAAAGAACCATTGTAGTGTTGGATTTGTGGCAAGAATGATCAAAAGAAGGCTTGCCCATTGTATCAGGGTAGCATAATTCATATCTACAGTGCTCAAGGGGCGTAGATAGTTGGGGATGTTGGGCAGAGCATTCCTCATATTTATGAAACACTTGATAACAGGTAGGAAGACCATCAAACATCCATTATTGGTATGGAATGTAAGCTTTGTGATCGAGTTAATTCCATTTTGATTGATCCTAGATATAATTATAGTTATGCTAGTCCTAACTGGTGGATAAGTGTGGCTTGAATAAAGAAGTGCATGCATAATCTTGGTTGATGCAGTTGGCTACAAGGAACAAGAAAATAGTTCATCATTGGGTGAGAGCTTGCACATTTAATCTTAATGGTATGCCTACATCAACACATCCAAATGTGCTTTCTTTGGGTTCTTATGATATGCTTTTGGGTATGGATTGGTCGTTCATTCACAACACTAAGTTAGATTTTTATGAGAAAACAATTGACTGTCTAGATGATGATGGAAAGAAGATAACCTTGTAGGAAAATAATAAACCTACATCAGTAGGAATTATTACAACTATGGAAGCTAAACTCAGTTGCATGAAAGGGTGTATATTATTTTCAGTGCATGTTTCTAGTGACAAAGGGAAGGATGTTGAGGATGTCGAAGCCTTGAAAATGTATCCTATTTGAAACAATTTCAAGATTCATTTCCAACATAGATTTCAAAGTTACTGCCTCATATGGAAGTGGATTTATTTATTGAGTTGGTACTAAGAGAAGCACTAGCATCAAAGTCACCTTATAGGATGAGCACTCCAGAGTTGGTATAATTGAAGTTACAAATAAAGGAAATGCTTGATAAAGGATACATAAGGCCAAGTGTGTCACCTTTGGGTGCACTATTGCTGTTTGTGAAGAAGAACGATGATACTCTCAGGTTGTGTACTGACTATAGGGAGTTGAAAATTGTGACTATCAAGAACAAGTATCAATTACCATAGATTTATGATTTGTTTGATTATTTGAAGGGAGCAACAATGTTTTGAAAGATTGATTTGAGATCAAGATATCATCAGGTGCGCATAAAAAAAGAAGACATTTACAACAACAAATTTGGCATGAGAAGTATGAGTTTGTGGTGGTTCTTTTTGGTCTTACTAATTATCCATTTACTTTCATGTTCTTGATGAAAAATGTGTTGTGTCCTTATCTGGACAAGTTTGTGATAGTGTTCATTGATGATATATTGATCTATTCTAAGAATGAGAGGGAGCATGTAGAGCACCTAAAATAAATGTTGACATTATTGAGAGAGCATCAGCTGTATGCCAAGCTTAGTAAGTGTAGCTTCTTTGAGACTGAAGTTGATTACTTGGGACATGTTTCCAAGGAAGGTATAACAATGGACCTAGAAAATATTAGAGCTATCATGGAATGACCGTCTCTTAGGAATGTGGATGACGTCAAATCATTCATGGGATTAGCAAGTTATTACAAGAGGTTCATCAAGAAGTTTTCAAGGATTTCCTATCCTATTATATCATTGCAGAGAAAAGGGAAGAAGTTTGAATGGACTGAGGAGTGTGCAACTAGTTTTAAGTAGTTGAAGCATTTTCTTATGAATGCACTAGTTTTGAAGATATCCTGATATAAAGTTTGTAGTTTATACAAATACTTGTAATAAAGGACTTGGTAGAGTCCCGATGCATGAAGGACAGGTGCTATGTTATGAGTCAAGGAAGTTGAATGAGCATGCATAAAACTATGTGACTCATATCTTGAGTTGGCAACTGTCATTCATGCCATGAAGATGTGGAGGCATTATATTCTTGGTAGGAGGTTTGTTTTGATGAATGATCATAGTGGACTGAGGTATTTGTTTCACTAACCTAATATGAATGCTAGTACGCTAGATGGTTGGCTACACTTAGTGAGTTTGATTTTGAGGTTAGGAAGATCAAGGGAAAGGAGAATGAGGTTGCAAATTCTCTCAGTAGAAGATTGCAGTGAATCACATTGCAACAATGAGTTCTTATGGAACAAAGTTGCAGAAGCAAATCTCACAGGAAGGAAAACATGATGCCATGTATCAATAGTTGAGGCACAAGTTACAACAACAGGGTGAAGGTGATAGGGATAAGGAATATCATCTCACGATAGATGGCTTGGTAAGATTTAAGAACAAGATTTATGTGTTGAATGAAAATGGGCTCAAGAAGCTTATCTTGAGGGAGTTTCATGTCAATCTGTATTCAGGTCACTTGGGATATCATAAGACTAATAATAATAAAGAAGATTTATCATTAGATGAACTTGAAGAAAATGGTGGCTGAGTTTATTGTGAGATGTTTGGACTATCAATAGGTAAAAGTAGAGTGTAAGAATCCAACTATTCTATAGCAACCTATTCCGATTCTAGAGTGGAATGGGAGCTCATTTCCATGGACTTCATTATGGGTTTTCTGAGGACATCGAAGCAGCATGATTCCATCATGGTTGTGGTTGACATTTTAAGTAAGGTAGCTCACTTCATTGTAGTTAAGTCTACTAATTCAGCCAGTGAGGTAGCTCAGATCATCATTAGGGGGATAGTGAGGTTGTATAGTGTTCCCAAGAAGATTATATCAGATAGAGATGACAAGCTCACTTCCCAGTTTTGGAAGCATTTGTTTGCAGGTTTGGGTGCATAGTTGGCTTTTATTACAACTTATCATCTGTAGAAATATGGACAAATAAAGAGGGTCAATAGGATTATTGAGGACATGTTGAGGATGTATGTCATGCATCAACAACAAAAGTGGGAGGAGTATCTTCCACTAGTGGAGTTTTCATATAATAATGGATATTAGGATTCCTTGAAGATGACTCCATTTGAGGTTCTTTATGGGTAGAGTTTTAATGCTCCTATTAGCTGGAGTGATCTAGTGAATAGGGTGATGATTGGAATAGATATGTTGGTAGATATGGATTATGAGATTCATGGTATAAAGATAAATTTGAAGGAAACATAAGACATATAGAAGAGTTATGCAAATCAACATAGGTAGGTTGGGGAGCATGTGTAATTGCACATCAATCCCAAGAAGAGTTCCTTTAGGATTAGGTCATGTGCCATGTTGGCACCTCGATATTGTAGGCCTTTTGAGATCCTTGAGAGGATCGGACCAATGGCCTACAAAATTGCACTATCGTCAACACTGAAAGTCCATTATGTTTCCCATGTTTGATTACTTAATAGATATGAAAAGGGTTTTGATCATGTGATTGATTGGTTTTTATTATAGGTGGAACTAGGGGCAAAATTCTAGCCATACCTATAATGCATATTGCAACAAAAACAACTCATGCATTGTAACCGAGAAATAGAGCAAGTTAAAGTGTAGTGGAAGCACTTTGGGCCTAATGAAGCTACATGGGAGATGACTGATCATATGCGGGATTTGTATCCTTCATTATTTGATGGTTCAGGTAAAAGAGTTTTTGGTATATGTATATGGTTATAAATATAACGATGATTTGTGTTATAAAGCTCCAATAAGCGGTGTGTTTGTTTTGTTTTTAGCATAATGTCATTGTAAATATTGTGTCGAGCTATGTTATAAAGCTCCATAGACAATATATTTTGTTTTCATCTCTTTTCCAGTCATTGGTGTCATAGAACATTGAGGACGGTGTTCCCCTAAGGGGGAGGGGTTTGTAACAACCCTAGGTTAAAGTTGATGTAATAAAGGATAATAAAAGAAAAATAAGGCCAAGGTTCTGGGACACGTATTCTAAGTTGAATGTTGGGAAATAAATATAGTGGGCATTAATTTTGGTTTATTTATTTCTATGGAAATTGGAAAAAGAAAACATGAAATAATTGACATTTAATTATGAAAATAAGGAAAATAGGACAAAAGGGAGGTGAAGAGACACAAATTTGCATGCTAAGGAAATTTGAGGAAAAATGAAGGAAAATGAATACATCAATAATAAAAAGGGATCAAAGAACTAGTTCTCAACTTTTGTTAGTTGAAATTTTGTCAGTTTTGGCTTGAGAAAGTGTTAGAGAGAGCTCCAAGAGGAGAAACGAAGCAAGCAAAGAAAGGAAAATGAAACCAAATGAGAGAAAATAAAATCAAGGAGAAGGTTGGATCAACAACTTCAGCAAGAAGATTTTGCAAGTAACAAGTTGCATATGTGATTTCCTAGTTGAGGTGTGAATGCATGATTCAAGCATGCATTTATTTGGTTCATTTTCTATCATTGGCTTGGGTTTTTTCTGGTTTGACAATGGTTTCAGCCTTGCTTTTCCATTTCTTGAATAGACATGGTGTGATGGGATTTATTCTCGATTAATATTTGGATTTCCGAAAGGTTTTGGAAACGGGTGAGGTGGTATTAGGAAAATTACCAAAGGTTGGGGGTGGAGATGGTTTTTATAGGAAACCCTCGACAGGTGGGTGGAGATAGGAAAATTCCTCATTTTATGGTGAAGGACTTATGAGGCATCCAAGCTCAGTTTTGTTTGTGATATCGAGGCCAGTTTAGGTTAGATCATGGTATTTTGAGGGTGGAGGTGGTTTAACCTATGGATTTCCTGGTTGATTATGTCTCATTTTATCCCATAATATTCCACATTCATGCTTGGAATATGGCATGGGGGTGATTGGCTGAAAGAACTATTTGGTTTAACTCAATCTATGGTTGGGTGGTATGTGGAAGTCCCTGACTTGGTTGGTTTTTGCATCTGTTAATAAGAGATCTTTTTCTATTGTAATCTATGAGAACTTTTACATGTTATTATGTTAATTTGATGGTTGTTTTTTCATGGTTAATATTCTGGTTATATGATGGTTATAAGCATGGTTCTATGATGTTCTCTAGTTATGGATCTTATTCATGATTTAATAAATATTTGAATGGTAGATGAATGCATGGGATAACAAGCATTGTTACAGATACTTGAGAGGGAATTAGACCTTCCTGGAATTCTCAGATGAATTTTAGAAATTTAAGATCAGCTATGCATTCATGATTTGTAACTCACATGTTTACCATATGTTTGACGAAATTTCTGTTGTGTTCTAGTTAGTTTAGTTCAAGTTCTCGTTTCAATTTTTAATGTTTAGCACTTTTGTCCTATTAAATATGATTTTGGAAAGTTATAGAAAGTTCTGGGCAATGGTCTAGATGCTAGCCTAGAAATGTGGCTCAGATCTCGGGACCGCTGACACATAATAGGGGAATTTATGCCATAACCACATGGAAGCAAGGCTGTGCATGTGGTTGGAGGTGTATAATTTCACTCTTGCCTATTTTGTGTGTCGTTGGAGTGTTAGGTCAGTGAAAAAGGGCTCCAAGTTATGGATTGACCACTTGGGGTGGGTTGCAACCTTCTGAGTGGTCTGTGGTCATTGAGGGATGTTAGTAAAGTTGTTGGTTGTTGGCCCCACTTCCACAACTAGAACATGGAAGTGAAGTCATGAAATAGTAGCACCCACCTCACATTTACCCTATGGAGCTTGTAAAAGCTCGTAAATGTGGGAGGGGTGGTTACATCAATCATCTTAGAATCTCCAATCCTCTGTTGGATGTAACTCTGCTTACTTATACAACCAATTGTTTCAAATTTTCTATCATAAAGGGCTATGCTTGAAGACCATTAATGTTCCTTTCTCTTCTCAAAAGAGCATTTTTCTTCACTCTAATATTCCTCCTTAGGAGCAAATGAACTTTCCTGATTCACTTATCAACGAGTAATCCTTCTCTATATCTGCGAAGAAATGTATGTGTTCTCACTTCGAAAGAAAACTTTATTCAACATGTCCACATGTATCCAAATATTACCTCTCATTCCAAAATATCAACATCAAAACTAATCTCATCCAATGCACAAGTCTGTAAACAACACAGACTCCACACAACTTTTTCACAACATATTTCCATGCATAGGTAACAATGGTTCAGTGCACAAGTTTTGATTTAGATTCAACCTCTATACTTCACCGCATACTACACTCTTATCTCTTTCTGAATTCCGCTTTTGCACAGAC
This sequence comes from Pinus tabuliformis, assembly GCA_031772625.1. Taxonomy (NCBI): domain Eukaryota; kingdom Viridiplantae; phylum Streptophyta; class Pinopsida; order Pinales; family Pinaceae; genus Pinus; species Pinus tabuliformis. The sequence continues at coordinate 413,841,526 of CM062807.1, forward strand.
TTCACAACTCAGTTCCATGATTTGCATAGTCTTTACTCCATAATAGGTTTCACTATAAAATCTGCCACCTCATAGTTCCTCTATAAAAAATCGTTTCTTTGCACATAAATCCTTCCTCTAATAAATGCAAGACTTCTTTAGAATTAAAAATAAATAAATATCTTACTTCTAGATTTAAACTAGCCAATATTATTTGGTCATTTTCATTAAATTTTAAAAAATTCCTTCTAGAATTAGCTCTTGTGTTGTAGCTATTTCTTTTCCTCAACTATAAGATTTTATTCTTCAATGCAAGTAGGATTAGCTTCTTCTATTACCACCCTTGGTTTTTTTTAATCTTTGTTATCTCTGCCAATTTCACATCTTTTTCCAAAGATCGTTGTTTCTTTGATACTACTTGATGCCGAATCTTAGTTATGCAAGGCTATTAGTACAATACTCATGGCTTCTTCCTTCAATAAATATGCACACCTAAATTATGATCTAACCTTCTTTAACCTGAACTAAACAATGCACATCTAAAAATTACATCCATATTGATCCATTCTTTTCCAGATGCTCAACGAATCCTTTAAACATGCTATCTATGCCATCCAATTTTGAACATACCCTGTTTTGATAACAAGAAGTGTACACTTGTAATAAGGAGTGATTTGTGGTCATTAGAAAACTATAAGAGGAACAAAAGTTCTCGTAGAAAATAATTTGACTGGTTTTATATGTTAAAACTTGGTTCTTAGATTTATTATATCTTATTCACCCATAAAAATCCCCGCAGACAACACATAGATTCACTTCAAATTTGATTTCATACAATGCAGCGATAAAAAAGTGTTACTTAAGACGTCCTACGCATCCACAAAATGAACTAGTGTCTCTATGAAAATCCCCAACAATTAGTTGTATCATTTTTTGGACATGGCCACAAACCTCTTCAATTTGATTCCTTTGTTTCTTCATGCAACATTAATCTGAATTTCCAATGAAGAAGTTTGCAACTCTTACAGAAGATTCAATTCAAAAATTCAAAGGTGAGTTACAACCTCAAATATTCTAAGTTGTATCTCTAAAAACCTAACTATTATGGTGTTATATATATAAACAATGACCCAAAGAACACGTTCATCACCAAATATCTACTCAGATTTAGATCATTTTAGATTACATTTACCCTTTGTAACTTGATTTTACATGAAACAAATAGAATGGAAAAAGATGTACATTCAACCCTTTTTAATATCAACTTCCACTAAATATAGTTTGATGCAATTTCCAAGTCTTTGAACCCTTTCAAACCATGGCTGAGTTAACTTTGTCAATACCCTACAAAACCACACCAATGTGGAATTTAATCAGTTGACATATATTATTCATCTATTCTATTCACAAAGTATTTATTTACCCTCAAAGTAGACTAGTCATACATAATTTCACCAATAAAATTAGAGTTCATGAGATTAACATCGATTTATTATATAAGGAATCATCATGATTTCAACCCAATGGATACATCCACGTAGAGTTCTTCTTATGTTAAGGCAACCATCACCATATTACAAATATATAGAGATCATAACATTCCTATGCACATATACACATTTACATGATTGTTCACACATAAATCAATCACACGGGCTCACAATGATTTAATTTCCTACACATAAAACCTTCATTAAAACATAACTGTACATAATCATGGACTTTATTATACAAGATGGGTGTACATTTCATAGGCCCTCTCTCCTCTTACCACTGTTTCTCCCTTCTCCTGTCCATAGACTTACAATGTTTCATTAAAAACTAGAAAATGATAACTAATTCATTTTAGGTTCTATACCAAGACTTCTTCCCTATAATCTGTCATGCCTAACTAATTCTTTTAAGACTAAATGACTAAATAACATCACTCTATCTATCCCTAATGAAGTGATCAAATCTTTTATTTCTATTTTTAATTTCCCTAATTATCACTATTCAAATATTGCTTAAAACATATATTTAATGACATGAGATCAAATATTCTATTTTTATTTTTATTTTCCCTAATTATCACTAATCAAATATTTCTTAAAACATATATTTAATGACATCAATGATTTAGCTACTCAATAAATGTCGAGACCCCTCTTTTGAACTTGTATTCAAAAGTATTTATGCTTTGGAATTAAGGATGTTTATGCATTACTACTACATTGATGTCAAGATAATATTGAGTTTGTAGAACCTAGAACACTTGATGACACTATGAAAAATGATAAATACTCCTAGGATTAGTCAAAGCACAAATTGGAATCTCAGACGATCAAGAAAAAGAAAGGTAAAATTAGACTCAAGAAGAAAGGATCCAAATCATCACACTACAAGAATTGTAAAAAAATTATCAAGTTCAGTGTTCTAGTAAGTAATAAATACTAGGAGAATTATCCTACTAAATGTGGGGATAAACCCATCAGGTCAATGAAAGAAAAGGGAGAAGAAATAAATAAAAGACCACTGAGATAATAAGGGTGTAAGGAGGAGCACTTAATATGAAATTTAGTTTACCAATATCATGATAATAAAATAGTTTATAATGTTCAAGAGGCTATAATATCAATGATGTATCCCAAATCGTATCCAAAATTTATGCCTCTGGGAAAGCAAAAAGTAGACCGTGAAGTTTCACTGATGAAAATCGAGGCTATATTTTCTAATCACTCTATTTTAATTTTGATTGACCTTCATTCTAACCTCAACTATTTCTCCCAAAATTGTTGAAGTCAATGTCCTATAAAAAAGGAAGCTTACCAGGTCGTGGTTGGTAATGCTAGTCATAGGAACTAAGAGGAAGGTTATTGAAGTCATTGAAACATGCCCATTTAAAATGAATGGATTACACACTCAACTGACCTTGAATGTGTTTCCATCGAGGTTGAATTGGTATGCATTGGTTGACAATGCATAAGGCATAAACATATTTCTTTAATAAAACCTTAAAATGTGAAGATGAAGAGGGAAAGAAAATGAACTTACATGGAATGCAAAACAAAACATCGGTGAGATAAATTTCAACATAAAATAGTAAGGGATGCTAGCTAAATGTTATTCATGTATTAAGTTTTGTTGTAGAATAAAATTAAGAATCATCTAGTGCTGCAAGGATTAAGGGATGCATTTTTAGAAGAAATATTAGGATTGTCAGTTAAGCAAGAAACATACTTTTTGATAGAGCTTATTCCTAGAGAAGTATGAGTGTTGCGAGTGCCACACATGATTATTATACTTTAATTGGAAGGTCTGAAGCTATGGTTAAAAGAAGTGTTGGATAAGAGATATATTATTTCAAGTGTATTCCCTTGGGAGGCACCAAACTTGCTTGTGAAGAAGAAATATGGCACTCTGAGGTTGTACATTGACTATCAACAATCAAACACTATAATTATTAAGAAAATGTACTCATTTCCATAGATTGATTAGATGTTCGCTGAAGTAAGAGGATCCACAATGTTCTCCAATAGAGAGTTATGATCAAGGTACTATAAATTTAGGATAAAAGATGAAGATATTCACAAAATTATTTTCAAGACTACACTAGTGCAAAATGACTAATTAATTACTAATAAGACAACTAAAATTTTCATATAAATGACCATTTTTCAGTCGGTGACCAATAGTAGCTAATTTACAGTATCTTATAATGCAACCAACTTTTAGTCATTTTTAGCTTAGTCATTAATTGGTTTCCTCAATTTTACCATCTAGTAGTATATTTAGTCATCAATTTGGTCATTAATTTTTCATTGGTTTAGTCATTAATTGTTGCTATTAATGACCAAATATACAACAAAATATCTTACTATATGAATCCTTGAGAAAAGCAATTAATGACTAAAGAAATATGACCAAAATGTTGGTCGTGTTATAAGGTACCGTAAATTTGCTACTAATAATCACATATATGCAAATTTTAGTCATCATTTAAAACCAATTAATGACCAAATAAATATGACTAAATTTTAGTCGTGTTATAAGATACTGTAAATTAGCTACTAATAGTCGTATATATGAAAAATTTAGTCATCATTTTAATAAAAAAATTATCATTTGCAGTAGTCATTTATCTTTTTTGGTATTTTCATATTCATTATATAAACAACTGATTTAGTAGTTTCTATTCATTTCATGTAATTTCATTCATAATAATTATAAAGGACTAATTAAGTCATATATTCATTTTATTTGTCTTCATCATTAATTAATATAAACTATTAATTCAGTAGTTTTATATTGATTTTATGTGTTCATTATTAATCAACATAAATTAATTAGTATGATTTTGTGAATAAATTTTTAAAAAATGTCATAGAATGTGCATGTTTATCTAATATGATAATGCAAAGTTACATATGTTAATTACAAGACTACATAATATCAAGTGCAAATAAAAATAATTTCAACCATATAAATTTTACTATATAAAATATCAAGTATTACAATATGAGTTTCCAACTTAATATTGGTTGGACAACGATTTACACGTGAAATATTGTTTCATCATTTCAAAACATTATCATTGTGTTGCCAAAGCATTGCAAGTGAATTCACCAACTCTGAAGGCTTGACCATCAGTCTGTATGACTATGTCTTATGCAAGATATTGGCTCTAAGTATATCACTAGACATATTCTCTTCTCTCTATCATTTTGCATTTGTCACTCCAGTGTTATTGTTCTCCTCTTTCTTCAATTGCAGCTTCTTACCATCAGTATTGAGTTCCTCTCTTGAAAATCAAAGAAGATACAATGCAGAGTATAAAACATGAAAGATAATGAATACTTGAATATAAAATAAAGTAGACCATAAAATATTTATATGACATATACCTTAACATTCAATAGTGGCTACTATGTGGCTAGATGACATGTATAAACAAAGCAAATAAAGCGTCACCATAGAAAATGACACCTTAGGAACTTAGTATTCAACTTTCAACAAAACCTTAGGCACAATCATACCAACTGAGTTACATGTTAAAAATATTAGGCAATTGATAACTTATGAAAACAAATGGAAAAAAAAAAATATTAGTGTAAAAAATATCCTTATTTTTTGTTTTAAAAGAGTCATGTTCCTTAAATTTGAATATTATTTTACCCACATTAAAAGTTCCTCACTATTATGAACTATGTTTTTAGGAAAATGAGATTGATCCAACACCATATTGGATTGTGGAGAAAAAATGATTCACCTTTCCAAGATGAGTTCCTCACTTGGTTGAATGAAGGTGCTAGCTGTGAGTAGTGTCAAAACCTTAGGGGAGAAGGACACTAAGGCCTAAGAAAATATATCACCACTTGTCCACTGAAAGAAAAAATTTCAATCCCACAATGGCCTCTAGGAGTACATTTCATTGCATGGATATCACACTCTAAGAGATGATTGTCTAATACAGTGAGAAGTGTACATATATTGTCACAATGCCCTCCACAGTCAGACCCTATAGTTGTGTCCTATAATATTAATAATATTATACCATTTAATTATAAATTATGACTATCAGATAATTATTAGTTTGAATAATTAGTTTGAAATTGCGTTTTTAGTATTTCTATATATATCAAAATATTTAGAAAAAAGGTACTTTTTGTGACTAGTTAATTTCGAGTGAATCTAAATACACAAAAAATTATGGTGCCTCAGTGTTTCTCTAGCGGTTATTTGATCATTATACCAATTACTCCCATGTCCTCTACTACTTTTGGTGAATTCCTCTTTAATGATGTCCAATGCCAATGCAATGGACATTTATCCTCAATGTTTTTCTGAGACAAAGGGAAGCTCCACAAGTAACAACCAAAAAGTAGCCTGAAATATATTATTGGGGGCCAAAATATAGTAATTATACAACAAGCGAAGAAACATTGCATGTTAATCATCTTCCCTTTAATATTGATTAATAATTTCTTTGCATGATCATGTAATACTAAAGTGTCAAGTAGGGACATTTAAAGTTAGTCATCCATCAATATCACCTTTGAGAGTTCTTAGTAATTAATACTTCCTATTACACACATAGTAGATCACTAACTTCAAGGATAGCAATATAAACACAACAAAAATGAAATTAAAAGAAATGCTAGGAAATCAAATGCGACTAATCTTGAGTCAAGAAAATACCAAGCCCTTCACATTAGCAAGGTGTTCTTAGGCACTAAAACATAAAATCCTTCCATTGCATAATTTTCACATTTTCTTTAATTTATTTAATTGAGAACATAACTTTCAGTAAAAAAAAATAAAAAAATGTCTCAAAATCCTAACAAATGATCGAGTGATTGTCGTATCAATTAAATAGAAAAGCAATCCTTTGATATGCTTTTAAATTGAGGAATATATTGAAGAATATGAAGCTTTCTCATCCCTTGCTCCTAATAAAAATGTAATCCGTGGGTTCTAATCAAGTAATCAATTTCCCTCCAAGATAGGTAAGAGATCACTTTGGAGAAGGACTTCTAGAAGCATTGGGATAGTAGAAATGGAATTAACTAGGAGGAAAATGAAACACTTTAGTGGGTGCTCCAAAATATTTGAATGCAACTGAAAATAATTTTATACTCCCTCCACACATTTTCAAACAAAAACCATTCAATTGCATCTCAATTATTTTCCACCTTTCTGTAATATGTAATTATTTGAGCAAGAATAGAGCATTCATAAATATTGTCATGAAAGAGGACTGTTCATAATCCTACCAAGTTGGGCTCTAACAAATAAAAAATTTCATGTAGTGAATAAATCTTACATGTCATATTTCAGTGATTAAAATAACAACTTTATTCTTAATTTCATTACAAAAAAATAAATTCAACTCTAACTAGTTGGGATCTAACAAATCAATAATTTCATGTAGTAAAGTAAACTTACATGGTGGATCCCAATTATTTGCAATGAAAATTTTATTCTTGATCTTATTACAACATAGATAAATTCAAGAGTGCATACATATTTCCTTATCTGAGACAAACTTTGAACACATTCCGAGATTTCATAGAAATATAATGATAAGATTTACCTATAGAACATGAGAAAGCTATCTACATCTAGCACCCATCACTCGACAATAGTGTTATTGGGACACCATCTCATGGCATTAGAATCATGTAGATAGATAGTGTTATAGAGATACCTTGCAACACTTATTAAACACTAACTTCAAGCTTCAAATTCATCAATTCATTTACTTTAGTAGCAAATTCTAGTGGGATTTCATGAAATACAACTCGACAAAAGCCATTTATGATTGTTTTCATTGCCTCCTCCGGATCTATCCCCCTCTAGAAATAGAATAACTGATATTCCCCAATTTTTTAGGTACTTGCTTCATGTCCAACACAGACTATTGGGTTCTTCACATGGAAAAGGTTGCAAATATTAGATGTATAATGGAAACAACCATGCAATTCAAGGTTTCTCCTAAAGTCTCCTGGGTGAATTATAAAACACCATCTACTTAAAACATGATATACGGTAGTAACAAATACTTACCCAAGATCCCACTTAAGAATTCAACATGTTGCAAATAGGAGATTTCTTAAACAATATCAACTATTTAATTGCATAATCACACTAAAATGGACAAATGTTTAAAATGTTGAAAAGTGTGAAAAAAATGGAGTTGAAATGTTATAGTTATGTCACAACAGATATAGCCATGTAAATCGTAACTTCTTTCTAAAACACGTAAATGTAACTTCTATAGCTACATGAAATGTAACTTCTATATAAAAAGATGGAGTTGGGATATTATATTTACATTGGGGTAGATATAGCTACGTGAAATGTAACTTCTATATAAAATTCTAAATATCATGTTTTCAGTCATTTAAGAGACTAACATTTTTTTATGTTAATAACTTAATATTCCACCAAAAAATAACATTGAATTGGTTCTTCACCAACCAAGGGGAAATTTTAAACTAGTGTGAAAATGCTTACTCATTCCCTTGCCATATTTCTTATATTTTATTTGTCTGCGAATTTAAGCTAGCGTAATGTAACTTCTACATATTTGACAATTTAAATGTAAAAAATTACTCAGATTGAAGTTATAAGTTATAAGTTACAATATGAATGAGTTATAAGTTACAAGTTGTTTACATGTCATATAAGACAAACTTTTTCTCATCTCATTAACTCTTATCTTATAGTTGGTGATGGATATAGCCTTTAAAATTATGATCCATCCTTTTCATATCTTATATGTAATGATGGATATAGCTTTTAAAAGAATCAAACTTATTTGTTATTTTATGTATGGTCAATTTAAATGGAAGTGCTCATAATTTTATTCAATATTACCTTGTACAACTGGAAATAAAATGATGTGGGGGTGGAGTTTCTAGTGGTTTTAAAACTGGTTTTAATTACCTAAATTTAGCCTATTTAAAATAAATAAGGGTGGTGTTTCTAGTGATTTTCAAACTTGTTTTAATTACCTAAATTTAGCCTATCTAAAGTAAATAGTTACACTAACCATCTTATCTTCAAGTCAATAACTTTTCTTGAGGGAATCTTCATGATATCCACCATCTCTAAAAATTATGAAATATTAGTAGTATCTTGCACAAAATAGACAATGTTGGGATATAATCTTTTATTGTGTTTTTTACTTCGTGTCACAAATTCATTGACATTTTACGATTCTTGGTTTCTATTTCCATGCTAAGACTAGATTCATCATGCCTAATAGGATTTTTAGTTGTGCACACATCATATTGCTCACTTCTAATTGTATAAAAAATAGAGAGTATGCACAATGACATGTAGTGACATGTGGGTGCATATTTTACTCAATGACATGTTTGATTTTTTAACCCTTTCCAATCCTACCACAATGAAATTAAGAGAGGCAAGGAAACAAGAAGGACAATCAATAAATGAAATTAGAGACTTTAGAATGCAACTCAAATTGTACCTGAATGTAACAATAAGTATTTTCATTTGTCTGGTCATCGATGAGCATTGAATCACACTGTGAAAATTTCCTTGCATTATGAGAATTTGGTTGCACCTGCGCTAATCCTTTGTAGTAGTTCCTTGACTTGCCTATAGATATAATTTTAGAAACAATCCTACTCCTGCGATTCTTCCCTATATGGATCATCTTTATCTTCCCTATTTATATTTATTTTTGAAGGCAACAGAATATAATCATCCAATTGCATCATCGCCTTTCAAAACAATGCTTGAATATTTCCAAGTGATTGTCAAACTAGTCTCTACTCAGGTCCACGAAATCTTTGATTTGTCTCCATCGTACAAACCTCTCTTCATAATAAAATTATAAATCCCACGTCTACATTCCTCATCCCCAACATACCAATTATTTACAATGTAATACTTTATTATTGCTCCCTTGGTGCAATAGAGATCCACTACTGTGGCATGGAGATGATTGGTGTCATAAAATGGTGCAATATATCCTTCAGTATATGTCACAGGAATCCTCTCACCTCACAAAATTCCTCTCATCTACAACAATAACAGTCCTCTCAAACTACCTGGTCTCCATCTCATTCATCCTAAAATAAGTGGATATTTCAATGGGTGACAATGTGTGCTTGGGGATTTAATAGAAGGAGCTATCACTAAAAAAAAAAATACAGTGCAACACAATAGTTATCAGTAGGAGGAAAAAATCTACCAAGCTACTTCCTAACTAGATCAAGATACTCCCGAATTACCTCTTATAACGAAAAAAAGATAACCTCAACTGCCTATAGAGTCTACCTATGCATGGTGGCAATGAAAAAACTGTAAAGACAACATCTACAACAATGTTGGTCAATCTCTTCTTCTAGTCAAGGGCATGCCCAACTTTTGAAAAGTATAAAGCAGGTCAGGGTCCACCTCATCCAGGCTGATCTTCTTCTTCTACTCTCTCTGTTTAGGTTTAGAATAATAGCAAAGGTCTTGGAAATTGACGGGTGGATAAAATTTATCAGACTATTTGGGTTCTTCCATTTTTAATCATTGTCTATAATCATTGAGTTTAAATTGCAAAAGCCATTCATGTTCCTTCTTTTAAGGTGAAATTAACCTAAGCTTTGGAGAGTTGTAAGGTTTAATGGATCGAAGTATATTCTACTTAAAATATAGTAACATGGTTTAAAACTGTAGGTATTGAGATTACAATACAAGTATGAAACATAAAAGATTTTATGTTCATGATTATAAGAAATTTTAATTTCATGTAACAAAGTTTGAGGAAGGTCTAGTATTTGCATCCTACCAGAAAATTTTCGTGCTTCACTTGAGCCCTTTGAAATTGGGCATGGTAGATTCCATTACACAAACAATCAACCACTAAAAAAAGGTGAAAAGAAAAAATAAAAGTTCATGCATTCTAACGCTAGAAAAGTTAAGGAGGAGCGAATTGATCTGTACAATAAGGACATGCAAAATTCTTACTTTTCCATTGTCTTTCGATGAATTGTTTGCTGCAATCAAGATATGCACTATCATAATCATTAAGCCCTTTGTACAATAAGGACATGCAAAATGCTTACTTGTGCATTGTCTTTTGATGAATTGTTGGCCACAATCAAGATCTGCATTATCATGATCATTAAACCCTCAAATCTAGATGAAATTTATGCTTTGATCATATAAACCCTCGAAATTGTTTACCCATAAGAACAAAATTCATGCCCAATGACCTTGCCCTTCCTCCATCTAATTGTTGATACTCTCCTAAGGTGTTTCCCATGTAAACTCCATCTAGGGTTTGCATCCCATGAAATCCGTAGATCACATTGATGGTCTTCCTTCTTCTGGCATTTCCACGCAGATATTAACAAGGAAGAGAAAATTGCAATACTACAATGTGATGTTGTAATCTGTGAATATTTTATTTGAACCCAACGCTAAACTGGAAATGAAAAAGAAAAGAAATATTTATAATGGAAAAATAAAAGAAATATTTGTAATATAAAATAGAATATATAAATTGCAATTGGGTTAAATGATTTATTTTTAATAAGAATTTGTTATTTTTACCTAAGACGCTAAATTAAAAAGAAGAGGAAGAAGAAGCTAAAAATGATATTGGGATGAGTGTAAACATTTAAATATGGAATCAATTAACAAAAAAAGGTTAAATTAATAAAAATAATAAAACTCAATTTGTTATATTTTTTTATTTTGTTATTAACTATGAGTAGGCTTTGTTACAATACCATGGGCCAATGCCATGGCTTATCAATACTACAAGTCCAAAAACCATAACTTCTTTCACAACCAAAATATTTTATAACAATATGACAAAATTCTTAACCATGGATGTTCACCTCCACTTTAGGGTAGATATTATTAACTTGTAAAAAATAGCCTTTGTTACAATACAATGGGTTAATACCATGGATTATCAATACCACATGCCCAAAAAACATAAATTATTTCAGAATCAAAATATTTTATAACAATATGACAATATTGTTAACCATGGATATTCACCCTCACTTTACCATGGATATTAACTTGTAAATCGGCTTTGTTACAATACAATGGGCTAATACCATGGCTTATCACTACCATATGCCAAAAAACCATAACTTATTTCATAGTAAAAATATTTTATTTTAATTTAATTTTACAACATATTTTTAATTGAATCTAAAAGGGAAAATGATACAATTTGAGATATATCTAAACCCTATATCCTCACTACCGTTAAAAATATTCCCATAGAAATTAAATTAAGGCTTTAATAAAATTAAGCTAAGATGGATCTATGTCAGTTTTATATTTATATTGTTCGGTGCCAAATCCCCCAAGCATAGTTTTGCGGCTAAAAACCCATATTTTGGTCAAATTTTGTAATCCAAGTGTAAAGACTCTACATTTTGTGGTCACGGAGTGCGTAGGTGTTAAAGAGTCATAGGGTTGTCCGCCATTATTTTGGAATTGTAATGTCGGCTGTAGAAGATCTACCCATGGTCCACAAACCATGGAATTATATAAAAAGAGCTAAGCTCTAAGTAGACAAGAGAGAGGGAATAGGAAAAGAGTCATAGCCTTAGAGTAGCAAGTCTAAGTCTTGGGTCGTAGCATAGAGGCCTAGAGTAGAAGTCCGCAACTGAGTGTGTGGACCCCTGCAGCTCAGTGCACAGGGGGGGTCAAGTCTGTAATTGTCCGAAATTATCAATAAAGAGAAGTATTCTACAATTTTTGCATCTTTATTTCCTGTTTATGCATCTTGTTATGTTGGGTATGAATTTCACTTATAATGCTTATATGATGCGCAAATGTATGTAAATGTGTTGGTTAAGTGAACGCAAGTAAGAACATCTATTTATGTGAAGCTAACTAAGATCGGTTAATAAGATAAGTAAGACACTTAGCCTAGTTTGGGAAATATCGTAGTTCGCTGCCCTAGTAGTGCGAAAGTCCCTGAGCCACAAGTTAGGGCTGCGTGAAAGCCAATTGTACCCTTTCGCGAAGGTACTGAGGGGTGGAACAAAGGGCTAAGAAACTTGCATGAAGGTAGGTATAACCGGAATAAACCGACATCACAACCATCTCAAGGGTGTGGAAACTTGGTTCCAGCATCCCCCCATACTGCTTCAGATGAGACTTCAGTCCACGCTCTACTGGCTGATGCTAAAAGGGCCAGTAGTGTAGGGATTTGTTTGGCTAAATAATGTTGAATATGGGTTAGGCCCCCTCATGCCAACAAATGGTACTATTGCTGGGACTGAAATCTGCATAAGAGATGTGGGATGTCATATCACTGGAATCCAACTAAGAAAGAAATTGAAGGCTGGTTGGACAAAAGGATCCACGAGTTCGCGACACAAGAAAACAAAAATCTGTGACTAACAAAAGAACAGTGGCTAGACAGGTACCTATATATGGAGATCCACTAAATCTTTTTCTCCTCCTTTCCAGTTGATCTGTATGAGTGGATCGCAAAGCTAGCAGATAGCCAAGGAAGGTGGAAACTTGACAGTCCTGTTGTGTGGACCCCAGAGCTAGTGCGAAGGTTGGAAGCATCAGAGGATAAGATCACCCATGTTGTCAATCATTGGCTTGATCGCGTCATAGGAGGATTTGTGACTGAATTCGCGGTCGATACCTCAGTCAGCTATAGCGAGGTAGAGCGACGTTTCTTCAAAGGACCACGAGGTAAATATATAAAATATTTGAATACTTGGATTAAAATGTTGTTGTGCAAAAAACGAGTTATGCAGCTACCTTGATGTTTTGGAATACACAAAGTGGAAAAAATTATAGAAAGGAAGGAAATAAGGGTCCGGAGTATAGCCCCTTGATTTCACCTCCGTGAAGGGATGAAGAAGGGATAGCAAAGGTGTCTCCATGAAGTGCTATTCAGTTAATAAGACAAGGATTCCCGCGAATACTGCCTCCACCCACGCCACCTCTGACTTCACCACCATCGCCTCCAACTTCCCCTGTACCACCTCCACCTCCACCGCGGTTTAGTATGGCGAATACAATGAAGTTGCCTTTGTTCAAAGGCATGGGAAATGAGGACCCAGACCAATTCTGGTTCATTGTGAGGGCTGTATGGGAAGCTCAAGGTGTTACAAATGACCACATAAAGAAGGTAACACTAGTTAGTGCTCTGCAATATTGCGCGCTAGCTTGGTATATTAAGTACTCTAGCAATAACCCGAATGTCGGAGTAGCAGACATCCAGGAAACACTAAATAGGGAATTTCGTAGGCATAAATCCAAAGCACAGTCGATTGTGGGCTTCAAAGAGATCGCAATGTGACCAGGCGACACACCTTGGGAACTAGATCAGAGGTTGAAATGTATAATTCGTGAAGCCAACATGAATTTGATAGATGGACAACATCGCGGGTGGTTTGTGGCTTCACTACTACCACACTTAAGGAGTGTGTTGTCGCATTAGAAGATAACAACTGAGACAGAGACCTTAGAGATTTCCATGAGACTACATGAGACTCTGATGTAGGATCCTAACCTAGGAGTTCAATAGATTCATGTGCAGCTGAAGAATATGTGCCTTGAGATGCAAAGCCTGAAGCAGGACAGGATAGTTCGACTAGAGGTACGCAAGGAGGTATGGTGCTTGAAATGCAACAATCAAGGTCATGAAAAAGACCATTACCCAGTCTTTACAAATTACATTGTAGGAGGAGGACCAATGCCTTTAAGGCCTGAAGCTCAAGCAGGACCTAGCACGGCACCTGCTTTATGGTGCGCTATCTATCAGGTAGCCAGAAAACATGCCATGGATAACTGCCACCTGCTACAGAAGTATGTGAAAGCATCGAACAACTGTTCTGCAACTTTTGTAGGTCGGTAGGACATGATGAGCGTACTTGCAGGAGCTATGAATTGATTATGGATAGAACTCCCACCTACTGGGTTCAAGATGAAATGTGGCGCCTTAACCATAATGTAGGGATGGTGTTGACATAATTTCACAGGCATGGACGAGGCTGTGGTGGAGGAGGACCTGGTAGAGGTCGAGGACAGTTGATTTTCTACAATTGCAGAGGACTAGGACATTATGCATGGGATCACACTAATCCAACACGTCCGTCATGCAAGTATTGCACACTTTTTGATCATGAAATAGAAGAGCTAGGATACGAGACAAAGTGGTGCTACCACCTCCACTGACTTAGGACCTTCAGATGATGAAGTTTGAGCTGCGTGAGGAAGATCCAAACATGAATATAGTGCTCAGGAGTGGGATCACGATAGGGGGTGACAAGGGCAAACAGCGAGAAGACAATACATGGGTTCACAAAGCCTCGATGAAAGAGGCTGAGTTTGATTTGGAGCATGCTCATGAAGCCTTCATGGAAGCTAAGAAGAGCTTCGCTGGGGCCTCCACCTCAGAAAGCAACAACAAACCAGAGCTGGAGATGGACCCCTCTATGCTCACAACTTTCTTGGAAACTTGTATGAAGTTATCGCGTGATAATAACGTTGTGAAAGGGTTACAAGAACTCATCAATAGATGCACTGGAACCACGCCAGGTGAGACGCGCATAGTGCGAAAGATTGGCAAGCATAAAACGAGGACGGGATGGGGGATGAGATTGACCACACACATAGGAGAGTATGAAATAGATCAGGTCATTTTGGACCTGGGGTCAGATGCGAATGTTCTGCCAAAACAATCTTGGGAGCAAATGGGAAGACCTACACTACAATAGCCTCTGATTCAGCTAAGGATGGCGAATCAACAGAAAATCATCCGCATGGGGCAGCTGCAGGGGGTGACCATGGACATTGAGGGAGCGAGCGCGGTGGAAGACTTTGAAGTAATAGAGACTGTGGATGAGAACAATACCTATCCTGCACTCTTGGGTATTGACTAGGCTACTGATATGAATGGGGTAATCAATCTGAAGAAGAGAAAGATGATCTTTGAGAAGAAATCACTATGCATGATAATACCCCTAGATCCTGTTGAAGGATCGTGCTATATGGATCCAGTCTGCGATTATGAGAGTGATGATGATCTAGACTGCATTTATAAGATAACAACATGAGACCAAGACTAGGTGAGTCCCATCGTGGATGGGTGGATTACATGGGATCACGAGAGTTCCTGCACTTCAGATTCTGATGAAGAAATAGAATGCTGGCAGAATCGGTTACACAAAGTAACTACACTGAATTAAAACATGTCGACCTGGTCGCTGTGCTGTGTGTCAGTAGAGGTAGGCAACCTGCCTACTTATGATGGTCTAAATGAGGCAGATATCTTTTTGGATGCATTTGAAAGTGAGGTACCAGAAAATAAGCGCTTCCAAGCCTTGGACTGGGCACTATATGCTACGCCTGCAAGATGGTGGGGTACGCACAAGGGAAGCTTTGATGATTGATGCAAATGTAGGAGGATGAAGAGAACATGGTTTGGGAAGCCTAAGATATGACTAATAGACAAGTACGATGGGTATAATGGTCCGCGCCTGCATCTAGCCAAATGGAAGTAGGCTTATGGAGAAAAGCTACAATCTGAGTGGGTGCACCTATTCTGTCATACCCTGGCTGTTATCCCAGTGAATTGGTATATAGAAATAGAGCTCCACCATGGGATAGGTGAATGGGATATCGTTCATGAAGATTTCATGATGACATTCAGTTTTGAGGACGGGTTTGACAATATTGATGAAGTGCTACAACAGGTGAAAGAAGCCATATTTAGGATACGATAGGATCCTTCAAACCTAATTCAGCCTAAATGGGCTACTCAGCTGAGTCACATGCTTGAATGTTATAATGTAACTACTGAAGATGATGATGAGGATCCATGGAAGATTAAAATTCCAGAAAAAAAAGGCCATCGCGAGGTTCAAGGACTGCAGATTGAGAACCCTGATATAACTGCGTCGGTGAAAATAAAATGAGTGAACATTGGTACGGAGGCAGAACCTAAATTCTCGAAGATTGAAGACTACTGGGACGATGCGATGGTGGATAAGGTTGCTGAATTAATCCATGAATATCATGACTTATTCCCTACTAATTTTTCGGTTTGAAAGGAATAATCAGAGACCTAGGAGTGATGAAGATCATGTTAAAACCTAACTCAAAGCGAGTTAAGCAGAGGCCTTACCGCCTAAATCTGAAATACAAGGAGAAATTCCACTTAGAGCTAGACAAAATGCTAGTATCAGGCATCATTGAGCCCGTGAAAGAGTCCGATTGGGTAAGCCCAATGGTGGTGCAAGAGAAGAAGCAAAAGGATGAGTTAAGGATATGCATGGATCTCAAAAAACTGAATGACGCTTATGTGCATGATCCTTTCCTGAATCCATTCATGGATGAAGTGTTGGACAATGTAGGTGGCCAGTAAGCATATTATTTCATTGGTGGGTTCTCTAGGTACCACCAAATCAAAATCACATCGGAGGATAGGAGCAAGACAACCTTCGCAAATGAGTGGGGTTGCTTTCAATATACTATAATGCTATTTGGATTGAAGAATGCACCTACAATATTTTCACGCATGGTTGTTGCGGCATTCAAGGAATTTATTCATAAGTTCCTGGAGGTATATTTTGATGACTCGATTGTATTTGGGCTGGTCAAGCGCCATGTAGCAAGCTTGCATTTGATACTGGATACTTGTCGACGATATCAGATCACGCTCAATCTCAAGAAGTACCTATTCTGCATTCCTTTTGGGAACCTGTTGGGGCATGTGGTTTGTAGACAAGGACTGATGGTAGACCCCATGAAGATCGTGGTGATACTGAACTTGGAAGTGCTGAGGAGTGTGAAAGAGATACGTGCTACTACGGTACATAGGGATATTACAGGAAGTTTATCAAAAGCTATGCCTAGATCACTGCGTCGATGGAAAAATTATTGAAGAAGGATGTCACATTCTGTTGGAATGATGGTTATAAGAAAAGCTTGGATTTATTGAAAGAAAATATGGTTACAGTGCTGATTCTAGTCTTCCTGAACTGGAAGAAAGAGTTTTATGTACATGTCGATGCGTCATGTATAGCACTAGGGGTAGTAGTAACACAGGATGGTGGAGAAGGTTTGGACCACCCTATCGTGTTCACAAGCCGAAGACTATCTGAAGTAGAGAGGAACTATTCTACCACTGAATGCGAGAGGCTAGCTATGGTGTATGCGCTCCAGAAGCACCAAAATTACTTGCTAGGAGACCATTTTAAGATGTATATAGATCACTTTGCGCTGAAGTACCTAGTCAATAAGCCTGTGGGGGGGGGGGGGTGAATCTGTAGATGGCTCTTATTGTTCCAAGAGTATAATTTTGAAGTTGTTTTGAAGCCTAGATGATTGAACATGGGACCAGACCATATATTGCTCATCGAAATAGGGGAGGAAATACTAACTTGGAAGAAGGATTTCTTGACGTGCAACTATTTGCAGTGCATATTGCGGATGGTCATTTCAAGGATATAATACACTTCCTAACAATAGGAACTGCACTGGAAGGATACTCTATCCAACAAAAGAAGGAATTAGTGGTGCGCACAATAGATTTCTCTATCATTGTTGTGCAACTATACAAGATGGGGACTGATGAGATATTGCGATGGTATGTACCTACGTTTGAATGAAGCAACATCCTCACGGATGCTCATGGGGGTTGTTGTGAGAGGACATTATGCATGGAGAAAAACCGCACAGAATATTCTATGCATTGGGTTGTGGTGGCCAACCCTTCATCGGGATTCAAAAGCATATTGTAAGGAGTGTGATGTATGCAAAAGAACAGGCAGGCCATCACGAAGGGATGAAATGCCTTTGAATTCAACAAATGACATTGCAACCTTTTGAGAAGTGGGGAATAGATTTTGAAAGACCCATTCAGCCACAAGGGAAGACATGGGCAAGGTACATTATCACCGTGATGAATTATTTAACTCACCGGGCAAAAGCACAACCAGTGAAGGATTTCACAAGTGCGACGGATGCAAAGCTCCTATGTGAGCATGTACTGACGTGATTTGGATGTCCAAGGATCTTGTTGAGTGATCGTGGTACACACTTCCTAAATGAGACGATCAGCGCACTAACGGAGGAATTTCATGTATATCACTAGAAGAGCACACCTTATCACCCACAAGCTAACGAGATAGTGGAGGTGTTCAACAATGTACTTGAAAATGTGTTGACCAAGGTTTGCAATGCTCAGCGAAGTGATTTGGACCTACACATACTTTTAGTGCTATGGGCTTATCGCACGACGTGTAAGAAGTTAGCGAGACAAACACCCTTTAGGTTGGTATATGGTGTTGAAGCAGTGATGCCCATGGAGTAAATTGTTCCTAGTTTGTGCATAGGTGCTCATGGGTATGACAGATCGTGGAGCCCTGGAAGAGAAGCTCGCATAGTTGGATGAGCTTGAAGAAGAGATATTTTTGGCTGGATTTCATCAACAGGTCCAAAAGCAGCGCGAAAAACTGTGGAATGATCGACATATTACGCTGTGCACCTTTAAGGTGAATGACTTGGTGCTATTGTATGATAGTAAGTTTGATAAATTTCCAGTGAAATTCAGGATGCATTGGCTGGGGCCCTATGTTATTAAGGATATTACCGACGGTGGTGTAGTCTAGTTGGTTAAGTTGAATGGAGATGCCTTCCCAGGAAAGGTGAATGGCAGTCGATTGAAGCCATATAAAGGTGGCCCAACCATCTAACTATGCACCAGAAGCACAATCTTTGTGCTCTAGGTAGCTGAAAGGAGGCGCAGGACTATAAACTACACTGCCCAAGTTGGGGAGTTGCGTTATTTCAGGATTGCGCGAAGCAGGGAAGTGTCATAGGATGGACGACAGCATGAAGGTAGCTGCGCTACCCATGGAAATAACACACAGGTCTGCTGAAAAGTGACTGTTAAAGTCACTGTTCATGATTTGATGGTCGGATTGTGGCCAAATGGAGCGGGCGACAAGCATTTTAGGCAAAATTTATGGGTTGGATTCTTGAAAATCTGTCGCCAATCTAACATTAATGGGTCGAATGTGGTGGGAACGGTTGGATTTGAATTCAAAAGGCCCTATAAATTACAAGTGGCTGTCCAATGAAAAACACTTGTCATTTTGAAAATTTAATTGTTGCGCTATCAGGTGTGTATGGAACGTGTGAACTTTGAGGCTTTGAGAGCAAGTTAAGCATTTGAGAGATTGTTGGAGACATAGGACCTCCTAAATAGAATGATATCGACACCCGCGGAAGCCATGGAAACAGGAGTGGTGACAGTTGAGGAAGCCGCACAGGAAATTGAGGTAGTAGAAGCTGCCCCAGAGAGTGCTAAAGTGGTAGTCAAAGTCCCTAAATCACCGAGGACAAAGAGACCAAAGAAGGATAGGTAGAATATGCTACCAGTGTGCATCTCACCAATAAACCCACAAAGGACCAAGCTCACTTTGCAGGAAAAGGGGAAGGCCATTAATCTGGAGGCAGACGAGGAAGAATTTGAAGAAACCCTGGTGGATGAGGAGGATGTGGAAATGGAAGTTGAAACCTAGGGTGTGGACCCTATTAATAGGTTACTAGAATATGTTCCTCCGTGCAAGGGCAAAGCCAAGGTGCCAAAGGACAAAGATGAGAGCAAGAGCTCCCTGCAAACTCTGTTGCTCTCGAATGACATTGTTTTTGACGGGCCACGCCTAGGGTGGGTTCCTGTACTAAAGTTTTAAGATTAGGACCATGTAGATCATGAGAAATTCATGCATTTAGCGACTAAGTAGTTAATGCGTTGAAAAATTGATACGACTACTGCAATGATCGAATTAGCGGCATGGAGATGGCTCAAGGGTGTAGAGAAATCCAGGTTGCTCAACCTTCTCTGGGTACTGCATTACCACGACACCCCAGTAACTATCTTTGTCATTAGGTAGCTGCTCTGCTTGGTGCATGATGGGTGTTTGTGGCTGGAAGAGCCCATTCCCATCACAGACCACTTAATTCATCGGATCACATGGTTGCCTTACTCAGGGGAGAATCCAGCCAATATATCAAAAGGAAAAGGTGGTGAGTTGGCCCTCGCAGATGCTATGAAGCAGAAATTGAAGTTGGAGAAGAAGAAGAGGGGATATGCCATCCCCAGCATTAACAACCCTATAGTCAAGGTAGCAACACAAATATTAGCAGGGAAGGTGATGTGGAAGTACTGCGTTGATGAGGTGCCCGCGCTTCTGATTGCATTAGCAACCCAATGCGCTGAAGGAGTTCAATTCAAATAGGAAAATTATCTATGCGACAAGTTCCTTGCGAACTTTCGTGAGGCACAAGAGCAGAGCAAGATGTTCCACTATGCGTTGCTCTTGCTCTCGATTATGCTGGTGGCATGGGAGATACTAGAAGATAGCCAATTCCCTTCGATCGTGCTAGATCTTCTAGAGGCAGCGAAGTATGCTTCGCTATGGGCGACCAAGGACATGTAGTGTGTAAAAGAAAGAAAGATCTTTTGGATCTTGATGGAGATGAGTGTCCAGAAGGGGATAACTTATAAGCTGTGGTTTTCACCCACAGTATACACTAGTTTGTAGAGCTTTATAGAGTTCAAAGTAGATTTCCACCATGTCTTTATCAGGGCAAGGAAGGACCCTACAAAGACATGGCATAACTTACCATATCTAGCAACTGATGATGTTATCTTTGAATTCCTTGAGTCTTGGCCGTTGGAGTGGCATGCTGCAACAGGCTCCATGGTGGAAATGGAAAAGTCTGCCATGCAATGTAAGAAGGAAGAAAAAAAATCTCAAAATGGAACAGTTGGCTGAGAAGCAGAGAAAACAAGAAGTGAAGGCTAAGACCTAGGCAGTGTGCAATGCCACCAAATTGGCAGAAAAGCAGGAGACAGGAGGAGGAGAGTGGGAAGGACAGAAGTCACCTTCGTACAGGGATGAGGCAGAAACAAAGGAGCCGATAGAACAAGGTGGAATGGACCTGCAGACGGCATCCACCCAACTCAAGCATCAGCGACCGTAAGAGAAGGCAGTGCCACGGAAGAAAACCAAGGCTTCAAAGACATACTTCGACCCAATCACCCTCATTGAGGGGGATTTGCACGATATTAGAGAAATGATGAGGAATGTCACCACGAAGGCCCTCCAACAGATCGAAGAGCAACATCAATTGGTATTAGGGGCTCTTCAGACAAAGCTGCAGGAGTTACAAGCTCACACTCCATAGGTTGGCATAGTGTCTACTAGCCTCATGATCAGAACTTTAGCTGCCACAGAGATGTTGCGCGCAAAGGTGACCAACACGATAGTGCTACCAGATGGGGCACTTAATACAGAAAATGATGCTGACAGGTTGACGGTCAGCAGCTTGAAAGGGGTGGGATTAAATATGGTCACGCTCCCTTGAGAGACGCTCCACTTCTTATAGGATGGAGTCACTGTGGAACATAGGGCTTGAGAGAGTCATGCTCTGCAGGTGATAAGCGAGCAGAACATCAATATTGAGCAATTCAGCCTGCAACGCAATGAGGCAATGGAACGAAATCAACAAATCATGTAGGTAGTGGAGGAAGCCTGCTGAATGGTGTAGGAGTTTGATATTCAGACAGAAGAACCGGTTGAGAGGTGCATCCACAAACTAGCCATAGGGGTATGTGATGCTCGAGCAGAGATGGACATGATTTAGCTGGAGTTGAACCTACAAATCACAAAATTGTAGTTGAGGGCTCAGTCTTCAACTCCGCCAGAAGTCAGGGAAAAATGTGCCACCGCTATTACAATAGCAATAGCAATGGTCGACAGTGCAGTAGTAAACTGCACACAACTTTTTGAACAGTCATTCAACATCCTGACCACCCTGCAAGAGGACCCGAATGTAGAGTGCCTGGAGACAAAGGTGTGCGAGCTACAACAAAGATATGACGAGGTCAAAGGGATCGCACAGACGGTTGCCCTTACACAAAGGCTCGCAAGGATGTAGGAGGCAAAGGTGCTTAAGGAATAGGTGGATGTCGCTTGGCACAAAGAAGCGGTCCTCAAAGCGTGCCTACAACCATGGATAGATGAGGCATATAGGATCACAACTTCCATTGAAGGAAATCTCATGACACTGCAAGAAACTCACCAGAAGATTTAGGGTGGCAGCTCAGTGGCAGTCACCAAGCAGAGAGTGGAAGAAGTCCAGCAGGCGGCCGCCTAGTGCGCTGTCGAGGTTGCGGCCATCCAAACAGAGCTGGGAGGTCTTCGCGCTAAGATCTCCATGCCTACAGAGTGACTCGAGGGCGAGTCACGATGTTTGTGTTGAGGGCCTGTTGGGTGCGGGATCCCCCAAGGGTAGTGATGGGGATAAAAGCCCATATTTTGGTCAAATATTTTAATCCAAGTGTAAAGAATCCACATTTTGTGGTCACGGAGCACGTAGGTGTTAAAGAGTCATAGGTCCGTGGACCATGGAATTGTATAAAAAGAGCTAATCTCTAAGTAAAGAAGAGGGAGAGGGAACAGGAAAAAGAGTCATAGGCTTAGAGCAGGAAGTCTAAGTCTTCGGTCATAACGTTGATAGAGGCTCTATAGCTGAGTACGTAAAGGCCTAGAGTAGAAGTCTGCAGCTGAGTGTGAAGACCCCTGTGGTTGAGTGCCTAGGGTGGGTCAAGTCTATAATTGTCTGAAATTATCAATAAAGAGAATTATTCTACAATTTTTGTGTCTTTATTTCCTGTTTATGCATCTTGTTATGTTGGCTATGAATTTCTCTTATAATGCTTATATGATGCGTGAATGTATGTAAATGTGTTGGTTAAGTGAATGCAAGTAAGAACATCTATTTACGCAAAGCTAACTAAGATCGGTTAATAAGATAAGTAAGACACTTAGCCTAGTTTGGGAAATATCGTAGTTCGCTTCCCTAGCAGTGCAAAAGTCCCAGCTAAGTCACAGGTTAGGGTTGCGAGAAAGCCAGTTGTACCCTTTTACAAAGGTACTAAGAGGTGGAAAAGAGGGCTAAGCAACCTGCACGAAGGCAGGCATAGCCGGAATAAACAAACTTCACAACCATCTCAGGGGTGCAGAAACTTGGTTCCAACATCGCCCCATACTGCTTCAGGTGAGATTTCAGTCCGTGCTCCGCGGGTTGATGCGGAAAGGGACAATAGTGTAGGGATTTGTTTGGCTAACTAACGTTGAACCTGGGTCAGGCCCCCTCAAGGATCCAAGGGATGAGGGCAAGCAAATTTATTAATTATAATATATTAAATAATAGTACATGATTTTTTAAAGTTT
This sequence comes from Pinus tabuliformis, assembly GCA_031772625.1. Classification (NCBI taxonomy): domain Eukaryota; kingdom Viridiplantae; phylum Streptophyta; class Pinopsida; order Pinales; family Pinaceae; genus Pinus; species Pinus tabuliformis. The sequence continues at coordinate 413,865,255 of CM062807.1, forward strand.
TTTGATTATTTTATTTTCTTTGATATGGTTGATCCAAAATATAGATTTGATATTTTACAACCAATTAAGTTTTTTTAATATAGATAATTTCTTAAACACAATACAATGTGATTAAATTTAAGAGAGAGTTGGGGAGGGGGTGTAGAGAGGGAGGGAGATAATGAAAAGGTTGGAGGGAAGAGAGAGTGATGGGGGGGGAGAGATAGTGAAGTGGGAGAGAGAGAGAGAGAGAGAGAGAGAGAGAGAGAGAGAGAGAGAGAGAGAGAGAGAGGAAAGAAAAAAGACATAGAGAGATAGAGGTGGAGAGAGAGCAGAGAGAATGTAGAGATGGAGAAAGAGTGAGGGAGAGAGGGGAGGTGGGAAGAGAAAGAAGAGGAGAGGATAGAGATAGGGAGAGAGATGGAGACATAGAAATTGAGAAGGACAGGGAGGGGGTGAGATAGTGATAGAGTTGGATGGAAGAAAGAGAGAGAGAGAGGAAGAGTGATTTGGGGGGGAGAGATAGAGGGAGGTGGGAGATAAGGGATAGAGAGGAAGGAAGATAGATATGAGGAGAGAGAGATGGAATTGGAGGGGGTAGGGGAGGGAGGGAACGAAAAAACATAGAGGGAGAAAGGTGGAGAGAGAGAGGGGGTGCCAAGGGAGTCATGGAGAGAGAGTGAGGGAGAGAGGAGAGTGGGAGGGAATAGAGAAAGGGATATAGATAGAGAGGGAGAGAAGGGGAAGAGAGAGATAGAAAAAGAAGAAGAGAGGGAGAGACAGTGTGTACACGTTTGGGGTTTTAGACAGAGAGAGGGAATAACAAAGAGACACAAATACAAATATAGATATTATAGAGTATTATATAACCAACCTAGATCCATATTAACCCTATAACTATCAAGTGCTAAGAGGGATCCAATCTCTCGAGGTGCAAACATTTTGTGAAGTTTTGCACTAGAAAAAAAGGTTTGTACCTTGAGAGATTGGATCCTTCTTGACCCTTGATAGGTTCGGGGTTAATATGGATCGAGGTCGGTTAATATGAAATTAAAGTATTTTTTATTTGATATTATAATCTTAAAAATTAAAATTTCTCTTCAAATTAATTTCAAATTGGAACTAGATCTAATTAGATTCAATGATAAGATTTTTCAAAAATACATAAAATACGGTATGTGACTTATTTCACTAGTTTCAATCCCACTTCTTCACCCTTGTGAGCATCACCCGATGCAACAAGTGCCAAGTGGACTATTCAAAAATCATGATAAACTATTCAGTTTTGACTACCTCTCATGGAAATGGTCATATATGAGTGACTTACCTAATGCAATTGAATCCTGAAAAATGATATCTAATATAATGCACTGCGAAAACCCCCAATACTTAATTCAAAAATAATGAAGGGAACTCTACTTGAATGGTTAATGAGGCACAATAATTTCTAAGGTTTTGCAAATCGGGTAGCAAGCTAAGTGGGCTTGATTGTAGGGAAAACTCCACAGTTAAGCGTGCTTGAGCCAGAGGCGATATGGGAGGGGTGACCTCCTAGGAAGTCTTGGTTACCGGGTGTAAGCCCCGAAAGTGATGATTGATGGTATGTGATTTATTTCACTAGTTTCAGTCCCACGTCTGCACCCCTATGAGCATCACCCGATGCAATGAATGCTAAGTGGAATATTCAAAAATCATGAGAAATTAGTCAGTTACAACTACCTCTCATGGAAATGGTCATAGATGAATGACTTACTTAACACAGTTGAATCCCAAAAAATGATATCTAATATTTTTTTTTATTAAAAAATATATTTTTAAAACTACAAATTATTAGAGATAAATAATGCAAAGTTGTCTCACCTATACACTATGTGAGGATGAAGAAGTGTTTAAGGAAGGATAACCTTTCAACCAATCTTTAACAACCTTTCAATCCCCTATCACTTGTAAGTTTAGATTGCTTGACACAATTAAGATGACTAACATAAAAAATTGATTCATATTATTGTAGTACTTCTTAGATAGTTGTATTTTTTCTTAGACTAAATTAGTCATTCATGTTAGTCATTTTTAGTTGAATTACTTATTATATAGTCACATATTTTAAACCCTCGACTAAATTAGTGATCTATGTTAGTCATTTTTAGTTCAAGGTCATTTAAGATTTCTCATTTTTGGTAGTATTTCACTTGGAAAAGCTGTGGTGACTAACTTTTTTTAGTCACCTAGTCACTAATTTCTCATTTTCTACTAGTGCTAGGTATGGCCATGATTGATTTGTAGTGGTTCCATTTGAACTCAACAAGGAACCAATTACATTTATGTGAACTTTGATGAACAACATTCTCAATAAATATACATAGAAAAGTTTGTTTAGGTATTCGTTCATGATATTCTGGTGTATTCCAAGAATAGTGAATAGCATGAGGAGTGCCTCAAAAGGAGTATTACTGGTACTAAGAGAACATAAGTTATATGTAAAATTTAACAAATGTGACTTTTTAAAGAAACAAGTGCATCATTTGGTGCATGTAATCTTAAAGAAAAAGGGTGGTAGTGGATGTGTTGATGCTGTGATCAACACCCTCCAAAATGTTTCCCACACTTGAATTTTGGAGCCAACTAAGGATATCACAAATTTTCTATCTATGGTTACCTCATGGTTGATTGATGTTTTGTAAATCATTCAAGTCTTCTTCTCAAAATTTTAACTGCCAAGTCACTTTCTCACACATGGCTAGTCCATAATGAATTCATAGATATACTTCCTTTACTCAATCTCAAATAGGCATAAAACTATCCATCAAGATGGCGTAGATGCAACGTTCATATCATGACAATAGTTGGTTCACACTTTCATTGAAAATCTCCCTCACATTGATTTCAATTGTACTTTTAGTTTGGTGAGTTTTCCCAATTGTTTCTTTTGTGCACCTTTTCCTTCAGAAGCATTTCTTTCATGTTTACAACTATCACTTTTTCTTGTTTCCACTTTAATAAGTGTCATTTTCATGTTATCTTCAATCTATCATATGTCACTTCAAGTTCGTTTGCATTTAACAAGTGTCGTCTTCATGTTTTCCTCTTATCACATGTTTCACTTTTTTTGTTCTCACTCCTGCATGTGTCACACCTTTGCATATCACCAAAGTTATTTCTAGTGCACACTTCTGCACTACATGGTCCTAAATATCATTATAATATGTTCCAAACACATTCCTATAGCTTAGTGCACCTTTTGGTCATAATCGTCACTTTTGTCATAACTTGTATTCTAAGTGTTATAATGTGTCGTTTCAACTATCACACTTAGAAATAAGTGTTGTTGTCATATCTTTTAAATATGTGATTAATGTTCATGAGTTCTGTGCATTCCATCGGCTTGTGTTGATGGAATTTATGTGTGTGGTCCATGTTTGAGTTGTGTTAAGATGCATTTCATTCTCCAACTCTATTGGTCCCACACTTAACCATTTTGGAGCCCTTCTTGGTCCTCCTGCTTAGTGCAAGTTGTAAACGCATTATCTATATTACTAGGTGATGAAAAAAACTTATTCATGAGCCTCACTTATGTATATTTTCCTCCCATAATTGTGCAATAAGTCCTTTTTAAGGTCTCCTCCCTCTCATAGTGCATTAATACTTCCTAGGATACATGACCTAGACATTTGTCGCCTCCCTCAGTGAAAAACGCGTTCTATATGAACAAGAAGCCATTATTGGAGAGAAATGAACCCTCCCAAGCCTGGGTACACTTCAAACACTCAATCAAAAATACCACTTCAGAAGCAAAATGACCATTTGAGCACACTTCGGAAGAACGAGAACCTTCTCTCCCTTTAAAAGCACACTTTACAACAAAAAGGCACACTTTGGAACCATAAAGCACTCTTCAGAACAACAAAGAGCACTTCAGAATAGAAAAGCACACTTCAAAACAACAAGGGACACTCATAAACATTGAAGTGCACTTCGAAAAAAAAGATCCTCTGTCTCTTAAAATGTGCATGGAACAGTCACGAAACATGAAGCCTTCATAGTTCCCTTAAAGTGCATGGAATAGTCACAAAGCATGAAGCATTCATCCTTCCCTCTCCCCTTATGGGGCATGATCCAGTCATAAGCATGAAGCCTTCATCCTTCCCTATTCTCTTAAAATCACATCGCACATTCAAAAAGCATAAAGCCTTCATTTCCCTCTTGTGTGCACTCCTTCGACTCGAAGAACTACACCCTGCTTGAGTGCACAAGGGCACCCTGAACCAATGAGTGATTTCCTCTTTATGCTTTGACTATGCACCCTGTGCCCTCCTAGTTCTTCTTGAGAGCATAAGCTCATTGGGAAGGCTTGAACCTTGATCCCTTGTTCCTTCATTGTGTGCCCTTGCACCCTCCTTAGTCCCTTTAAGCACATAAATGCACCCTGAACCCATGAATTAATTCCCTTCATGCTTTAGAATTGCGACTTGCACCCTTGAGCTCTCTCTCGCTCTTACTTGAGTGCACAAGTGCACCTTGAAGCAAAGAGCTTGCACCAAAATAGAAATAAGACATTGCACGATGGTTCAAAGGATTCCAAAGTTCATCCAAGACACTTTGGAGGGTGAAGATAAGGAACAAAGTGGATCTTTCATGAAAATGAAGCATGTATCATATCTACCATCAAGAATGCAAGATGAAGCAGTAAGAAAGACAACTTGGTGTTGCCAATTCATCATGAAGTCCATGTCATCATTGCCAATTCATAACTTGCACAAGTGTCATCATAATAGTCAATCTTTATCCATGTGTCATGCCACATCATTATGTGGAATGTAATGATATATTCTCAAGAAAAAGACAAAATGTAATTTGTGGAAGTCCAAGAGTCATATGTGGAACATGAAGAGTCGCCTAATGATATATGTCCAAAAGTCACATAGAGAAGTCAAAAGGTCATTTAAAAGTTCAAGATTTGTTTGGAAGTCCAAAAGGCATATTAAGGAGTCCAAGAGTAATTAGGGTAAACGAGGAGTCAAGGGGAGATGAAAGGTCTTTCCACTTTTTATAAAGTAACCTCGTAACTCAAGAAAAGGGTTTTTGGAGGCTTAATCTTTGGAGAGCTAGTCTTGTCTTCTCTACTTGGCATAGGAGATACAAACTATTTTTTGGAGAAGTAAGAAGTAACTTAATGTCCCACTGCTTGAACTAGTGCTTCATCATTGTAACTTTGTATTTGGATCTTTCACCTAATTGAAGTTCAATGAACCAACACATTTGCATGCATGTATCACTAATATATTAGGACTATTCTTGGGATTTTTACGGTATATGTTGTGTTCATATGTACTGGAGAAATTGAATTATTTCGATGGCTTTGGTACTGATCTTGTTAAATGTGTGTTGTATTCTCTTTAATAATCGTTATCTAAACTATTTTGGTAACCAATATTTTCATGGTGTCATGTGTCTCTTTTACCTTAGTACCATTACTTCCTTCCAAAGACTCAATCTCATCTCCCTCTTGTGAAGGTATCCTTTTTGCACATTGTAATTGATGTTTCACAACGTCAACTTTCTTGTTCAAGGTCTATGTATATAATCTCTTATGTTATTCATTGAAAATAGGGCGCACATTACAGTTATGGTGGCTGGGCCTATGTTTTGGATGGTGCTCCTACTCCAAATGATGTGAGTTCTAGTTGGGACTTTACATCAGGGAGACCCCTGTACGTTGGTGGTATCCAACACCGTAAACATTATGGTGGTTGAAGGAGGGCTAGATGACACGCTATTCCCATTGAGTTTGTTTTGAATATCTTATCTTTAATGACTCATCCTCAAATCATATGGCTAAGGTGTTTTTCCAATATATATTGTGGTAAAATTTGATTTGTAATGAGCTTCTTGATGACTTGTCTCAATTGAAATTTGATGGTGAGGATGGAACATCCATATCTTAGCACATCTATTATTTTCTTAAATTTTGTGAATATTATTAAATTGATGATGAATATTTTTCTTGTGTGCTTTTCTTCCTCACCCTTGAAGTTCATGTTAATCAATGGTGTCATACCTTACCAAATTCCTCTATTCATTATTTTTATCAATTTCTCAAGCAACTTCTTCAAGATTTTGATAGGTATGATTACGAAGATATTTATAAAATAATCAGTCATCTTAGAATGGAACCTAAAGAATAAGTTGAGGATTTTTCTAACAGATGTTATTTCGCTTATGTTGTAATATTACTGAATAAGATATGGATTGGGATTTCTTTAAGAAAAAGTTCTAACATTTGGTTCAGATCTCTTTGAATCAGTATGAATCTAAACCACTAGATGTTTCAACTCTCCCAAATTTTGTAAATTGTGAGACACCTCCAATCTCATAGGAGGAAACTACTATTCCTTTTGTGATTTGTCCTCCTCATTTTATAATACCAATTTGGGTGCTTCCTTGTGATAATGTTGAAGTTGGGAAATCTATAAATCAAATTCCTAATCCATCTTCTCAACCTTCATCCATTTCCCATGATTTAGATCCTATGGAGTAAACCTCAGAATGGTTTATGAAGCATATGCTGAAGTCTAATATTTCCATTCCCCAAGATGGTATCGATACTCATAACTTTAGTCTTAAATATGATTTGATTTCCTATCATCCTCTATCATCTCTTTCTCATGATTCCTTAACCCTAAATTTTCTTGATCAATCTCTTCTAAATCCAAACAATGATCGGGTGAAAGGCAGGCACCCTTCACAAGGAGATGAGTATGAAGATGAGGATTATTTTGAATCTATGTCAAGATAATGTTATTCCATCCTTGGTTGATTTTTAATCTATCAATATCGATGATGAATCAAATGAAATTGATTTACCTAATTAATATGAAGTCTTGGACAACCTTAATTTTGTTAATTCTGAATCCATTATTTTATTAATGATGGTTGCCCAAGTGAACCATTTTGTCCTTCAGTCTCTCAAGAAAACTTTTTTTCTAAAGATAGAGATCTCGAATATAACTTGGTTAAATAAGATGCTTTTATTTCTTCACCTCACTATCCCTTGTGTTCTATTCCATGCTCTCAAGGTTTATCATCTAATGAGTTGGATTTTGAATTAACAAAGGCTAGTTAGGTTGTCCATGATGAAGAAGAAGGTAAGGAAATCATTCGCCATCCATTCAATTTGTTGTCATTTCCAGTCTTGCATGAGGATAATTCCTTAGTTCAGGTTACTTATGAGATTTTTCCAATATATCCATCCTTGGATGCTCAATTAGAAGAATCTTATTACTTGAGTAGTTTGTTTTCTAAATATGCAAAGTATGATCAAATAAGTGATGTAGTTGACTAGCATCATGATAGTAGTGATCTTGTTGAAATTAATACTGTATCCATCCACGCACCATGCATGATTTGATTTAATCTTCAAAATGCAATTCTAAAATTCTTGAAAATTTTGGGACTTCCCAAGAAGTAGAGACACAATCAACTTTCGTTGATGGTTATGTCAAGTTCTCACGACTCTAGTAAGATCCATGAAATAATTCAGGTATGGATTTTCTCGTAAAATTCTTTCCTTTGCATGGTTTCACTGGATGTAAACTCTTTCTTGAAAGTTGTGTGGTATTTCAAATATAACTTTTTAAGTTTTCAAAATTTTGTTCCCAGTCAGATTGAGCATGTGGTTTCAATTTATCATTCCTCGTGTAAATTGCTTATATCAAAATCAAGTTCGGAATGCATACCATTCATGGATGTATGAAGTTGCGAACTTGATCATCTTGAAGATTATCTTTGCCCGAAAGATTCATGCCTATCACATCCTTTTGAAAATAATCAGCTCCTAATATTTCTTTTAACTATTCTAATGCTAATAATTTTCTTCATGGTACCATATATCCCCTTGAGTGTTAATGAATGCTTGAGTTATTTCCTGAATCAAGTTCTTGTTTTTCATCCACTACATCTTGACTGGTTTCATGTGCTTTCCGTAATGGCATTCCTTTCAAATGATTATGATGTCAGTATAGCTTGTAACGAGTCACAATTAGATGGTTTTTCACCTTTAATAAATGAGGAATATGATTCTATTGTTGAAAGCATATGAAAATTTGCTTAAATTGATATATGTTTGTTGTCTCCTATTTGAGAATCTTGTGCCTTAATCATTCCATATGATGATGGTTTTTGTTCTAACAATTGTCATTCAATTGATTATTTTCCCGCTAGTGTACCTAATGATGGTTGTTTTACAACAATTGATCTTTATGGTCTATCTTCTCAATTTTCAAGCACTTTTCAAGCATTTGAGGAACTCCAGCCTCCGTTGATGGTTATGTCAGGCCCTCACTATCTTGACAAGATTTTTGAATATGAGAAGATTTATTTTCCCTTGTAAAATTCTCATCTGGATTCGACAACATTAATTAAAAATATTTTTCCCAATATCCAAGAGGATTGTTTTGAATTTCATGATCCAATCTATAATCAGTTGGAGGCATCAACTTAGCAAGCCCATTCGCTAGAAACAAGTTTCAATATTTCTTGATGTTTGCTAAGCAAGTCAATATAAGTGAAGGTGCATTCAGAAGATGCCATCAAGGTTTGTTTGATTATGGTTTTCATCAAGAAGGTATGGTGGCAGGTCAAGTAAAGTTAGGTGATATGATACATATTTCTTCTTTTGATAAATACCACCTATATTTTGTGTAAGATATTAAAGTTCTCATGTTTTTTGTTGCATATTATATCACATTGGTTTTCATTACTCGTATGTTTGTGATTACAAGTTAGGAACAACGGTGGATTCATTGGAAATATCATTACACTTAGACTTGACCCTGTATCTTTTTAGGTTAGTAGTAGGTCTAGCTACATTTATTTTCCATTGCATTAATCCCACCTTATTTCTTGCTCCTCATCAAGTCTCTGCATGCGTTTTGTTTTCTTGTTATATGTTGTGCATTTTTCTTTACATATCAATTTATTTTTTCCTTTCTTCTTTTTTTATTATCTATGTTCCTTCGTGTCATGTTTAATAAGACTTTGCATGAAATATGCCCCTGTATGGCTCAAAAGACAATGTGGAAAAACTGGACAGGGAAATTGTGATGAAGAACAATTCTTGGCTAATATGTTACCTCTGCTCTATCTTAGGTTTATATATGTTTTAAGTTGATGATGTCTAAACAGAAAATATGATTCATTCCAAAAGGAAACCCTTTGGTCAAACTACGAAGTTTGTATCTCTATTAGGACCTTAATTCTTGACTCAACCTTATATTGAATGGTGTTTCGACCTGTCATTGCGACTGCGTAGAGAAGGTAAAGGAGAAATTTAAATGAGAGTATAACTTTAGCTATCTTTTAAATCCCTTAAATAAGGAACAACCTCTCATGTTCTCAATAAGTTGGGTTCCCTCTTCTGCCTCTATAAATAAATAAGTGCCTAAGCATAGTTCTGTAAATAAAATAAATAAAGGGTGAAAGAAGAGAAAGGTTTTCTACGTAGAGAGGTGAAGAAAGCAACATCACCAGGGTATTGTCCAGGCTTGCTAGCAGCGAAGCAATGTTTGTGTTTCCTTGAGGTGAATTTGTCGAGTTAATATTCAAGCTTGCTAGCAATGGACCAACCTTGAGGAATGTGCTTAAAATCTTAGTAGATTTACTGTCCTTCTCCTCTATCGACAAATTTGAGTTATGACTAGTCTTATATTGATTTGTTTCAAGCTAAAAAACAATATAGGGGACTATATATTTAACTGGGATAAGTAGCAAATACAAGGTAATCAACATGGTCAATCAATACTTCCTGATAGACTGAGACCTTACACTTAGAGAATTAAACCTAGATAGAGAAGCTAAAGTTCTACTAGTGTGTCACCAAGTGTTGACGTTGCGATCAACACCCTCCAAAAGTTTTCCCACACTTGAATTTTGGAGCCTACTGAGGATCTCACAATTTTTCGCTCTATGGTTACCTCATGGTTGACTGATGTTTTGTAAAGCGTTGAAGTCTTCTTCTCAAAGTGTTAACTCCCAAGTCACTTGCTCACACATGCCCTGTCTTTGATGAATTCATATATACACTTCCTTTACGCAAGCTCGAGTAGGAATAAAACTATCCATCAATATGGCGTAGATGTAATGTTCAACTCATGTGAACAGTAAGTGCACACTTTGATTGATAGTCTCCCTCACTTTTGTTATAATTTTATTTTTAGTTTGGTGAGTTTTCCCAACTATTTCTTTTGCACACCTTTTCCTTTACAAGCATCACTTTTCTTTCTTCCACTTAAATAAGTGTCATTTTGATGTTATATTCTCTCTCCCATGTTTCAATTTCAAGTTCATTTTCATTTTTCAAGTGTCGTCTTCATGTTTTCCTCCTGTCGCAGCTGTCACTTTTTTTTGTTCTCACTTCTGCATGTGTCACACCTTTTCATATCACCAAAGTTAGTTATAAAACACCCTTCTATATTACATGACCCTACATATCATTAAAATATTTTCCATACACATTCCTAGAACTTAGCACACCTTTTGGTCACATTTGTCACTACTGTCATAACCTGTATTCTAAGTGTCGTAATGTGTCGTTTCAACTGTCGCACTTAGAAATAAGTGTCGCTTGGCTACCATTTCAAGGTGTTATTAACATATATGAGTATTGTGCATTCTATTGGATTTTATTTATGGATTTTATTTGTGTGATCCATGTTTGAGTCATGTTAGGATGCATTTCTTTCTCCTACTCTGTTGGTCCCACACTTAGCTATTTTGGAGCCCTTCTTGGTCCTCCTCCTCAGTGCAAGTTGTAAATGTGTTAGTCCTCCTACTAAGTGATCAACATATATTATTCATGAGCTTCATTGACAGATATTTTCCTCCCATACTTGTGCACTAAGTCTTTGCTAAGGTCTCCTCCCTCCCTCAGTGCATTAGTACTTCCTAGGATAAGTGACTTAGCCATTTGTTGCCTCCCTTAGTGAAAAGCACATTATAGATGAAAATGGAACCATTTTTGGACATAGCTACCCTCTCCCAAGCCTAATAACACTTCAAACACTTAGTGAAAAAAAATACTTTAGAATAACAATGACCATTTGTGCAAACTTTGGAAGAAGAAGGACCTTCTCTCCATTCAAAAGAGCACTTCAGAACAATGCACACTTATGAACAACAAATCACACTTTGGAAAATAAAGTGGACTTCGGAACAATGAAGTGAACTTCAAAACAATGAATTTCACTTTAAAACAAAAAGGCACACTTTAGAAAAACAAACAATTCAGAAAATCAAGGATCTCATGTCCCTTAAAAAGTACATGGCGCAGTCATGAAGCATGAACCCTTCAAATGGCACAGTCATGAAGGATGAAGCCTTCATTCTTCTCTTAGAGCACATGGAGTACTGATGAATAAAAAATCCTTCATCCTTCCCTCTTCCCTTAGGGTGCATGGTCTAGTCACGAAGCCCAAAGCCTTCATCCTTCCCTCTTCTATTAAAAAGTACATGGCGTAATCATGAAGCACGAAGCCTTCTTCCTTCTCTCTTGAGTGCAATCCTTCGACTCAAATAATTGTTCCCTCCTTAAGTGCACAAGCACGCCCTGAACCAATGAGTGATTTTGATTCACCTAGATCATATCTCCCCTTCGTGCTTCGACTGTGTGCTCTACACCCTCCTAGTTCCTCTTGAGCACACAAGTGCACTGGGAAGCCTGGAAGTTTGTTCCCTTGTTCCTTTAGCATGCACCCTTGCACACTCCTTAGTCCCTTTGAGCACACAAGTGCACCCCAAATCCATGAATTACTTCCCTTCATTCTTCAAACTTGTGCCCTGCACCCTTGAGCTCTCACTCTCTCTTGCTTGAGAGCATAAGTGCACCTTGAAGCCCCGAACTTACACTGAAACAGAAATAATACATTACATGATGTCTCAAAGTATTCCAAAGTTCACCTGAGACCATTTGGAGGTTGAAGATAAGTGAAAAAGTGGATCTTTAATGAAAATGAAGCATAGTTCAAATCTACCATCAAGAATGCAAGAAAAAGAAACAATGAAGACAACTTGGCATTGCCACTTCATCATGAAGTCCATGTCATCATTGTCAAGTTGTAACTTGTACAAGTGTCATCATAATAGTCAATGTGTGTCCATGTGTCATGCCACATCATCATGTGGAATGTAATGATGTATTCTCAAGAAAAGGAAAAAATTTAATGTGTGGAAGTCCAAGAGTCATATGTGGAACATGAAGAGTCACATAGTCATATATGTCCAAAAGTCACATAGAGAAGTCCAAGAGTCATATGTGGAACATGAAGAGTCACATAGTCATATATGTCCAAAAGTCACATAGAGAAGTCCAAAGGTCATTTAGAAGTTCAAGAGTTGTTTAGAAGTCCAAAGGACATATTAAGGAGTCCAAGAGTCATGAGGGTAAACCAAGAGTCAAGGGGATATGAAAGGTCATTCCTCTTGTTATAAAAGAAACCTCATAACTCAAGAAAAGGGATTTTGGAGGCTTAAGCTTTGGAGAGCTAGTCTTGGCTTCTCTACTTGGCATAGGAGAGAAAAAATATTCTTTGGAGAAGCAAGAAGTGAATTAATGTTCCACTATTGGAACTAGTGCTTCATCATTGTAATTATGTACTTGGATCTTTCACGTAATTTAAATTCAATGAGCCAAACCATTTTGTTGCATGTATCACTAATGTCTTAGGATTATTATTGGGATGTTTATGGTATATGTTGTGCTCATATGTACTAGAGAAATTGAACTATTTCGGTCCCTTGGGTACTAATCTTGTTGAGTGTGTGTTTTATTTGCTTTAATAATATTTATGTGAACTATTTTGCTAACAAATTTTTTCATTCTCTCGTGTGTATCTCTAATGTTAGTATTATTACTTCTTTCCAGATCCTCACTCTCATCTGCTGCTCACGAAGGTCTCTTTTTACACATTACAATCAATGTTTCAAAATGTCAACTTACTTGCTTGTTCAAGGTGTATGTATATAATCTCTTATGTTATTCATTGAAACTAAGGAAAACATTACAATTATGGTGGCCAGACCTATATTATGGAAGGGGTTCCTACTCCAAATGGTGTGAGGTCTAATTGGGACTTCACATCGGGGAGACCCCCTGTATGTTGGTGGTATAGAAAAATGTAATCAAGACTATAAAAAGATTAAGGTGATCATTCACTGTGAAATGTTTAGAAATGTGGTTGAGGTGAGATCATTTATGGGCATGACAAGGTACTACAAAATCTTCATCTGAGGATTTTTGAAAACTGGTCACTTGTAGAAGAATGATGTGAAATTTATTAGGATACTAAAGTGCAAAAATATATTTTAGTAGCTGAAACACCTCTTAACAAATGTACCTACCATAAAAAATAATATGTCATAGTATCTATAGATCCTCGAAAAGGAGGAATCAAAGGAGTTCTTATGCAAAAAAGGGGTGTGATTATTTATGAGTCCAGAAATATGAATAAACATGAAAACAACTTTGTGACACATGGCTTAGAACCTGCAACCATTGCACATTTATTGAAATTGTGGAGACATTACCTATTAGTAAGGATATTTGTGATACATATAAAAAAGGGCTAAGATATTTGTTTGATCAACCTCCACTTGAACGATAGATAAGCTTAGTGGATGGCTTTCATTAGTGAGTTTGAATCTTGTCACATGAAGGATAAATAAAATTAGGTAGCAAATGCACTCAACAGAAATATATATATATATATATGGAAACAATGAACACTTGTGAGCCAGATATAAAGAAAAGATAAAAAATTCCCAACAAAGAGATAAAACTAAAAACATGTGAAAGGGTGTTTGGAGAAAAATCCCAAGCAGCCAAGGTATTTTTATTACCAAATGGTATAGGATAATAACTTAATTAGAAGGTCTGGCTGTACATACCTGTTTCAATGGACTTGAAGAGGCTAATAATGGATAAACTCCATAGGAGGCCTTATTTAGATCTCCCAGTCTACCAAAAAATGATAACATCTAAAAGGAGACAATATTATTGGCTTGAGATGAAGAACGATATTGCATATTACATTGCTAAGTGTTTCAAATATCAACATGTGAAATTGAAGCACACATATGTCATTGTATTATTGCAATCTATACAAATCAAAGAGTGGAATTGAGAAGTCACATCCATGGAATTCATCAATGGATTTCCATGAAAAATTAAAGAAAACAATGCTATCATGGTGGTGGTTGAGAAGTTGAGCATAAAAACTCACTTCACTCCTGTGAAGTCCACTTGTGGAGCAACTGAGATACTCATGAAGGAAATTTTTAGACTACATGGCATAACCAAGATCATCATATCAAATGGAGATGATAAGTTTACTTCAATTTTTTTGAAATATTTGTTTTCAAGACTTATAATTTAGTTTTCCTTTAACATAACCTATCACCCTTAGATAGACGAGAAAATAAAAAGAGTGAATAAGGCGCTAGAGGACATTCAAGGATGTGTTTGCATTGGGGAGAGTTTAACCTAGGTTAATGCACAACATTAGGTCAATAAAACCCCACTAGACACAGGCCCTTTTGGAATCACCTATAGAATAAATGAAGTATCACCCAAGGCACCTACGGGGATTGCATGAGCCAAAATTTTGTAGTGGTGAAGGGAATTGGAATCTGTGTGAAAACTATCATTTTCAAAATTCAACATTACTCAAATCATAATCATAGGCTATATATATCCAAAAACATCTATAACATCCATGATATATATCAAAACATTAATTTTTTTTAAATGGGTACTTCATTTTCATACATGGCAAGATATTAGACATCCAAAAATTCAACATATTGTAAACTACTCATAACTTTACTACAATACACTAAAATAACCATAACCTAATGCATTATGAAGTCATCACATAAAACACATCAATTGGTACAAACCATCCCTCAACCATATTCTATTAGTATTTAAAAGGCTCTAAGCACAATATTACAACATTACACTTTAAACCCTAATTGACTCACCAGCCTAATCAAAGAAACATTACAACATTCCAATAAAAATCATGCTGAAAATCTCACCTCAAAATTAATCAACCTGAAGTTAACCCCAGAAGTAACCAACCCAAATCCTCTTGGCTTCCACTTATTTATAGATGATTGTGTTGACCCAAGTTGACCTCATTATCATAGAAAATATTTACCATGGTCATTTACAATGGGATGGTAAATCACAATTAATATGTTTGACCTCATCAAAACTAGTCCAAAAGACTCAATCAATCTTAGATTTTTTAACTTGACTGCCTTACAAGCCAATCCTTTATGCATGATATTTCCTTTAGCGACAATTTTTCACACCAATCCTTTCTGTGTGCTCTTTCCTGCTCTTTTCTTCTACGTTCAGTGTCACCAAAATTGTCAGACTTCCATTAAAATTCATCCAAGTCTTTTACCCAAAACTGGCCCCAACAACCCCCCAACGCACACTTGTGGCTCATCCCGAGCCATTAAATTGGCCTACGGGGAAGAAATGATCTCCTTAGATATCTCCTTCAATGTTTTGAGTACATCATTCACACTGTCAAATTTGGAATGAATTTCAACAATGTGCACAATTAATCTTGTGTATAATTCAATTATCATTACAGTGGTAATAAATTTCTCCCCTTCTTCAACTACGGTCTTGAATACCTACTGTACTTCCCAAACTTCATTGTTAATACATAATGCTTCATCTTGCAAAGCTTCCACTTTATGCACCAATACCTACTATGTTACTATCATATGTTTTACTTCCTTGTCCAACTACATCTTCTCTTCTATAGCGGTCTTCTTCTTGGTCATTGTCTTGCTACTCAAATTGGCGACACATTTTTGCACCTTCTCTTCAAAAATTTGAAATTTATGAGCTATAACCTACAACTCCTAGTTCTATAATATTTTACTCCATAAGTTCAACCCTTTCTTCAGGTGAGGTGGATGGATTCTAGTACGCTTTTGGCTCCTCTACTTTTATTTTCAATCCCTGAACACCCTCTCTTATCTTGATGACTTGGAATTCTACTAGGGTATAAACCTACATAGGCTCCTTAACTATTTGACTATACACTAGTTAAATTGCTACATACAAGATCGTTTCTCTATTTAAGGCTTGCTTCTTTTCTTATTCTGACTACATATTTTTGCACTATAATGTTTCCAATGTTGTATTTTCCTGTACTAATTCCAATTTTTTGTGGTGGAAAATATCTACAACTCCATCATGAAACTATTCTAAAACTAATGCAAATATCCAATGAAAGTTGTGACAAAATTAACTCTATATGAGTAAAACCTCTTGCATGTTGTTGTAATTCAACGATTAGGAATTCCATGGATTATGGTGAGATTTGGAGTGTTTGGTGATCTCCATAAGTGGCATATGAATCTAACCATGGTTCCAGTAGGTGAGGAACAATTTGAGCCTCCATATTTACTCTCTTCTTTGAGGTATCTAGTTGGGCAACTACTAGCTAGCTTCTAGCAAATGCTACAATTGCTCAAATTGTTCCAATGCACATAGTTGATTGTATTACGCTTTTCCTAGTTCTTTTTATTTCTCATCGACTTTCTCAACAATATTGTCAATATCATCCTCAAATAGAGATGTAACCTAGGTGGTGCTTACAAGCATTTCCTTCCATTTCTTCCTAGCATGGGATGTGATTTCTTTAGTTCCTTTTTTTTGGTTTATCCAAGCCCACGTGCACTATATATTCAACTTCGTATGACTATCTCTTTGGATTAGCTCTCTGGCTGCTCCTGTTGCATACCCTTTTCTTTTTCCAGCCATGGAGGAGGTTGCATTGTTTCTCCTTGTTGTTGTTGTCCAAATTTTTCCCTCTGACTTTGGTTGTTGTCTATAGTCCCCACTTCAGGTTCTCCTTCTTCATATTACTTCCAACTAGTATCTAATGAAGTGATATGTGCCCTAAATTCTTCAATGATCAATCTAAAAGGGAATTTATCCATCTGATAGTGGGTATCCTTCTTATCCCAAATGTACACAAAGTGGGGATTTTCCTTGAATCACATGATCCTCTTATACTTGGAAAAAATTGTGGGTGGGATGCATGGAATCTTCTCTATAAATAATCTAATCATCTCCCTATAAACATAAAATGTAATATTTATGTTATTTTTGCAACGAGCAATCATAAACACCAATAAGTGTTAAACTAATGCAATTGTAATAGGTTCCTGTGTGTCTTTTGCTAACTGGATATCTTCGATAATATCCCATTCAATGAATGCAATTAGGTTGAACAACCATGCATAATGTAATTTTGTGCCATTATCTTGTGTCTCCAAATAATCCATCAAGAATTGGTTGACCAAAAATGGCGCCCAACTCATCTTTATGCCCTGTGCGCTTTTTGCTGCTGCCACAATTGTGCCTGATGGCACTTCATCTTTCCTACACTTTCAGAGTAATGTAGAGGATATCACCTACCTAACAAAGTGAGTGTATTTATCATTTATCTATGAGACTAATAATCTATGCCCTCCTCTTTGCGTCCCATAGTATGTCTGCACCTATTCTCCCAAGGTCTTTTCTTGTGTATTATTCATGAATAGGGGATTTGGATCTTCTCCTATGATTGAAAAGCTTGTTATGCATGCTATTACCCATGAGGTAATCTCAACTGCATGGTCTAACCATAGGTAACCTCTTTCTATACAAGTCAACAATAATCTTTTCACAATATTTATTTTAGGACAATGGGTGAATGAGGGATCTCTAATAGGTTCAAAATACCCAATTTCTCTAATCATAATGCCCACTCCTGTAGCTCAAGATAAAAAATATCTGGGTTTGTATTTGACACTCCCTATAAATGTCCTCTCAGCTTTGATAATTTCCTTTTGTTTATGATGTCGTTATCTATATTCCTGAGCTGCTCCACATATCCCAGCATGTTACCCTACACATAATGCTAGGTGGGATAAATGGAAATGTCATGGTGTACTTGGGATGTTTTGTTGGCTTAATATCCGTAGTTGTTGGTTTCTTAGGAAGAATATATGTTCATTCCATCACTAATTCCATGGGATGTGATGATCCAACAACCTATGCTGCCCCAATTTAAGATATTACTTCTACCTCCTCCAGTGATGGCTGGGGTTGTGCAACAAATAAGGGTTTTTCTGTGTGACTTATTCATGCTATTGGGGGTGCTAGAAATTTCACCATCGAGGCAATATACTACTCCTAATACAACTATTGCAACTAACCACAAAAATATCTCACAATTTCACTGACAAGTTCTTTCATAACTCATTCTCTTCTAGTTTTAATCAACAACAACTCTTTAAGTGAAAAATCACAAAAATCGAGCCCTCTATGACATATTTATAGCATTCCTGTTTTGTACATGTTATCCTTGGTGGTTTTATGGAACAATATTCTTCCATAAATCCTACACTGTGGATCTTTCTTTAGTGCACAGTCCATCCATGTAAATTGTCTAATCAACAATCATTTTTGACAAATTCTGATGATCCAATCTGATTTTAAAGCTATAAAATATCCTTTGGTAATTAATTGAGTGTCCTTTAACATATGATTCAATGAACTACCCTGCCAACATGGCTAATGATTACCTTTTCCCCAATGCTTTCCTTTCTTTTTCCACTTTATGTTGACAATTTTCTTCCATTGCGCCAAAATTTCTCCCAACACTATGTGTTGGACATATCTATGTGATACATCTCTATCTATGCAATATTTCTCTTTGTGCAATGTCTTTATTTTCCTATGAAAAACCACACAACTATTCCATGTATGACAAAAAAAAGAACTCTCATTTTTCTTCAATTTATTTATATACATAGATCATTAGTTATGGGCCACTTTCTCAGTTTTACGCAGAAGATTAATTGTATCTATATAGTTTCAGTTCAATTCCATTCACAAAGCCTTCTATAGGTTATCCCTTGAGCTTTTCTAGATGTACTTATCTCTCATCTATCAGACTTTTGATCACATAGTGTCCAAGGAAATGCATTTGGAACTTCCCTGGATGTTTCGAGAATTTTCTATCATATAACAAGACTTAGTCCCTTGGTTGAAACTTCATCTATATTATGCACCTATCATGTTAGGTTTTTTCATGTGCTTCCTCAAGATTTTAATGAAAACCTGCATGTGTGTGATCTTCTTCCAGCTGCAACACTTCTTAAAGTCTTAGTTCCTCTATGTCCGATTAATAATTCTTGTGAATGCAACAATGTCAAAACTTGGTTTAAGAAAATCCTAGGCATTGCTACTTCTTATCCATACACTAGCCTCAAAGTTGTCTATCCTATCAGTCTCTTGCAAGTGGTGCTATATACCTAGAGTATTATTGGTGTTAGAGTTGGTCTTCACATCCCTCCGTCAAAGATCATTTCTCTTTATTGCATTTCATTTTTAGGTGTCTCGCTTGTTTCACTTAGTTGAATTCCGCTAGGGGCATGCCATAATCTGACAGAAGGGTTCGGTCATTCATCACCCCTCATGCTTTGCACTGTTGGCTCAGGCCTGTTCATCAAAATCAAGTTTTCGTGTCTTTTGATCAGCAAGAGTTATTTTCAGTCACTAGGTCTAGGGTTTCACAAATTGTGTCTTTACAACGTCCAATAAAGCCAACAGGCCAGAGGGAGGTTCTTAAAAAGTTTTCATTCAAAGATTTTCATCATCATATGGATCGATTATGACTTTTCTTCAAAACTCTGTTTTGAAGAAAATTCAACATTTCATTTTGTAATAATTTTCAAAAGTTTCTCAGTTGATTTCTTCAGGTGCAGCCCTGGTCTCCTTTGCCAAATTCCATGTCAGCTATCCCTGCAAAAATTGCCAATAATTTCATCATTTCAGTTAAAAAATGAAAAAGGAAATTTAAAAACAGAGTTGTATTAAAATGGGAAAAGTGCCAATGCCAAAATATTACAAAGATGGGTCTTGGAGAGTGAAAAATCAAATCCATGTCTTTATAAAGATATTTTCATGAAGATCAATGTCATTTGCATGCCAAGACTCAAAGCAAATTGATTGAGTTAGTGTGCGATTTGGGTGAAGTTGGAGGAAACTTGGTCGGCGCGGCGCATAGAGCAGGTGGCGCTGCGCACTGGAGAGACGCGGCGCACTGGGAGGAGAAACCCAATGTAAATTTCCTCAGGCGCAGTGCACTGGGATGGCGTGGCGCGTTGGGTATGCGGCACAACGCATACAGTCCAAAGCCCGAAAACGTTTGAAATTTCTCCAAATTTCCATTTATTTGCGTGGATTTGCCAGGTAGGGTCGACATCTTGATGTTTCATCCATTTTTGTGCTGAGTGATGGTGGTTTATGGATGCTAATGATTGAAACAAAAATACAAACCCTACTTCAACATGCCTCAAAAGAAATTGCTGTGGTTTCCACAATTCACTGTTTTGCTACCAAAGTTACTTCTCCATCATTCCTTTATCCCTTATTCCATTTCTCCTTGATTTCATTCTTCCCTATCCCCAAAAATTACTAAACCCCTATCCCCAATTCCCTTCAACACATTTCCAAATGTAAAAATCCCAAACCCTCCTACATTTCCCTAACAAAATTTCTCCCAATATTCCGTAATTCCTTACTGTTTTCCCCTTCCTAACACTCCCTAGTTGCATCTTTTTCCTTTGGTGGCAGAATCAAACTATATTACATTACAAAACAACAGTTTCATACATCATTAATCATTCGAGGCAGTTTGTATACCAGCAGTGATGTCATCTGGTCATTCATCTGACTATGAAGTGGAAACCCAAAGTGACTCACCCTTGGAAGGACATGCACCCTGGAGGCCTCATAAAAGTGGCAGACATGTTAGAGATGAACCGACCACCCTTATAGAATTGCAGGCCTGCCCTCTTTCCATCTCTTGCTTCCAGTTTTAGTCATGTTATGAATTTTGCGAGAAGATTGCTACTGTTCAAGTTCATCATGAGTTGGCTCGCTTGTTTGTATTACATTTACATGGTGATCGAGTTACTTTGGCTGGTGTCACTTTCACACTTACACTAGATTCTATCTCATTAGCAACTGGCATACCGAACATTGGAGAACCATGGAACAAGAAACAGAAGATTGACCGGCAGCATTATGAGCCATACATTAAAACCGGTTTCTTGAGGCAGCTCAAGAGAGTGTTTCCATTCTGATATCTGAAAGATGAATATGCTCCACTAATGAAATTTGAAGTATTTCAGTTGTGAAGGTCGCTTCTCCCAAGTATATGCTTATCAAATCAGGTTGCTCATGCATTTCACCCAGGTAAGGATGATGAACATTCCTTATTTCATATGCCGAAACATAGAGAGGATGACCGCCCTTTTGCAGCACAAGACCCCTGAGCAGCAGTTCAACAACATTTGCCATTTTGCTCTCATCAAGATTTTGGTGGTTCATCAGCTTGGATTACAGTATATCACTTCGGATGATTTCATCTCTCGTGACTTCATCAGAGCTTCACAGGGATTATCAGAGGTCAAGCATGAGACAGGTGGACCTTCTCATCAGTATGAGTGCCATGAGACAGCTGGTGTGCCGGTATTCATCACATATCAGAGGGGCACTAGACATTTATTTGTAGCAGTGAAGCGAGTGTTATCTCCACCCGGTGTGGAAGGGGCCTCGCTTCTGACATCGGTACCACAGGTACAGGACAAAGGCAAAGGACCAATGCAGGAGGAGGGGCCTTCAGGTGAAATAGAGACCAACTTCATTCTCATTCATGATGATGATACAGATACGGGTCCACAAAGTGCTAGGGAGATCATCCAAGAGCAGCAAACAGAGATCCAAGCCTTATCCCTTGACTTGGAGAGAGCTAAGTGGACAATGACATACTTGTAGCAGAGGAACAAACAGCTTGAAGATCAGCAAGCAATCATGGAGTTACAAAACATCCGCGAGAATCGTCAAGCTGCACAAAGGAGAAGGGTTGAGCTCACTTCATTGGAGCAAGAGATTAATGATGATCGGGAGTCTAATCTCGAGAGAGTTAACATCCACTTAGAGAGATTGTTGGACAAGGCTGATAAGGACCATGCATTGCTGAGACACATGGATTTCCACTACATGGCACGGAACAAGGTCTGCAAGGCACGAATCAGAAATTTAAAGGCAAAGTTAAAGAAGGCAATAAGGAAGCAAAAGAGGCAAAGGGAGCTTGATCGTCTTTAGATATTGGCCGAAGCCTCTTTAGCCCAGCATGACACTTAATGAAGAAGCTCCAGCCCAAATTTCAAGAAATTTGGGGCATTTTTGGCATTTTGACAAATTTTGGCACAAAAAACAAGGTTTTTCTCCCTATGCGCCACGCCACGTGGCGTGCGCTTTTGCTAGGGGGCTCTAAATTGCAAAAAGTTTACATCATTGGATTTGGCATGAAAAATCATGGTTTCTGGTGTATGGCCAAGAAATTTGGGCAAGTTTTGAGTCCCCAGGAGGTCAAAAACACTCAAAAAATGACCTCACTACCCCTATTTTGACAGACAGGAAGCAGTCCTGGGAGATTGCAGTTTTGGAGGGGCAAATGACATGAAAATTGAAAAATTCCACTTGGGTTGGAAGGAAAACAGGTAGGGCTTTCCAATGAGATATTTTGGGCTCAATTTGGACTTCAGGAAGTGCCTCAAGCTCAGCCTCAAAGTGGCGCGACGCATAGAGGATTTGGCGCGGCGCATAGAGGATTTTTGCTCAATTTTTCACCTTTCAGCTCAAAAATTCGGCCAGTTTGACTAGTTTTTCTTTTTGATGTAATTTTTGATCTATCTTGATATAATTGGATAAACATGATGTAATTTTGGCACTTATTTACTTGTTCTAGAGGTTTTATTCACTAAAAAGTGAAAATTTAATGAATGAATCAGTTTCCTACCTTATAGAGGCAAGTTGTTTTGGCTTCCTAGATTTTAGTGCTTTGTTTAGAATTGGTTGAAACAGCTCCTAGAATGATGAGCTCGACCCCTAGAGGCAAGTGAATGGGTTGGGCTAGTCTGTATCATGTAATTCCTAAGTCATTTTCAGGGTTGGACACTAGGGATTGCTTTAGCATATCATTGTACATTCTATCTCTGCATTTTTGGCTAAGGAAAGACCAGGGTTTTGCAACACTATTTAGGATCCATGTTGCTTTATGTTTTTATGGTATTTTTCTCTAAGTAATTGTAAGTTCATTAGTGTTATGTGTATCATTTTCCTGTCTCTTCTTCTGAATTTGAACAAATGAGTGATTAAGGTAGAATCCATTAACTACTATGCTCTGCCTTTGAATTTGTTTAAATTTTCATGTTTTCGTCTATTTAAGGAGAATTCTTGAGACTCTCTTGCTCTCTCCTCACCAGTTTGATCTATCCATTCACTCACTTTAAAGCATCAAAAAAATTTCCTTCCTTGCCACAATCAGAACTCTGCAGAAATTGTGCCTCATCCCCGAGCCCAATTTGCCTTTCCCTGTTTCCAGCACAAAACCCCGAAAAACTCAAATCAAACCCTTGTAATTCATACCTAGCCTAAAATTAGCTTTTATTTCAGTCATCTCGAGCCCCATCGCTTGTCTTTTGCCGAGATCGACCCGGAGAGATCCCTCTCCTATCCTCGTAGGGTTAGCTACGAGGCTGAGTGTGGTTTGATGTGGACCTAGACCCTTGCCTTTCCAGCCTGTGGAAAATCTAGGCTCTAACATAGTGGTGACTCCACTGGGGAGGAAAATCGTTTGCTTGTTGATGCCATTTTTTTTATAAGCTACAGACGGAGCCTAAAGTTATGCTAGGTAGCCTTCGAAACGCTTTTGCTTTGCATTAGCGCAAGTAGATAAACGCTGCTTCAGTCAATCTCCGGTCTAGCTTGTAATCATGACACTTGACTTGTAAATCGCCCCAGTACATTTGAGAATTCTAAGATTTTGGATGATAAGTTTAGAATTTGAAAGGCTGAACAAGTTGTTTATGTTCCTTTGATTTCTTGAAAATAACACGTTGGCTTCAAAGAGATATATCAGAGCTAATCCATATCCAAATCCTCCCCCTTTTTACGAAAATCCCAATCTGATTTCAAGAATTGTTCGTCAAGAGAGCTCTGTGACTCTCGTGTTTAAATCTCGTTCATGTCCTGCAGTTTTTAAGTATCTTGAAGAGCTTGAATTTGACACACAGTTTGAGTTATCATTGTTTAAAACCAAATCCGAAAATGCTCTTGAGTCTATCATTCCAAATCCGGACTTTCTTGCTGCTTTAGAAATTTTAAATCCAATAAGTCCATTGAGAATTTCATTCTAAGATAGCTCCAAACTGACATTGAGGCTGAAAATATCATTGATTTCCTAGAAGCTACATCTGCAACTCTTGGAGCTGCCGCAACTCCATCTAGCTCAAGGGTTCCCACTGAACCGCCTTTCATTCCCTCAATCCCTGTGCAGCCTATTGTTACATATCAAAGGTCTGAATTAAATTCGCCTCTAGCTACTCCTTCTACATCCAAAATTGCTTCACCTCCGCATACACCTCACACATCAGCTGCACCTTCTCCCCCAACATCTCCAAGGCCGATTGCAAATCCACCAAGAGCAATGGTTGCTCGGTTTGCACCTCTCGCACTGCCTCAAGTTTTGGGTGACATGCTCGCAGATTATCAGAGTAAAATTCCTTTGTTTGATGGCACTCCTCAAAGTACCACAACTCAGCAACATGTGGAAAAAATGACGGATTTCTTTGAGCTTCATGAGATTGATGCAGAAAACGTGACTATGAGATTATTTGTGCAGACTTTCGCGGGTGAGGTAAGAAAATGGTTGAGAGCTTTGACATCTAGAAGCATTCCCACATTAGAAGAGCTTCAAAGACAGTTCTTGGATCGCTGTGAAGTCAAGAAGGATCCTCTTCAGATCACTTCTGAATATACCAAGATCAAGCGGAATGCTGGTGAGTCCGTGCAAGACTATTGTATTAGATTTAATGCAGTTTATAATGCAATTCCTGATGATTTAAGGCCAACTAGAAAGTCAGCTTTTCTTAAGTTCCCAGATGGTTTTGATCCGGACATGGCTTATCAATTAAGAGAGAGAGATCTAGCTACGTTAGAAGAAATGCAGAAAATCGCCATTAGTGTTGAGGCAAATTTGAATGACAAGAGAGCGAGATTGAAAACCGAGAAGAGAGTTTCAATAAAGGAAGAAGCTTCTACCTCAGATCAGGTGCTCCGCAAGGTAGAAAAGATGATTGAAAGGTTAACACTTGATAAGCCTGAACCGCAAATCCGGAATCCTAGTTTCCGTGGACAGCAGCAGCCACAATACAGGATCAAACAACGTGAGCAGCGAGCACAAGAACTGGCACCACAACAACAACAAGTAAAGACACCTCTTCCGCAAAATTTTATTGGTCCTGAATCTGATGATGAAGACAATGTACTAGGAGAAGAAAATCACTTCTTTACTCCTGATGATATGCCCACCTTTATCACTGAAGATGATGAGTATGCAAGAAATTCAACAGTACAAAAGGATGAAGATTATATTTTGGCGAATGACACCGCTCTTGAAGAAGAGTCCGATGAGTATCAGAGAGGCTATATGAATGCTTTGTCCGCCCAACAGCGTCAGTATTCACTTAGAAGCAGAAATGTACCCATCAATCCAATCCAGAAGAGAAAAGAAGCTCCAGCATCCAAGAATGAGTCACCTGATGCACAAAGGAAAGGGAAAGAGGCAGTTGATCCTAATATCAACAATTCACCATCAGCAGAAAAATCAAATCAGCCAATTGTACCAAAGGATAAAGCTGAAAGAAAAGATGTTCCAGCCAAAGAGGTAGAAAAGATCTCAACTTTTAGTTTAGAAAATGAAATTTCGAAATTGAAGGTTTCCATTCCCTTGACTGAACTGATGAGGAACAATGATTATAGAGGTCAAGTCTCTAAAGTTTTGAATTTTGATCTGATGTTTGATATGGTGAGTGTGGAAGATGATCAACCCGAACTGATGTTTGGACCAGCATTGAATGGTGAGTCTCCAGACAGCGATGTGCCACCTTTTTATATCAGTTTGAGATTGCATGAGTTTGTGTTACATAATGCCATGTTTGATTCCGGTGCTTCCCACAATCTTATGCCGAAAGCTATCATGGAGAAGTTGGGTTTGGACATCACAAGGAGATACCATGATCTCTTTTCATTTGATTCTAGCAGAGTGAGATGTATTGGGCTTATCAAAGACTTGGTCGTAAGTTTGGATCAGATCCCCACGAAGAATGTTTTGATGGATGTTGTTGTAGCAATCATTCCTCCGAGGTTTGGTATGCTTCTTTCCAGGTCTTGGGGAGCGAAATTGAAAGGGACCTTACAACTAGACTTCTCCTATGAAACGATTCCTATGTTTGGCCAAATGAGAAAATTGTACCGGGAACAAAAAATGAAATACATGATTACAAGCAAGGAGAAACCAATTAATCATCTGATTAATTATGTACATACATATTTAGAGTCTTTTGTTTTGTATTCAGATAGTTTCAATGGTATTGATAGTTAATTAGTTGTAGCAGATGATATTCCAGAGATAGTAGAGAATTTCAGAGAAGTTTTGAATAACGAAGGACAAAAACAGCAGAATACCATTGAGCAATCAGCCCAAAACAATGGACAGCAAGCAGGAAAAACATAGGTGACAAAGTTTCAGCACCTAGAAGAAGATGAAGAGGGCCTGTGGACCATGGATTTCGATGGTGCAGTGGAAAATGATGGTGCTGGAATTGGTATTTGGGTGCGCAGCCCTCTCTCCACCCCGAAAAGAGTGCCTAGCAATGTGCGGGTATGTTATTACAAGCTTGCTTTTGATTGTTCGAACAATGAGGTTGAGTATGAAGCTTTGATTGCTGGCCTAAAAATTCTAAGGAAGCTCAATGCTAACAGGATTGCTGTATATGGCGACTCCGAATTGGTGATTAAGCAAGTTAAAGGTGAGTATCAAGCAAAACATCCTCGAATGCGAGCTTACTGAAATGCTGTCCTAGACATCCTAAAATTGTTTTCAAATTATACCTTGACGTGTGTGCCTCGTATTCAAAATGGCATTGCTGATGCACTTGCTAAAGCAGCAAGTAGTTTGAAGATTCCTATGAACTCCAGTAATAAATTTGAAATCCATGTCAAGCATCGTCCGACTATCCCAGACAATCAGAGATATTGGCAAGTTTTCCAAGACGATGAGGAGATTGATAATTTTCTGCAAAACGAAGGTAAGTTCAAAGATACCTCAATTGATGTAGAACATGATGATGGTAAAGATGATGTGCAGATCAATCAAATGGAAGTGTTGCAGTTAAAGGATAACATTATTCCTAAAGGCTTGATACCTTTAGAAGAACTCTTTGATCAAGATGACGTAGCCCGCAAGCCAACATTGCAGCCAATAGAAAAGGGTGTTGAAGAGGTTAATATCGGAACAGCTGCCAATCCAAAAATGGTAAAATTGTCCAAAGCATTGCCACAAAAGGTAAAGGCCAAATATATCAGTTTGTTGTCATCTTTTGTTGATGTGTTTGCTTGGGATTATTCTGACTTGAAGACATATGATACCAATATAATTCAGCACACTATTCCCATTAAGCCTAATCAAAAACCTTTCAGACAAAAGTTGAGAAGGCTAAATCCAAAACTGTTGCCATCAATTGAGAAGGAGATAAATAGGTTGTACAAATCAGGAATCATTGTGCCCATCAGATTTTCCAACTAGATTTCTAATTTTGTGCCCATACGAAAGAAGACAGGTGATATTTGCTTGTGCATTGATTTTAGGAATCTCAATAAAGTTTCATTGAAAGATAACTATCCGCTGGCCAAAATGGATCATATACTTCAGTGACTAGTGGGAGCATCTTGCATGTCACTACTCGATAGTTATTTTGGATATAACCAAATTTTGGTCCATGAAGATGACCAGGATAAGACAACGTTCACCACTCCATGGGGAACCTTTCATTACGCAAAAATGCCTTTCGGTTTGAAGAACGTGGGTGCCACTTTTCAGCGGGCAATGGAATTGGATTTCGCCAATGAAAAGGATGTCTTTTTGGTTGTGTACCTTGATGATTTGATCGTGTTTTCCAAATCAGATGAAGAACACTTGTATCATTTAAAAATTGTCTTTCAAAAGTGTAGAAAATATGATGTGTCGCTGAATCCAAAGAAGAGCTTGTTTGCCATGGATGAAGGCAAACTACTTGGGCACATTATCTCAAAGGATGGAATTCTTATTGATCCAGCACGTGTGGAAGAAATTCAGCAAATTGACCTGCCCCGGAATAAGAAGGAGATTCAATCGTTTAATGGTAAGATGAATTTTCTATGTCGCTTTGTTCCTAATCCTTCTGAACATCTAAGAGAGATTACAAACATGCTTAAGAAGGACAGCCAAGTGACGTGGACAGAAGAGGCTGTAAAATCTTTCAACTTAGTCAAACTATCTCTTTCTTCAGCTCCGGTTCTAATCAGCCCGGACTACACTCAGGATTTTATATTGTTTTCTTTTGCTTTGGAGCATACAACGGAAGCTGTATTAATGCAGAAGCGAGATGAGTATGAGAGACCAATTGCTTTTTTCAGCCAAACTATAAGAGATGTAGCCTTGAAGTACAACATCATTGAAAAGTAAGGCCTTGCACTTGTGAAAGCATTGAAAGATTTTTGGGTATATATTTTTCATTCTCATACTTTGGCTTATGTTCCAAATGCTGCTGTCAAGGATGTTTTAGTGCAGAACGATCCAGAAGGAAGACGAGGCAAGTGGATTGCAGCCTTATTGGAGTACGATGTGGAGATAAAGCCCACCGAGCTTGTTAAAGGTCAGGGATTGGAAAAATTAATGGTTGAATCAAACTTGCAAGCCTTAGACATAAATATGATCGCTGTTATGTCCGATGAGAATGAGGAAGGTTCGTCAATTCAGGTATCCGAAATGTTTGTTCTTTCTCCGTGGTATTCAGATATCATATATGTGCTGCAAAATTTGTCACCATCGCCCGGTATGACTAGAAACAAAAGTAGAACTCTGAAATTGAAGGTTGCAAAGTTTTGTATTTTAAATTTTGCACTTTATTGGAAAGATCCTAGTGGTGTGTTGTTGAATTTTTTGGTGGAAGGAGAAGCGCAGCAAGTCATGGAGGATTTCCATAAAGGAGATTGTGGCGGTCACCTCTTTTGGAAAACAACAGCAAACAAAATTCTCCATGCAGGATACTATTGGCCAACATTGTTTGCTGATGTATATAAGACTGTCAAGAGCTGTCCTAACTATCAGATTTTTGAAGGAAAACAGAAATTACAGCCTTTGCCGCTTAAGCCCATTGAGGTGAGTGCCCCATTTCAGCAGTGGGGGTTGGATTTCATTGGTGAAATTCATCCTGCTTCTTCAGGTCAGCATAGGTGGATCCTCACGACGACAGATTATTTCACGAAGTGGATCGAAGCAATTCCCACTAAGCAAGCTACGGATGCGGTAATCATTTCATTCCTTGAGAATAATATCTTGTCTTGTTTTGGTTTCCCGGATAAGTTAATCACTGACAACATAGCAACTTTTTGAATCAAAGAGGATGATTGAGTTTTGTAACAAGTATAAAATCATTTTGGGTCACTCAACCGCTTATCATCTGCAAGGCAATGGTTTGGCGGAGTCTTCTAATAAATCTTTAGTCAACATCATTAAAAAGTTGCTGGAAATTAACAAGAAGAGTTGGCATAAGAAGTTGGTCAATGCACTTTGGGCAGATCGGGTCAGCCAAAAGAAATCCATTGGTATGTCTCCCTTTGAGCTTGTTTATGGAGTTGATACAGTGTTTCCTACTTCTCTAGCAGCCCCGGTAGTCAAACTTCTTCAGGAAGCCGGCAGCGAAGAAGATCATATGCAAAGAAGATTAAATCAAATGATCCATTTGCAGCAGACACGAGAAGAGGTTTTCCAAAACACATCCAAGTTGTAGGAGAAGATTAAGAAAATCTATGACAGAAAAGCAAAGGCGAACAGATTCCAATTGGAGGAAGTGGTGCTGAAATGGGATGCAAGGAATGAGGACAAGGGTAAGCACGGTAAGTTCGAAAATCTCTGGAAAGGTCCTTTCAAAATTGTTGCATATCGTGGTTAGAATGCTTTTCTTCTGAAGGAGATGAACGGAGAAGAATGTCCCGGAGGGCCGGTCAATGGTCGGCTGCTCAAGAGGTATCGTTTCTGAGTTGTTTCTGTTGTCTACATTGTCACTATACATACCATTTTAATTTCAGTTTCATTGCAAGAGTGTGCTGTGCTCTTTCTTCAGTCTGGGGCCCGAAGTGAAGGCTATAATTCTGAAGAAAGATTTCAGTTTTGGGTTCAGCTTGTCAGTCATTTTGATTCCATAATTGAGTTGGTTTGAGTCAAGTTTGAGTTAATAAATGAGTCAAGAGTCTTATGTTCATTTGTGAAAATAATGGACTCCATAGCCCAATGGACGAAGGCACTGTCTAGCTCTCTCAGGGATCTGCCATTCTTGGCACCTCCAAGGAGCTACCTTCCCCATTGGAGCCAATGTTAGAGTCGGTATTTACATCCCTCTGTCAGAGATCATTTCTCTTCATTGAATTTCATTTGGTGTCTTGCTCATTTCACTCAGTTGCATTCCGCTAGGGGCATGCCATAATCTGACAGAAGGGTTCGGTCATTCATCACCCCTCTTGCTTTGCACTGCTGGCTCAGGTCTGTTCATCAAAATCATGTTTTCCTGTCTTTTGATCAGCAAGAGTTATTTTCAGTCACTAGGTCTAGGGTTTCACAAATTGTGTCTTCACAACGTCCAATAAAGCCAGCAGGCCAGAGGGAGGTTCTTAAAAAGTTGTCATTTAAATATTTTCATCATCATATGGATGGATTATGACTTTTCTTCAAAACTTTGTTTTGAAGAAAATTCAACATTTCGTTTTTGAAATAATTTTCAAAAGTTTTTTAGTTGATTTCTTCAGGCGCAGCCCTGGTCTGCTTTACCAAATTCCATGTCAGCTATCCCTGCAAAAATTGCCAAGAATTACATCATTTCAGTTGAAAAATAAAAAAGGAAATTTAAAAACAGAGTTGTATTAAAATGGAAAAAGTGCCAATGCCAACACATTACAAAGATGGGTCTTGGAGAGTCAAAAATCAAATCCATGTCTTTATAAATATATTTTCATGAAGATCAATGTCATTAGCATGCCAAGACTCAAAGCAAATTGATTGAGTTAGTGTGCGATTTGGGTGAAGTTGGAGGAAACTTGGCTGGTGCGGCGCATAGAGCAGGTGGCGCGGCGCACTGGAGAGGCGCGGCAAACTGGGAGGAGATTCCCAGTGTAAATTTCCTCAGGCGCGGCGCACTGGGACGACACGACGCGTTGGGTATACGGCGCGGCGCGTACACTCCAAAGCCCAAAAATGTTTGAAATTTCTCCAAATTGCCATTTATTTGCGTGGATTTGCCAGGTAGGGTCAACATCTTGATGTTTCATGCATTTTTGCGCTGAGTGATGGTGGTTTATGGATGCTAATGATTGAAACAAAAATCCAAACCCTACTTCAACGTGCCTCAAAAGAAATTGCTGTGGTTTCCACAATTCATTGTTTTGCTACCAAAGTTACTTCTCCATCATTCATTTCTCCCTTATTCCATTTCTCCTTGATTTCATTCTTCCCTATCCCCAAAAATTACTAAATCCCTATCCCCAATTCCCTTCAACACATTTCCAAATGTAAAAACCCCAAACCCTCCTACATTTCCCTAACAAAATTTCTCCCAATATTCTGTAATTCCTTACTGTTTTCCCCTTCCTAACACTCCCTTATTGCATCTTTTTCCTTTGGTGGGACAATCCAACTATATTACATTACAAAACAGCAGTTTCATACATTAGTAGTCATTCGAGGTAGTTTGTATACTAGCAGTGATGTCATCTGGTCATTCATCTGACTATGAAGTGGAAACCCAAAGTGACTCACCCTTGGAAGGACATGCACCCTGGAGGCCTCATAAAAGTGGCAGACATGTTAGAGATGAACCGACCACCCTTATAGAATTGCAGGCCTGCCCTCTTTCCATCTCTTGCTTCCAGTTTTAGTCATGTTATGAATTTTGCGAGAAGATTGCTACTGTTCAAGTTCATCATGAGTTGGCTCGCTTGTTTGTATTACATTTACATGGTGATCGAGTTACTTTGGCTGGTGTCACTTTCACACTTACACTAGATTCTATCTCATTAGCAACTGGCATACCGAACATTGGAGAACCATGGAACAAGAAACAAAAGATTGACCGGCAGCATTATGAGCCATACATTAAAACCGGTTTCTTGAGGCAGCTCAAGAGAGTGTTTCCATTCTGATATCTGAAAGATGAATATGCTCCACTAATGAAATTGATCATGAAGTATTTCAGTTGTGAAGGTCGCTTCTCCTGAGTATATGCTTATCACATCAGGTTGCTCATGCATTTCACCCGAGTAAGGATGATGAACATTCCTTATTTCATATGCTGAAACATAGAGAGGATGACCACCCTTGTGCACCATAAGACCCCTGAGCAGCAGTTCAACAACATTTGCCATTTTGCTCTCATCAAGATTTTGGTGTTTCATCAGCTTGGATTATAGGATATCACTTGGGATGATTTCATCTCTTGTGACTTCATCAGAGCTTCACAAGGATTATCAGAGGTCAAGCATGAGACAGGTGGACCTTCTCATTAGTATGAGCGCCATGAGACGGCTGGTGTGCCGGTATTCATCACATATCAGAGGGGCACTAGACATTTATTTGCAGCAGCGAAGCGAGTGTCATCTCCACCCGGTGTGGAAGGGGCCTTGCTTCCGACATCAGCACCACAGGTACAGGACAAAGGAAAAAGGTTAATGTAGGATGAGGGGCCTTCAGGTGAGCCTTCAGGTGAAAGAGAGACCAACTTCATTCTCATTCATGATGATGATACAGATACGGGCCCAAAAAGTGCCAAACTTAGGGAGATCATCCAGGAGGAGCAAACAAAGATCCAAGCCTTATCCCTTGACTTGGAGAGAGCTAACTGGACGATGAAATACTTGGAGCAAAGGAACAAATGGCTTAAAGATCAGCAAGCAATCATGGAGTTACAAAACATCCGCGAGAATCGTCAAGCTGCATAAAGGAGAAGGGTTGAGCTCACTTCATTGGAGCAAGAGATTAATGATGATCGGGAGTCTAATCTCGAGCGAGTTAAAATCCACTTAGAGAGATTTTTGGACAAGGCTGATAAGGACCATGAATTTCTGAGACACATGGCTTTCCACTACGTGGCACGGAATAAGGTCTGCAAGGCATGAATAAGAAATTTAAAGGCAAAGTTAAAGAAGGCAATAAGGAAGCAAAAGAGGCAAGTGAATGGGTTGGGCTAGTCTGTATCATGTAATTCCTCAGTCATTTTCAGGGTTGGACACTAGGGATTGCTTTGGCATATCATTGTACATTATATCTCTGCATTTTTGGCTAAGGAAAGACCAGGGTTTTGCAACACTATTTGGGATCCATGTGGCTTTATATTTTGATGGTGTTTTTCTCTAAGTAATTGTAAGTTCATTAGTGTTATGTGTATCATTTTCCTTTCTCTTCTTCTAAATTTGAACAAATGAGTGATTAAGGTAGAATCCATTAACTGCTATGCTCTGCCTTTGAATTTGTTTAAATTTTCATGTTTTCATCTGTTTAAGGAGAATTCTTGAGACTCTCTTGCTCTCCTTAGCTCCTCACCAGTCTGATCTATCCATTCACTCACTTTAAAGCATCAAAACGATTCCCTTCCTTGCCCCAATCAAAACTCTGCAGAAACTGTGCCTCATCCCCAAGCCCAATTTTCCTTTCCCTGTTTCCAGCACAAAACCCCCAAAAACTCAAATCAAACACTTGTACTTCATACCTAGCCTAAAATTAGCTTTTATTTCAGTCATCTCGAGCCCCATCGCTTGTATTTTTTCGATATCAACCTGGAGAGAGCCCTCTCCTGTCCTCGTAGGGCTAGCTACGAGGCCGAGCATGGTTTGATGTGGACCTAGACCCTTGCCTTTCTAGCCTGCGACAAATCTAGGCTCTAACAATTGGTATCCTCAAATCCCATTTATCCCTATTCACACTACAAACCTTAGCTAAGGAATTTTCTAATATCTTATTAAATGCTTCGATAGTTCCATTAGCTTGGGGATGATAAGGTGTGCTTTTGGAATGATATATTTCTAATTCCTTGGTAAAAGAAACATTTTTTTTGTTTAAAATGTACGTACCTTCACTCATTAGGATCCTAGGACATCCAGACCTGGTCAATACATTCTCAATTATAAGTTTCATAATAGTCTCTATGTTGTATTCCTTCAACAATTCTACTTCTCCCTACCTAGTTGAGTAGTCTATTGTAGCGATAATATATCTGACTCCTGGTCTTTTTTCTTATGGATTAAAGGGACCCATGAAATATATTGCCACATTTCAAAGGCCTAGAGAGTTGTCATTGGGGAACTAGGGTCATTTCATCTTGTTTGTAAGGTATTCCTACTCTTTGGGAAAGATCACAACTTTTACAAAATTGTTTAGTACCATTATGCTTGACATTCCTGGGGAATGACAAACTCTAGAAACCTTTTCAACAATTATTATTTTTTCCTTAATTATCTCAATTATGAAATAATCATTATCACATAATTATAAAATTGTGACAAAATAATTATGGGAAATAACTCAATCATGTAATTCCACCCTTTTAACATGGGATAAATCTTACATAAGTAAAGAAAAGATGTAAGGGGATGCATTCTAGGAAACAACTGAGATAAATTGAAGTTGGGTTTCTCTCACTATAATGGAGTGATACATGGGGTTATAACAAGAGGGCCAAGAGAAGTTCTAAGTAATTTGTTTGAACTAAGCAAAAAAGGTGTTGAGAAAGGAAAAATATCAAGGAAATGTTGGGTCAAAGAAGGACTCATTTTGTGCTTTGTAGGCCAATTGTGGGAACTTTGTGAATGGTAACAACACTTGGCTCAATGTTCTAAATGAAACATGTTGACTTCTGTGTGTAAAGAAGAGTGTCCTTCTTGTTTTCTACTCTATCTTAAACCCTGTTAATCCTTGAATGTGTCTTCCTCTTAAGGCATAAAATATAGTTCAATTGTGGCTAATTGTAAGAAAATTACAGTGGAGTTTGGAGCTTATGGTTAGCTGGAGAGTGGCTCTCTCTTTATTCACTTTCTAGGGAAGCTCAAGTGAAAAAGACATGTGTAATTAATTTTCTTTAACAAAATGGGCTTATTGTTTAAAGTTTCATGACTGTTATCATGTTGTGTTATCGAGTATGTTTATGTTGAAGAATTGAAACAATGTGTAATTTTTCTCAAATATTAGTTGTATATTCTCTTATGAATGAACTCTATAAAAATAGTTTTTCTTAAAGTATGTTACTTGTGGTTGATGTGAGATGTATAGTTCTATGAAGTATACTATGTAATTTGAATTAAACTTTAATAAATTTCATTAATTTGATTAATGTGCTAGGGGTTACTATGCCCACTATGGGATTGAATAGTCTTGATGTATCCATGACTGGAATATTTGGAGTTTTTCTTTAATTGAATACCTTGGAAAAGTGTGGAAGTACCCTATTTTGGACAACTATGGAAGATACTTTATTGATATGTTGTTAATAATTCAGTTCATTGATCTACTATTAAGGAGATATTAGAACTTTGTTCCTCCAGGTATAATCTAGAATACTAGCCTCTTTTTTGTAAGGTTATGGATTTTGAAATATGAAATTGCAACACCAAATTGTGAGAATAACTTCATTTAGTTTGGTGAGGTTGTGGATTTGGCCATTGGGCTTCTCTTTGAATTTTTCTCAGAAGTGCGCCTAGTTTTGGGTAGAGCTTTAGATGCGCTTGAGGATTTGGAACATTTATGTATCTTAAAAAGTATTTTGGGAAATCCTATGCATGTTCAAATTAATTTTAGTTCTTTCAATTGGGCCTAAATTCTTAGTGGAACCCAGTAATTCCATGGAAATTCAAATATTTAAGTGCTTGGCTTCATCCCCTAGTCATATGACCTAGCAAGAGTTATGTCTGCATGATGGTGAAAATCAGGAAGTCTGAATCAAGCTCTAGTGGAGAGTTGAGTGAACATCTATATGGTTGATGGTTGCATAAGTGATAAGTGAGGATGTTTTGAATATTCAAATATTTGGATATCCAACATCTAGAAAACCTTAACAATGCACTTTAACTAAAAGTTTGGATATCAGATGTCAGCTATCGATGAAGTAAACCATGTGGTTGTTATGTGGAGATCACGGGAGCACTCCTAGACCCTAAGGGTAGATGGATGTTAATGTACTGAGATGATGTCGAATGTGAATGTGGTGTGTCAGCATGGTGTGCTAATGTAGCATAGAGGTGTGTAGACAGTGGCATTTCAAATGGCACGCATGTGGCATGGGTGATGTGGAGACTGAAATAAGAATTTGGAACTCTAGAAAATTTATCATTTTTGAATTCTCTCAAATATTGAATGTTTCAAATATATAGATGTGTGAAGGTTCATTGCTTTAACAAGTGGATGACACCATGGAGTGATAACAAGGACAAGGGAGTATGGTAGTGTCAGAGTGACACTAAGGTGGCACCTTGCATGGATGAATATGTGTACTTTTTCATATAACATATGATCTAAACATCAAGGAATTCAGATATCCAAAGATTCAACTCTATGGACATTGTGACCCTTAAGCTATTCCTATATATAAATGTGTTCAGTGATGTGGAGAATCTACAAGACTAAAAATACATAAATAATTATAAAGAGATTTATGGAAAGTTTTAGATGGTTTTCCACATGTCAAACACATGTAGCTGACATGGCCTTGTATGGTGGGGACATGTGGACTACCATGTGTATGCATCATGTTAGTGGTATGGACATGGGCTTGGACCTAACAAAGTTAAGTATTTACAGTGTCATAACATGGCATACAAAACTCGCATTGAGATGAAATTTATCATTGGAAAGCTCTTGAAAAATTGAAGAAAATGATGATCTTTGAAAAGATTTATAAGGTGGTTGGAGAAAGAGGAATTTTGATAACTCCATATCCTTAAAGTATCCATAGAGGTTGGGCATGAATACATCATTCCCTTAGAATTCCTTGAGGGGATTAGGTGCCTTACAGAGTAGTATCAATGCCAAGGTTCAACAATCATGCTGAATGGGATCAAGATGGAGTGAGTGAGTTTGGTCTTGTAAATGATATTTGTTCTTTTATTAAAAGAAAGGTTTTCTGTAATGAACTTGATACATATATATTTTAAATTGGTTTGAGACTTGTTGCTAATTGGAATATTAACAAAGCCATGATTATGATTTGCAGTTGTAATAAAACATTAAATTCAAGTCATTATAAGTGAATGCATGTATGTCCAAAGAAATCAAATATGTTGTTGTTTTTTTTTTTTTAATTAGATTGATAGTTGGATGTGGTTTATGTACACAAGAATATTCCTATAACAATAAATAAGGAAGGAATTCTAAACATAACTGTGTAGTACAACTTGGAGGCTTTACACAATAGGGAAGATGAGTTGGATGAGAGAGTGTGATTAATATCCCTCCCAATTTAATGGACATAATGATGTTTTAGGCTTTAAATTTTGAGCTATAAGGAAGATAATGTATGGATCATTAAATCCTACGAGAGACAGATGGAAATAAATGCAAATGAACTACAAAGCATATCATACTTATAAAGGTAGATGTAACATGGACCAATTTCCAACAATGTGGAAAAACGTCAATTGAAAAAATATTTTAACTTGTCAGAAATACACAAATATGGGTCAAAAACGAGAAATGTCAAAAGAAACACTTTAAAGAAGAGGCATAGGAGTGCTTAGGGATATACATATATTGAGGACATCTTAGCAGAAACCTATACTGCTGAAATATATATATCAAACAAACTATTGAATGATGCAACCACGAAAAAAAGAATAAAAAGGCCTACAATGAGATCCTCACATGGGGAATTGATAAAGTAAAGCCTCCTCCTTTTTCTACTGAGGATAGGAAAAATGAGGAATTTGAAGCATATATGCTAGTGCTAAAAAGGCATTTCAAGGTGCATAATTACTCTAAAATCATGAATGCCTAAGTGTCCATATTCAACTTGAAGGGAAACACCAATATATCATGGGAATATTTGAAGAATATCAATGGCATTCATGATATAAAGCTAACATGGAGAAACTCTGAGAGATAATTTACGGAAGAATAGCTATAAGAAAAGTATAGCAATGGAAAGATCAAAGAATTTCATAGGCATATAATGGTTCAAATTACTATGGTTTCCTATGCAAATAGATTCATAGATCTACTAATATATGTGCCATATATCAGAAAAGGTAAAGTAAAAATACTATACATTTACAGTGGACTACCTAGACTCATGTCAATATCATATTGAGTTTGATGAACCTAGAACACTTGATGACACTATAAAAAAAGCTAAGCATTATTAAGATTAATCAAAGAAAAAATTGGAATCTCAGGTGATGGGGAAAAAGAAAGCTAAAATTAGACTCAATAGGAGGGGATCCCAATCGTATCAGAATACAAGAAATGTAGAAAAGGTTTCAAGTTTATTGTTCTAGTAAAGAATGAATACTAGTAGAATTATCCTACTCTGAGTGGGTATAAACCAATTAGGTCGACAAAAGAAAAAGTAGAAGAAACAAAGAAAGGACCACTAAAATTCTAAGCATGTAAAGAGGAGTATTTAGTATGGATTTCTCTTACCAATAGCATGCTGAAAAAAGAGTTTATAATGTTAAGGAGACAATAACTATCAATGATGTAGCTAGAAGTGTATCCAAAATTTATGTAGCTAGGAAAATTCACAAGTTGACCATGAAGTTTCAATGATGAAAATGGAAGCTACATTTTCCAACAACTGTACTTTATTTTTGATTGACATTGGTTATAACCTAAACTGTATTTTTTCACAAATTGTTGAAGTTTGAGTCTTATAAAAAAGGACACATACTAGGTCATGGTTGGTAATGCTAGCGACACAAACTAAAATAAAGGTTATTGAAGTCATTGAAACATTCCCATTTCAAATGAAGGGATTGCACTCTCAATTTACCATGAATGTGTTTCCGTTGAAGTTGAATTGGTATGTATTGTTTGGCAATACATAAGGCAAAAATAGGTTTCTTTAATAAAGTTTTAAAATGTAAGACAAAGAAGGGAAGAAAATGAACTTACAAGGTATGAAAAAAATAGTATTGGCGAGACAAATTTCAATATTGCAACTTAACATGTGCTATAGGAAGGGATGCTAGCTATATGTTATTCGTGTATTAACTTTTGTTATGGACAATTATTAAAATTGAGAATCATCTAAGGTTGCAGGAATTAAGGGATGTATTTTCAAAAGTAATATTAGGATTGCCACTTATGAAAGAAATAGACTTTTTGATAGAGCTTATTCCTAGAGAAGTGTCGGTGTCTCAAGTGCCACACAGGATGATTATGTTGCACATTGTATTGTGCTTGATGACAAGAAGTTAAATTGATGTCAAAGGGGATGCCTAAGGAAGCAACAATGTCATTCATGAATCTAAGGAAGAAGTATGATAACTAGATCTCTTGCATGCCTTAATAAAGAGAAGTCTTGAGTTTTTGTTAAATTTATGATGTCCTAATAAAACTATTAATAATATGGTTGGATATTTCTCCCTAATATCTTTCGAATAATATATAATATGCAGAAAAAATCCTCCCTGATGAGAAGTTATGATTGTTTGAAATTGGAAGCTACAATGAGGGTGAAAAACAATAAATTTATTGAAAAAGACCAAATTTTTTAAAAACTAAGCATCTTTTAGGCATATCTATGGCCCTGTGGTTGAACCTATGACCAATGTTATGTAAACATGTAAACTTTTTTATATAGTTAAATAACATGCACCTTTCAGCCTATTTGGTGATGGGAAAAAGAATGAATGGTGGATTGCATGCAAAGATGTGTGTTTTTTAACCTATCCCATCAAACCAATGAAAGGATGACACATGGAAAGCATCCAAGGGTTGAACAAATGGTAGATCTAAGTGGTGATTTAAGGAAATGTGGTGAGTTATGATAGGTACACATGGCGGTGATGATGACATGGCATCTCGTAATGATGCCATATGGCATGCCAATAGGGCATATTTGATTGGCCAATGAGAACGAATCTAGATGAAATGTAGCCCACTTAAAATGGGCCACATGGCATGTATGACATGACTATGATGTCAATAGGTACATGACCAATGCCCTTTAGCCCCTGGTTTTATGGCACAATCACATTGAAAAAAAATATAAACGGAGGAGGATAAATTCATTTGGCTTGAGCACATAGGATCAGTCATATGAGTTAAACCTTCGGGTTGACCAACTCAAAGGTCAGCCCTTGCATTGGCTTTCATATCTTTTGGGACCACACACACACACATATGCCCTATAGAGCATTCAATCAAACCATGGTTTTTTTGGAATAGAGGGAACATGGTGATCAACAAAAGGGTACAACCTCAATAGTGAGTCTGAAGTAATGTTGTTTGTGAGGTTCCAGGGTTGAAAATTTGTAACTTTGTTTGGTTATGTCATAGCTTTGTGACATGGATGGTTTGAACATATTGGTTTCTTTGTGACATGGCTCTGTGACTAGCCCATATTGGCCACAACATATTTATTAAATGAAGCTCTATGATGTAGATGGTTTGAATACATTGTGATTGGTTACATTAGTCTTAGTCCATGATGTGGATAGTTTGAACATATTGGTTGCCACTATGATGTGATTTCTATGTCTAGAGAAGATTGGCCACAATATTTTTATTAAACAAAGATATAAATTGTGGATGGTTTGAATACATTGTGAATAGTTGCATTGGTCGTAGCGCTGTGACATGGATGGTTTGAACATATTGTTATTGGTTCCTTTGTGACATGGTCTTGTGACTGGCCCAACTAATAAAAGCTCCATGACATGGATATTTTGAAAATGTTGTGATTGGTTTGTCTGTAACATGGATGGTTTGAACATATTGTCACTGGTTGGGTTAGCTCAGAAGAACCACTATACAATGAGGCAACCTACAACTCAGTTAGAATTAGTATTGCATTAGGTTGCTAAGGTCTCGGGTTCAAACCTAGTGTGGTAAAAAATTAATTAGTATTATCATTTTTATTTTTCTTACAAATCACATTTTGTCGAATGATTAAGAAGTCAAAGAAGCACATTTTTTAGAAGGGTTGCTGGAAAATAGCTATTTTATAGAAAGCTCCATGAAAGGGCCATTTTGTTGAACTCCTAATTTACTTGTTTATTTTTTATGGTTTTTGGGGGTTTATGGGATCATTTCAAAGCCAAATTTGATTCCCAAAGAATCATGATGATCAAGGATCAGTGGTGAACATTTATAAAAGCATGAAAATCCTTTATGATATATATTTGAAATTTGTAATTAGTATTATGTGTTTTGAGGACATATGAGAAGGTTGCAGTGAGTGTTATATATATGGCCAGAATAGGTTTCAAAAAGAGTTCTATGTGATCAGATTGATGAACAGGTTGTAGCAAAGTATGCAAAATGTATGACAGGTTGATGACAATAGTGTGAAAACTATATCATGATCATTTTTGAAGACTTATATTGAAGAGAAGGTGGATATAGTTTGAAACATTGTGAAAAGTGGTCCACTTGAAGCTGAGGAAGAGGTCGGTGCCTCAATTAGGTTGTAGATTACAACAATTCAAATCTTGAAAAGTTCTGTGGTTGGTGCCTCAATTAGGTTGCAGCCTATTTCAATTATTTTCTTGCACATCTTGGGGGTGAGAGCCTCAATTAGGTTGTAGATTACAACAATTCAAATCTTGAAAATTTCTGTGGTTGGTGCCTCAATCAGGTTGCAGCCTATTTCCAGTATTTTCTTTCACATCTTGGGGGTGGGTGCCTCCAACAGGTCGATGTATGGAAAAATTATTTGTTGTTTTCTCTTGTAAGGGTTTCCATGTAAAATATTATGTACCCTTATGTTAATGTGATGATGGCTTCTTGATGCATGGTTTAATTTACCATTATATTGAAAATTGCCATGGTACCCTATTACATGTTTATTTATTGATAATTTTTTTTGAAATGATAATTTTTCATTCACAGTAATTCACCCTCCTCCATGTCAATGTGAACTTTGGTCTAACAAGTGGTATTAGAGAAGGTGTCTTAAAAAATAGTTAACTACTAGAAGGAGGACCTAAGGAATTTTAAAAACGTAGATCCATTTGTAAATGTGGTCCTGCTTTTGGAGTTTTATTTGGAAGAGTTTCAAAGGAAGTAGGGAATGATGGAAAAGTAGCTAAGAGAAAGGGAAAAGTAGTTAGAAGGAAAGGAAAAGTAGCTAAGCTAATTAAGGGATGATGAACTTGCCCTCCTCAAAAAGATGATGGAAAAATCATCAAAAGAAACTCAAGAATGTATCCAAGCTAAATCATCCAGGTACCACACATTATTTTTTGGGTATTGTTATATATTATATACTTTTGTTCATAAGGCAATTGACTACAATTAGTCAAGAAGCATGTCTGGTAAAAGTGGAAGAAATCATTTTCAAATTCATATTGAATGTTTTATATGTCATAATTTTTGAAACAAGGCGAGGGACTATAAAATTAGTTAAAGAAAGGATAGTTCGCCCCCCCCCATATTGAATGTTTTATATTTCATAATTTTTGAAACAAGGCGAGGGACTATAAAATTAGTTAAAGAAAGGATAGTTCGCCCCCACCCCCCCGCGCCCCCACCACACCCCCCCCCCCCATATTGAATGTTTTATATGTCATAATTTTTGAAACAAGGTGAGGGACTATAAAATTAGTTAAAGAAAGGATAGTTCGCCCCCACCCCCCCGCGCCCCCACACCACCCCCCCCCGAACAAAATGTGGAAGGAGAAAAAGTAAAGGTATTGTCTCATGGTATATGCTCAAAAGCAAGAATAAAATGGCATGTTGATGGCAGCTTCTCAAGAAAAATGACAAGGGATAATTTTTTTTTTTTATCAACCTTAAGGAGATAGAATGAGGTAAAGTAATCCTTTGAAATAATTCATTTGCAAGAGTCACAAGAAAATGAAATGTCAACATCAATAATGGAAGGACCAAAGCCCAAGATTTCCTATATGTGAAAGGATTTAAACATAATCTTTTAATTGTTAGTCAAATGTGTGATCAGGGGTTTGACGTCACATTCAACTCTAAAAGGTGTGAAATTAGTAACTTAGATAGTGGTAAATTGATAAAAAAATATCTAGCAGGAATGGGGGTAATGTATATATCCTTCACATATCAAAAATTGAAAAATCCTTCATAGTAAATATAAATGAAATCTAACTATGGCATAAAAGCTTGGGACACATCAATTTTGACTACTTGGTAAAAGCCATAAGAATACAAGCATGTCAATTTATGAAACAAACCAGAGTCTTCTTCAAGACATAAGAATATTCAGCATCTTTCCCATTTGAAATTATTAACATAGATCTTTACAAACCAAAAATAATGCATTCTCTAAAAGGAGAAAGGTATTTCATGGTTTTTGTATATGATTTCACAAGAATGACATGGGTTAGTTTTATTAAATAAAAATATGAATATTTTGGGAAATTTAAGAATTTTAAGGCTCTTGTTGAAAATGAAATTGATTTGAAAATGTCTAAGGATAAATAGAGGAGGAGAGTTCACTTCCCATGAATTCAATGTATTTTGTGAACATCATGGAATTAGGAGGCACTTCACCATTGCAATAAAACCTTAGTAGAATGATGTGACTAAGAGGAAGAACATAACAATTCAGGATATGACAAGATCTCTACTTTTTGAAGCGTAGCTGACATATCATTTTTCGGGTGAAGCAATAAATACAACTGTGTATAACATCGCTCAAATCAAAACAAAAAGCACTAAAACACATTATGAACTATGGAAGGGAAGATCTTCCACAATTAAGCATTTCAAAGTTTTTGGAAAAGAATGTTTCATTAAAGTGAATGAAGAAAAATGTGGGAAATTTGTAGCCAAAGCCGACAAATGAATCTTCCTAGGATATGCCTATGAAAGCAAGGTGTATAGGTGCTATTAAAAAAGAACACGAGAAGTCACATTCGAAAAATTTTGAGGTATAAAATGGGAATCCTAAGGAACACTATAAAATACTAGTGTAGGTAATAAAATAAGATTAGATTACATCATCAAATTTTAGAGGGAAAAAAAAACTATTTTTTCAACACGTATTTGCAACTTATCTCCTTATGGTTTTACTCAAATTTCAAGCAGGAGCACTCTTTGGATGAAGAATTTAATTACTCACTGAGGGAATACCCATGTTGCATACTTTTGTTGGACCCTGCTACACAAAAAATGAGAAATACATTTAAAAAAAACGCAAT
Organism: Pinus tabuliformis; assembly: GCA_031772625.1. Classification (NCBI taxonomy): domain Eukaryota; kingdom Viridiplantae; phylum Streptophyta; class Pinopsida; order Pinales; family Pinaceae; genus Pinus; species Pinus tabuliformis. Next base: position 413,909,842 of record CM062807.1, read on the forward strand.
TGCATTCATGTTTTTCATGTTTTTCTCATTTTTTGTGTAGCGAAGTACATAAAAAATATGCAACATGGGAACTCCTTGGATGAAGAATTAAATTATTCATCCAATGAGTGCCCCCACTCAAAATTCGAGTAAAACCATAAGGAGATAAGTTAAAAATACCAGTTGAAAATGTAGCTTTTTTAATTTCTTAATCTTCTTACTTTTTTACTCCAAAAATGGTGAATCATCCCCCATGGTTGATGTCATCATCTTGAATCCTATTGGTTATTATAAATTTGATTTTGGTTATACATTTTTTTTTAGGCCCATTGATATCTCAAAATTTCTTTAATGTTGAAACCTTTGATGTGAAAATAAATGATGCACTTTCTCATAATGAAATTCTTCCTCAAGGTTGGCCTAATCCTCCTATCTTCCAAGAATATCCATTAGAATTAAAAAGAAGATGAATAATTTAAATAAGATCAAAGAGGGGAATATGAGCCTTTGCACACCAAGACTCCATCTAGATATATACAGAAAAATCATCCACATAATCAAATTCTAGGGGACAAGGGTTCAAGAATTGCAACTAGAAGCAAGCTTGTGAATACATCATCTCAAGAGCACATAACCTTTTTATCTCTTATTGAGACCCAAAATTTTACACAAGCCATCAAGGATGAGAATTGGGTTAAAGCCATGAATGAGGAATTGGATTAGATTGAGAAGAATCAGACTTGGGAAGATGTTCCAAGAGCTAAAGGTAGAAATGTAATTGGAACCAATTTTATTTTTAGAAGCAAACTCAATGAGGATGGATAGGTTGCGAGAAATAAAATAGGACTTGTATGAAAAGGCTATGCATAGGTTTAAGGTGTTTATTTTGAGGAAACACTTGATCTAGTGGCTCAACTAGAAGTTATTAGAATGTTCCTAGCTTTTGATTCTTCAAAGGATTTAGTCTATCAAATGGATGTAAAGTCAAAATTCTTGAATGGAGAACTCAAGGAAGAATTCTATATTAAGAAACGAGAGGGATTTTAATTTTTTATTAACAGAAGATAAAAATTGGATTCAATTAACAAAAGAAAAAAAATATGTATACAGACTAAAGAAAACCCGATATGGATTAAAACAAGCTCCTATGGCATGGTACTCAAGATTGGATGGTTATATTCAAGAACAAGGTTTCAAAGGGACTATGCTAACAATAATATTTATATCAAAATCAAAAGAGGTAAAACATTGATTATTGTTGTTTATGTGGATGATATTAGTTTTGGTAATGAAGATGATTCCCTGAGAAAGAACTTTGTAGCCAGTATGTAGAAATAATTTGAGATGTACATGCTCTTCCTAGGACTAGAATTCAATCATTCCAAAAAAGGAATTTTCATATCCCAGTATAAATATTTTAAAGACATTTTGAAGAAAGGAATGGTAAGTTGTGCCTCTATACACATTATTATGGTTATAGGTTTTATATTCACTAAAGATGGTGAATCTCCTAAGGTAGACCAAACTATGTAAAGGTCAATGATCAACTACAGTCTTCTCTATTTAATAACATCAAGGCCAAGCATCATTCAAGTTGTGGGAATGGTAGGAACCTTTCAATAATGTCCAAAGAATCTCATGTAAATGTTTTTAATAGAATATTTAGGTACTTGCAAGGAACCATAAAATTCGGCTTAGGGTATCCCAAGGGAAAATATCTTACGCTTGAGGCCTATACATATGCAGATTGGGCTAGAAGCATGGATGAAAAAAATAACACTAGTGGAGAAGAATTATTTCTTAGAAAATTATTGGTCTCTTGGCTCAACAACAAAAAAATCATTTGTCTCTCTATTTATAATTAAACAAGAGTTTATTGTACAAACTACCTGTTGTACTCAAGTTCTATTAATGAAGCAAAATTTGAAGGACCTTCAATAAGATAGTGATCAACCTGTCTTTGTCATTTGTGATAATACGAGTGTAATTAATGTTAGGTCTCTATAATACTAGTGTAGCCCCTTTTTGTTATTGTTGTTCCCCATATAAACCTACTATTGTTATTATAGAACCCTTACATTATTATTGTTATGTAGGCCCTAATTATATTTTGACCCTTTAGACTCCTATATATATAAAGGAGGTATTGTCATTTGAATCATCCAATAATTGTTCATTTATGTGATGTAAAAGGAGGTTTCCCCATCAAAGAGGATTATTTTCAAGTCGTTGAGCTATTTTTTCTGATGTTTTTGTGATCTGGTTGCATAACATGTGGTATAAGAGCTTTGGATCCTAGGGTTTTGTTGCTTTAAACACGCCATCTTGTAATTTTCGCTATAACATTTTTTATATGAGTCCTAAAATTTTGAAATTTATACTGTGTGGAGCCAAAATCTTGGTGAACATCTTATAAAAATTCCAAAGTTTGGTTCACTATATTCTCAGAGATATAATTCAAGGGAGTTAAGGTTTTTGTACGCTCCAGAATTTTACCTCAAACTGGTATCTCGGAGAAAAATGTTATAACTTTCATTTCAGGAATCCAAATTGAATTTCATAATGAACAAATTTTAGTTTATTGGGTATCAGTTTTAGGTCCCAAGGCTAAAAAAATGGCACATGGCTTTTTGTATAATTTCCTACACTAAACTAGTCCATAATCAAATCATTGTGGGATATTTAGCATAACTTCGTCTTGAAGAATCTAGTATCAGTGTGACTTGAAACATAATTTTGAAAGGAAGACTCAACGGGATACCACAGGATGAAATTTTAGACCTTGGAGAGCTAAGACTAAAAATATACGATAGTTTTAATATCAAGCTCCACAAAACGAGAAAAAAACGTGTATTTTTTAAATTTGCATAACTTTTGTTTGAAAAATTGGTTTGATGTGATTCAAAGAGCACAGTGAAGCATATATATATATATATATAGTTATAATATTCCTCACAACAAAAAAATGGATACACCTAGTAAGCAACCAGAAAGCTCTACTATGATGCATGAAGAAGAGGAAGAAATGGAACATGATATATCAAGGTTACAAGAGAAAGTGCAACAAATTACAATCTCACAAAGAGAAACCAAAAAGGAATTGGGAGTGATGAATGTTAAGATGGATGGTTTAGAATAAAAATTAAAAGGGGACATGGGTGGTTTAAAAGGGGACATGGAAATTTTAAAAGCATACATGGAAGGTTTGAAAGAAGGTTTGACAAAGTTGTTGTAGGAAAGGATTCCTAATGGTGACAAGATAGTCCATGAAAATATTGATGAGAACAAAAGGAATGTGAATCATGGATTTAGAAACTCTAACCTAGGGATAAAGATCAACCATATTCCAAATATCATTATGAGCAAGTTTGATGACAATGACTTGGTAACATGGATACTATAGATGGAGCAGTTCCTTGATCTACATGATGTGAAACACACATAAAATGTACACATTGCATCTTAATATTAAGAACCCATTTAGTTTTCTTGGTAGCTGTGGCTTTGTTTTCGTAAACCATTTGTCACTTGAAAAGCTTTTATTGAGGAATTGATAACACATTATGAGGATACAAAGAGAAATACCTTCTTTAGCCAATTGATAAATCTCAAACAAAGGAGTTTAGTTGTGGAGCATATTGAGGACTTCCAAATATTGAATATCAAGGTAACTGATATTCGAGAGGAGAATATGATTGATGTTTTCATAGGCACTTTAAAGGATAACATCTAACATGAGGTTCTCCTTTTTGAACCTAAGTCATTGGAGAAAGCATATAGGGTGGTAAGAAAAGTTGAAAGAAAATTTATGGAAACAAGGAAGTATACCACTCATAACTATAAAGATGGAAGTGTTGTTGTTCCTACTCTCCCACAACCTACACGGTTGACACGACAACAATTAGAGGAAAAAATATCAAAATGGACTTCCTATAATTGTGAAACCAACTCAGAAAAAGATAGAAAATATAGATGAATGCCTTAGAAATAAGCCTCTTCGAGGGGGCAACCTCCTTTACATTACACAAATGAACAATTCTTGGATGATACAAATGACAAGACCTCCTTTCTATATATAGGAGTCTAAGGGGTCATAATATAATAAGAACTGACATAACAATAATAATGTAAGCGCACACTAATAACAATAGTGGGCTTCTATGTGGCACAATAATAAAAATATGGGGACTACATGGGCACAAAAATATTATAAGGGGGTTTTAGTAATAACAATAAGGGGTTACACTAGTAGTATAGGGATCTAACATGCCCCTCTCCTTCAAAAAGTGTTGTCCTGAACACTTGAGTAGTTCTTGATGCTTCTGTATAAAATTCTTGTCCTCCCATGTGGAATCTTCAGTGAGTGAGTTCTTCCACTTGATGAGATACTCTGAAATTGATCGATTTCCTAGCTGTTGGGTTCTTGTTTCTTTGACTGCTCCAGGTTCCAATATGATTTTTCCTTCCTTGTCAAGTTCTGGCAATATTGTTTGAATAAGGATCTTCTGCAACTTTTGAATGAGTGGAAACACTTCTTCATCCTTCTTCCATTCATCCCTTGCTTCATTTATCCAATCTGGTTGGATAATAGAAATAACGCAAAACAATGCTTCCACATCCTCATCGCTTCTTGAGAGTGCATCTGCAACAACATTTGGCTTCCTGTTATTGTAGATGATTTCAAAATCATAACCCAACATATTTGTGACCCATTTTTTCTTTTCTTCTAAAGATAATCTTTGTTCTAAAAAGTATTTCATACTATCATGATCTAGTTTTACCATGAAGTGTCTTCCCATTAGGTAAGGTCACCATTTCTTAAGTGCATTTAGTATGGCCAACATTTCCTTCTCATCAATATCTTGCTTGAGATGTAGCTGTAAAAATACCCAGTCGCGTACATCAAAACTTCTTTCACTGCGATGTTGATCTGCCTCTTGTTTCATTTAATTTTGTACCAAAGTGGCATTATCCTTTAAAAGTTGGAGAACTTGCTGTTGATTCTTCATTTGATCTTTCACTTCTTGAACCTTTTTCTTCTTGATATGTCCTTCTATATTGAGAGTTTGAGTGGTAATTTCTTCCAATGCATTACAAGATATGGTCGGATTCATTTCTTGATGCTTGATGTGATCTTTCACTTCTTAAACATTTTTCTTCTCGATATGTCCTTCTATCTTGATAGTTTGGGGAGTGGTAATTCCAGCCAATGCATTACAAGATATGCTAGGATTCATTTCTTCTTTCTCGATGTGATATTTCACTTCTTGAACCCTTTTATTCTTGATATGTCCTTCTATCTTGAGAGTTTGAGGAGTGTTTCTGGATTTAAGACCTCTGTGGTTCATTATTTTCGAATTAGACACCGGAGATTCCACAGTAAGAACATTTTTCTGCCAACGTTTCAAATCCCAACCGGGATCCATCATCAGGACAACTTGAATGCTTTGATAGAAGAAGAGCAGATTTTAGGGTTTAAATAGAAATGAGGAGAGAAAAGAGGGGAAGGTCGGCTCTCAATTTTTGAGAAGTCGGCTGCCTCTTGATTTAATGATTCATTTAATTAATTAATTATTATTATTATTATTTTATTTTATTTTAATAATTGAAATGAATATAATTATTTTAATTATAATTATTAATATAATAATTAATTATTATTAATATAATAATTAATTATTAATAATTATAATTATTAATTAATTAGATATTAGTTAATTATTAATTATTATTATTATTAATACAAATTAATTATTATTAATTAATATATTTATATTAAAATTAATAGAAAAGATTATAATTACATTAATTATTGCAATAATATAATAATCAGTGATTAGTAATACCTATAATACCAAAACAGTAATATATATTTTTAAAATAATGGATATGATTATAATTATTATAATAACTATTATTAATGTAATAATTAATTCTATTAATTATTATTAATATAATAAATAATATAATAATTAATTATTAAAATAATAATTAATATAATACTTAATTAATTATATTAATATAAATATGATAATTAATTATATTAATTAATATTAATTATTATTGATTATTATTAAATTTTTATAATTATTTGAGAATAGATATTTAAGATTATTATTGTTATATTAAAATAGATATAAATTTTTATAATAAGAAATTAATAAGGTGATTAAATTAAATACCTAATTAATTAATATTGTAAAGTTAAATGTAGAATTATTATTATTATTGCTATTATTATTATTATTATTATTATTATACTGATATCGGGTTAATTTTTCTGATTAGGGGAAACCAGCTTCCACTAATCTCCATGCCATTGTCTCTGTTGAGATTATGCGGGTGTTTGAAAATTTCAAGAGCTTCTCTGATCTTTCGCTTATGGTGTTGCTCTTCCTTAGCGATAATGGAGGCGTTTTCCAAGAAGACATGGTGCTTAGTTTTTGACGAATGTTCTGCGAGGGCGGAAGAACGAGACCTTTCATTTTTAATATCAGCTCCATGTTCTTTGAGTCTGGTCTGCAGAGAGCGGCCTGTTTCACCAATGTAGCTTTTTCCACATGAGCAATCGATCTTATAGACCCCTTTAAGTTGCTGTTTATCAATATTATCCTTAACCGATCTCATACTTTGCCTGATAGTTCCAGGGGCTGAGAATTGCGTGCTTATGTTTTTCCTTCTTAGGACTTTCGCAATCTTATCTGTAACTCCATGAATGTAAGGAAGAAAAACCCTACCCCCCTCAGGTTGATCTCGGGCTTTAGGTTCATGAGATAACAACCTTTTCTCGGCTTTCTGAATTGCTTTTTTAATCTCATTTTCTTTGTAGCCTAAACCTTTAAAGGTTGAGACTAAATGCTTCTTTTCTTCATCCAGATGATCAGCGTCAGAAATTCGAAGGGCCCTGATAGCAAGAGTGTTTAGAACACCAAGCTTCTGGGCCGGATGATGGTGGGAGTCAGCGTGGAGGTAGTTCTCTGTATGGGTGGACTTTCTGAAGACTTTGTGCCCTATGGAGCCATCATCTTTTCTCATGATGAGGATGTCTAAAAAAGGAATGCTCATGTTTTCTTCAAGCTCCATAGTGAATTTTATTTCTGAGGAGATGGAATTTAGGTGAATAAAGAACTTGTCAAGCTCTGCTTTACCATGAGTCCATTTTATATTAGTATCATCGACGAATCGCTTCCACCATGCTGGTTTCAAAGGGTAAGAATCCAGGGCCTTCTTTTCAAAATATTCCATGTAAAGGTTGGCCACGATCGGTGAAAGGGGGGATCCCATTGCCACTCCAGTTGTTTGCTCATAAAATGTTCCTTGGAAGGTGAAAACTGTTGATCGCAAGCAGATTTCGGCCAATCTTGCAGTCCCTGGATCAGAAACCTCTTTTATAACTTGAATGGCTTCTTCAAGAGGAATCTTGGTGAATAGGGACACAACGTCAAAGCTAACAAGGAGGTCTCCACGCTCTAATTTCTCATTCTTAATGAGATTCACAAAGTCATGGGAGTCCTTGATGAAAGAATCAGTGTTTCCGACAAGGGGCCTGAGGATTTTTGCAACGTATTTAGCGAGCTCATAGGTTGGGGATCCAATTGTATTGACAATTGGTCTGAGAGGGACTCCTTCTTTATGGATCTTGGGTAGCCCATAAATCCTAGGGATGCATTCACTAGAGGGAATTAATTTCTTCTTTAATTTATCATCAAGGTTGGATTCCAAAATTGCCTTTTTCACCTCTTTCATAATCTTGGGGATCGGGTTCTTGCTCAGCTTCTTATAACTACCACAATTGAGGTGTTCGTTCATTTTGCATATATAATCTTCTTTATCCAGAATCACTGCTGCTCCTCCTTTATCTGCCTTGAGAACCACAATTTTTTCATTGTTACGCAGGGATTTGAAGGCCTTTTGTTCTGCTTTACTCAAATTACTCTTGGGAACCTTGGCCTTTCTCATAATAAGGGAGCACTCTTGCCTTAATGCTTCCTTATCTTCCAAGGGAAGGTTGTAAATCCCATCTTCTATATTACAAATCATTTTCTCAACAGGAAGATTTTTCGGGGCAACAGCAAATCCAAGGCCTTTTCTGAGGACGTTAATGACCTCGGGTTCTAAACCTTGGGAAGATAAATTTACGACTTTTCTATTTAGTTTTGATCCGGATGTGTTGACCAAAGAATCAAACTGAAAGGGCGCCATTAAATTTCGATTCATCGTATCTTTATTCGTGAATCCATCCTCCATATGTGAGTTTCTGCCCACCGAATCTAGGTCAACTTGTTCGATGTTTACATGGGGCTCAAACTGATTCTGCGCATGCAACACGGTGTTAAAGTCTTGGGTAGCCCATAAATCCTAGGGATGCATTCACTAGAGGGAATTAATTTCTTCTTTAATTTATCATCAAGGTTGGATTCCAAAATTGCCTTTTTCACCTCTTTCATAATCTTGGGGATCGGGTTCTCTTATAACTACCACAATTGAGGTGTTCGTTCATTTTGCAAATATAATCTTCTTTATCCAGAATCACTGCTGCTCCTCCTTTATCTGCCTTGAGAACCACAATTTTTTCATTGTTACGCAGGGATTTGAAGGCCTTTTGTTCTGCTTTACTCAAATTACTCTTGGGAACCTTAGCCTTTCTCATAATAAGGGAGCACTCTTGCCTTAATGCTTCCTTATCTTCCAAGGGAAGGTTGTAAATCCCATCTTCTATATTACAAATCATTTTCTCAACAGGAAGATTTTTCGGGGCAACAGCAAATCCAAGGCCTTTTCTGAGGACGTTAAAGAAGAAATTAATTCCCTCTAGTGAATGCATCCCTAGGATTTATGGGCTACCCAAGACTTTAACACCGTGTTGCATGCGCAGAATCAGTTTGAGCCCCATGTAAACATCGAACAAGTTGACCTAGATTCGGTGGGCAGAAACTCACATATGGAGGATGGATTCTCGAATAAAGATACGATGAATCGAAATTTAATGGCGCCCTTTCAGTTTGATTCTTTGGTCAACACATCTGGATCAAAACTTAATAGAAAATTCGTAAATTTATCTTCCCAAGGTTTAGAACCCGAGGTCATTAACGTCCTCAGAAAAGGCCTTGGATTTGCTGTTGCCCCGAAAAATCTTCCTGTTGAGAAAATGATTTGTAATATAGAAGATGGGATTTACAACCTTCCCTTGGAAGATAAGGAAGCATTAAGGCAAGAGTGCTCCCTTATTATGAGAAAGGCTAAGGTTCCCAAGAGTAATTTGAGTAAAGCAGAACAAAAGGCCTTCAAATCCCTGCGTAACAATGAAAAAATTGTGGTTCTCAAGGCAGATAAAGGAGGAGCAGCAGTGATTATGGATAAAGAAGATTATATTTGCAAAATGAACGAACACCTCAATTGTGGTAGTTATAAGAAGCTGAGCAAGAACCCGATCCCCAAGATTATGAAAGAGGTGAAAAAGGCAATTTTGGAATCCAACCTTGACGATAAATTAAAGAAGAAATTAATTCCCTCTAGTGAATGCATCCCTAGGATTTATAGGCTACCCAAGATCCATAAAGAAGGAGTCCCTCTCAGACCAATTGTCAATACAATTGGATCCCCAACCTATGAGCTCGCTAAATATGTTGCAAAAATCCTCAGGCCCCTTGTCGGAAACACTGATTCTTTCATCAAGGACTCCCATGACTTTGTGAATCTCATTAAGAATGAGAAATTAGAGCGTGGAGACCTCCTTGTTAGCTTTGACGTTGTGTCCCTATTCACCAAGATTCCTCTTGAAGAAGCCATTCAAGTTATAAAAGAGGTTTCTGATCCAGGGACTGCAAGATTGGCTGAAATCTGCTTGCGATCAACAGTTTTCACCTTCCAAGGAACATTTTATGAGCAAACAACTGGAGTGGCAATGGGATCCCCCCTTTCACCGATCGTGGCCAATCTTTACATGGAATATTTTGAAAAGAAGGCCCTGGATTCTTACCCTTTGAAACCAGCATGGTGGAAGCGATTCGTCGATGATACTAATATAAAATGGACTCATGGTAAGGTAGAGCTTGACAAGTTCTTTATTCACCTAAATTCCATCTCCTCAGAAATAAAATTCACTATGGAGCTTGAAGAAAACATGAGCATTCCTTTTTTAGACATCCTCATCATGAGAAAAGATGATGGCTCCATAGGGCACAAAGTCTTCAGAAAGTCCACCCATACAGAGAACTACCTCCATGCTGACTCCCACCATCATCCGACCCAGAAGCTTGGTGTTCTAAACACTCTTGCTATCAGGGCCCTTCGAATTTCTGACGCTGATCATCTGGATGAAGAAAAGAGGCATTTAGTCTCAACCTTTAAAGGTTTAGGCTACAAAGAAAATGAGGTTAAAAAAGCAATTCAGAAAGCGGAGAAAAGGTTGTTATCTCATGAACCTAGAGCCCGAGATCAACCTGAGGGGGGTAGGGTTTTTCTTCCTTACATTCATGGAGTTACAGATAAGATTGCGAAAGTCCTAAGAAGGAAAAACATAAGCACGCAATTCTCAGCCCCTGGAACTATCAGGCAAAGTATGACATCGGTTAAGGACAATATTGATAAACAACAACTTAAAGGGGTCTATAAGATCGATTGCTCGTGTGGAAAAAGCTACATTGGTGAAACAGGCCGCTCTCTGCAGACCAGACTCAAAGAACATGGAGCTGATATTAAAAATGAAAGGTCTCGTTCTTCCGCCCTCGCAGAACATTCGTCAAAAACTAAGCACCATGTCTTCTTGGAAAACGCCTCCATTATCGCTAAGGAAGAGCAACACCATAAGCGAAAAATCAGAGAAGCTCTTGAAATTTTCAAACACCCGCATAATCTCAACAGAGACAATGGCATGGAGATTAGTGGAAGCTGGTTTCCCCTAATCAGAAAAATTAACCCGATATCAGTATAATAATAATAATAATAATAATAATAATAATAATAATAATAATAATAATAATAGCAATAATAATAATAATTCTACATTTAACTTTACAATATTAATTAATTAGGTATTTAATTTAATCACCTTATTAATTTCTTATTATAAAAATTTATATCTATTTTAATATAATAATAGTAATCTTAAATATCTATTCTCAAATAATTATAAAAATTTAATAATAATCAATAATAATTAATATTAATTAATTATCATATTTATATTAATATAATTAATTAAGTATTATATTAATTATTATTTTAATAATTAATTATTATATTATTTATTATATTAATAATAATTAATAGAATTAATTATTACATTAATAATAGTTATTATAATAATTATAATCATATCCATTATTTTAAAAATATATATTACTGTTTTGGTATTATAGGTATTACTAATCACTAATTATTATATTATTGCAATAATTAATGTAATTATAATCTTTTCTATTAATTTTAATATAAATATATTAATTAATAATAATTAATTTGTATTAAACATAATAATAATTAATAATTAACTAATATCTAATTAATTAATAATTATAATTAATAATAATTAATTCTAATTAGTAATTAATTTTTAAACTAATAATAATTAAAATAATTAATTATTATATTAATAGAATTAATTATTATATTAATATAATTAATTATTATATTAATAATTAATTATTATATTAATAATAATTAATTATTATATTAATAATTATAATTAAAATAATTATATTCATTTCAATTATTAAAAAAAAAAAAATAATAATAATAATAATTAATTAATTAAATGAATCATTAAATCAAGAGGCAGCCGACTTCTCAAAAATTGAGAGCCGACCTTCCCCTCTTTTCTCTCCTCATTTCTATTTAAACCCTAAAATCTGCTCTTCTTCTATCAAAGCATTCAAGTTGTCCTCATGATGGATCCCGGTTGGGATTTGAAACGTTGGCAGAAAAATGTTCTTACTGTGGAATCTCCGGTGACTAATTCGAAAAAAAAAGAAAAAAAAAGTTTGAGGAGTGATAATTATTTCCAATTCTTTACAAGATATGGTCATATTCATTTCTTCCTTCTCTAGGGTTGGTTCCTAGTGTATATCCTCTTCTTTGGATGTTTCTTGACCCTTTTCTTCCTCCTCTTGATAGTCTATGTAAAATAATTTATTCTCAGCACACTTATGACCTTTAGTGTATTTTCTATCACAATTGTAACAAAGCCTTTTTTCTCTTTTTTCTTCCAATTGTTGCAGTGTAAACCTTGTACGTTTTGGAAGGCTAGGAGAAAAAACACTTCCATAATTATAGTCATGAGTGGTGGGATTCCTTGTTTCCATAATTTCACTTTCAATTTTTCTTGCCAACCTGAATGCCTTCTCCAATGAATCAGGTTCGCAAAGACGAACCTCATGTTGAATGTTATCCTTTAAAGTACCTATGAAGACATCAATCCTTTTCTTCTCTAGAATATTTTTTGAAATCCTCAATGTGCTCTGCCATTGAACCCTTTTGTTTGAGAATTATCAATTGGCTAAAGAAGGTGTTACTTTTTGGATCCTCATAACATGTTATCATTTCTTCAGTGAAAATTGACCAAGTGACAAGTGCTCTATGAGAACACAACCCTTTATACCATAAAAATTAATACGGGTCTAAATATGAAGATGCAATACGTACCTTTTGTAATAGTTTCACCTCATGTAGATCAAAATATTGCTCCATCTGTATTATCCAATTTATCAGATCCTTGCCATCAAACATCCTCATATTGCCTTTTCTTGATTTTAGGAGCTCGCTCCTGAAAAAACTGTAACTCTGTAATTTTGGATCTCCAAGTTTTAAAATTTCGTCTTGTAGTAGCCCTCTGAGTCCTCTTTCTAACCCCGCAAGTCTGATCAAGATTGGATTCTGCAAAGAAGTGTTATGTCAAATCTCCCACGATGACCTGATTATAGACTGGTTCAGTAGATCGAACTTGTACGAAGTGCCTCATGTCACTTCAAACTTAGGACCTAAAACTAATACACAGAAAGATACAGTCCGTCCTCTTTCTGCAACTTCTTACTAAATTTCTATTTGATGCTCAGAGAGAACGTTATGATGATTTTCCCAAGGTCACCTATTTAGGTTGTAATTTGGGAGCCTGCAGAAACACTAAATGTCTCAGATTATATCTCCGAAAATATAGCGTGAAAAGATCCGAAATTCAGACCCAAGCTTCACCAATATTTTGGTTCAAATGGGTTTTAATTTCAGAGTCTGAACCTTCGTAGAGAAAATATTATAGCGAAAAGTTCACAATGGCCTGTTTGATATGAAATTTTAGATCTTCCAAAAACTCTAACTTAGATCATATCTCGGAAAATATAGCGAGACAAGATCTCAAATTTGGACGCACGGTTCAGACCGATTGCTTATAAAATGGTTTTTTTCTTTAGCTTCTGAAACTTCGTAGTGAAAACGTTATAGCAAAAATGCCATGATGACCTGTTTGGAGCAACGAAACCCTAGAATCCACAACCCTAATACCAAATGTTATGAAACCAACTCACAAGAAGATAGAAAAGATAGATGAACACCTTAGAAATAAGCCTCTTCGAGGGGGCAACCTCCTTTACATTACACAAATGAAAAATTCTTAGATGATACAAATGACAAGACCTCCTTTCTATATATAAGAGTCTAAGGGGTCATAATATAATTAGAGCTGACATACAATAATAATCTAAGGGCGCACTAATAAAAATAGCGAGCTTCTATGGGGCACAATAATAACAATATGGGGACTACATGGGCACAACAATATAATAAGGGTGTTGTACTAATAACAATAAGGGGTTACACTAGTAGTATAGGGACCTAACAAAAATACACTAAAGGTTGTTAGTGTGCTAAGAAGAAATTATTTTATATAGATTGTGAAGAGGAGGAAGAAAAGGAACAAGAAAAATAAAAATAAAGAAGATATACCCTCAGAACCCACTCTAGGAGTTGAAAAAGAAGAAATGAATCGAACCATATCTTGTAATACATTGGCAGGAATTACCACTCCTCAAACTCTCAAGATAGATGGATATATCAAGAAGAAAATGGTAATAGTCATTATTGATTCTAGGAGTGCCCATAATTTTATTCATTTTAAGATAGCTAAGGAGTTGAATTGATTTCTACATCTAGCACCAGAATGTAAAGGGGTGGTTGCAAATAGAGGAACTATAAATTACTCATGGAAGTGCCATAATATCAATATAACCATGGGGGAATATGTATTGAATATTGCAATGCTTTCCATTCCAATGGGTGGTGTTGATGTTGTATTAGAAGTCCAATGGTTACAATATTTGGGGATGATAGCTTTCAATTTTCAAGAAATTTTCTTGAACTTTTTCAAACATTTAAGTCATTCGTTTCTCCAGATCTCCAAAGAGTATTTGACAATCATTCCAGTGTATTTGAGACTCCCAAAGGTATTCCACCTATTCCCAATCATGATAATTCTATTCACTTGATTCTCGAAAGTGTTCCTCCAAAAATCGGATCTTATAGATATCCCTATGCTTAGAAGAGTGAAATTGAACATATTGTTGCAGAAATGTTAGAGGTAGGTATAATTCAACCTAGCAAAAGTTCCTTCTCTTTTCCAGTAGTATTGGTGCACAAGAAGGATGGATCATGGTGTATATGTCTAGATTATAGAGAGCTCAATACTATCACTATTAAATATAAATTTCCCATTCCTTTCATTGATGAATGTTGGATGAGATACATGGATAAATTTACTCCACCAAGCTAGATCTTTGCTTAGGATATGATCAAATTACAATGAAGATAGAATACATTGCAGAAACCATTTAGGACTCATGAAGGTCATTATGATTTTTTTGTCATGCCTTTCAGTCTTACTAATTCAACTTTGACATTTCAAGGGTTGCTGAATTTTATTTTCAAACACTTCCTTAGAGAATTTGTAATAGTATTTTTTGATCATATTCTAATATATATCAAGTCTTGGAAAGATCATCTTCAACATGTTTACAGGGTGCTCAAACTATTGGAGGAGAAACAATTGTATGAAAACCCTCCAAATGTTTCTTTGGGGTATAGGAAGTGGAATATTTGGGTCATATTGTATCTCATGAAGGTGTTCAAGTAGACCCTAAAAAAATTAAAGCCATAAAGGAATGGAAAATGCCCTCAACCTTAAGGCATATTTGAGGATTTATTAGGTTTATAGGGTATTATCATAAGTTTGTTAAGAATTATGAGAAAATAGCAGCACCACTAACAACATTACTAAAGAAAGATGCATTTTTTTGGACTCCAAAAGAAACTAATGTATTTGAACATCTTAAAGAGGCAATGTGTCTAGCTCTCGTCTTAGCTACACCAAATTTCACAAAAACATTTATTGTGTAATTTTATGCCTCAAAAAATGACATTGGTATTGTCTTAACGAAAAAAGGAAGACCCATTGCTTTTGAAGGTCATCCAATCAAGGGAAAGTATATACACAAACCTATTTATGAGAAGCAAATGTTGAAAATACTACATGCTCTGAAGAAATGTCATCCTCACATAATGGGAAGACACTTCAAGGTAAAAACAAATCATGATAGTCTTAAATGATTCTTGGAACAAATATTACCTTCAGAAGAACAACAAAAATGGATCACAAAGATGTTGGGTTATGACTTTGAAATCATCTACAAAAAAGGGAAGAAAAATGTTTTTGTAGATGAAATCTCAAGAGGGTATGAGGATATGGAAGCATTTCTTTGTGAAATTTATATTATCCAACCTAATTAGATAACTCAAGCAAGGGAAGAATGGAATAATGATGAAGAGGTCTCGAGACCCATTCAAAAGTTGTAGTAATATCCTAGTGCATTTGATACATTTATTAAAAATGATTAATTATGCTACAAAGGTCGCTTATATATATGTATGAACTCCCAACTCAAACAAAAGGTTCTTTTGGAGTTGTACACCTCTCCTATAAGAGGGCACTTAGGCTTTCTAAAAACTTACCACGGGATCAAGAAGGATTTTTTTTTGGATGGTCTTAAATCTAATTTTCAGAAGATTGTGGTAGAATGTTTGGTTTGCCAACAAAATAAAGTTGAGACAATTAAGACCCAAATTATGCATTGGGAGGAAGTCTCAATGGATTTTATCATTTGTTTACCCAGGTATGAAGGAAATAGTTTCATCATGGTTGCAGTTGATAGAATTACCAAGTATGCACACTCTTTTACAGTAACTCATTGACTTTCAAATTTTTGGAGAAAATAAGTTTCTTGTCTTGATACCCAGTTAACTCATAGTTGATCTTATCATCCTCAATCTGATGTGAAAACTTATATATTGAACAAGTGTTTGGAAGGATATCTTCATTGCTTTGTATCTTATAAACAAACATAATAGATCGAGTGGCTACCTTTGGAAAAATGGTGGTATAACACTTCCTTCCATATCACAACAAAAATGACCCCATTGTTGGTGATTTATGGATATCATCCACCATCCATAACATCATCTTTAAGAGACAATTACAAGGTTCAAGAAGTCTAATATCACATCGAGCATCAACAACAAGTTATCCAACTCTTAAAGGATAACCTGACTCTGGCACAAAATCGAATGAAACAACAGGTTGATCAACATCGTAGTGAAAGAAGTTTTGGTGTGGGTGATTGCATTTTTATATTGATATAACCATAGAAAAAGATGTCCTTCAAGCAAGCGAAGAAGGATAAAAAATTATCACCCAAGTATTATGGCCCCTGCAAGATATTGCAAAGTATTTGTACTATGGCATACAAATTGTAGTTGCCCGCATCTTCACGAGTACACCCAATTTTACATGTTTCATTACTAAAGAAGGTTATAGGTAACAAACTCCCTTTTCAAACCATAATTCCAAAACTTAACGAGGAAGATAAAATTATATTGGAACTTGAAGTAATCACAAACACAAGAATTAAAAAACTTTGAAATCAATCAATTTCAAAGTATCTCATTAAATGGAAGAACTTACTTGCAAAATATTCCACATGGGAGGATGAGGATTTCATACAAAAGCATCGAAAACTACTCAAGCATTGAGCACAACACATTTTTGAAGGAAAGGGGAAAGTTAGGTCGCTATAATACTAGGTATCCCCCATATTGTTATTGGTGTTCCCCTTATAACCCCCATATTGTTATTTTTGTGCCCCATAAAACCGGCTATTGTTATTGTAAAACCCTTACATTATTATTGTTATGTAGGCCCTAATTATATTTTCACCCTTTAGACTCCTATATTTTCAAGGAGGTCTTGTCATTTGAATCATCCAAGAATTTTTCATTTATATGATGTAGAAGGAGGTTTCCCCCTCGAAGAGGCTTATTTTCAAGTCGTTTATCTCTCTTTTCTCCCGTTTTTGTGATCTTGTTGCATAACAATTAATATCTCAAAAAATCCTATCATTCACTAAGAACCAAATCATATTCCCATCAACTATTAGTTTTTATGTGAACAAGTTGTGGATTAATCAGTGAAAATAGAATACATTCCAACTTAAGAATAGATTTTTGATATCTTTACTAAGCCACTACCGAGGTAAAGTTTCAAATATCTCAGAAAACATATGGGAGTGGTCCCTTCCTCACTAGAAAAACTATCTCACTGACCTCAGCTAAGTTCACAAAAGGGTTTTCCTCCAACCCATGAGAGGAGGAAGGTGTTTATTAGCATAATAATGTTCTCAGAAGGATTTGATCAGTTTCATCAGAAAAGTTGCAAAATATTGGCAGGCACTTACAAATGAAGAACGAGAGAATGGTCGCATGTGGAGACTCTATCAGGTCCATATGAAATTTCAATAAAAAAATGGAGAATATTAACAGGAAGCATGGTTTTAGGGGGAGAATCCATCAGGTCTATAGGAAAGTTCAGGAGAAATTAGAGAATGAAGACATCGATAGACATATTAAAAAAAAGATGAGGCTCACATATAATCATGGAGGCATTGGTTGAAAACCATGTCCATTTTCCATTTATGTCAAATGGGGAGAGAATGCAAACACTTAAAGGCATTGACAAGGAACACATTATGGGAGATAAAGAAGACATTGACGAGGAAGACATTGAAGGAAAAAGTAGGAAGGAAAGAAAGTATGATTCTTCATAGTAGTAAACGGGATTATGTAAGGGAGATCTCAGTGCATGCCAAGGAGAGCTTGTCCCAGTGCCATAAATGACCATCAATGTCTAGTGGTGTTGCTATCGATAACAATGTTTGATATTGTTGCACATTATGTTGTCATTGATGAAAATAAGTGTCATTGATGTCAATTGGGATGACTAAGGAAAAAAAAATGTCATTCATGAAACAAAAAAAATATAATAGCTATGTGACATGGATGGTTTGAATATATTGGGATTTTTTTCTCTATGATGTGATCAAAGCTCCATGACAAGGATGGTTTGAAAATATTTTGTTTGGTTTCTATGTGATGCGGTATCGTGATTTTCCTGATTAATCGAAGCTCTGTGATGTGGATAGTTTGAACATATTTCGATTGATTGCTCGTAACATCGATGGTTTTAACATATTATTATTGGTTGTGTTATCTCAAAAGAAATACTATACAATGAGGAAGCCTATAATGTAGTTCGTCCTAGCCTTGCAATGTGTTGCCGAAGTCTCAGGTTCGAATTTGGTGAGGTCATAAATTATTTTTGATTATTATTTTTATTTTTCCTGTAAAAGAAAATTATGTAGAAGGGTTGCCAGGAAATGGTTATTTTGTAGAAGGTGCCCTAAGAGGGCCATGTTGTCGAACTATTATTTAATTTTTGATTTTATATGTTTTTTTCGGGGTTTCTAGGATCATTTCAAAGTCAAAATTAATTCTAAAAGAAGCATGATGATTAGGGTTTAGTGTCGTTCACTTCTAAATGCATGAAAGTCCTTCATGATATATTTGTGATGTTCTATACAAGTATTATGTGTTTTGAATGCTTATGAGTAGGTTGCAGGGAATGTTATGTGTTGTCACTCAGATTTTCCCTAGAAGTTATGGAAGAAGGAAGAGTTTGAGGTAACCACAAAATTAATCTTTTAGACTCAGGTTCTAGCCAACCTAAGTCTAGAGAGGGCTCTCTCTTTATGATTTATCTTTGTTTTGGGTAGATTTCAGGCTAATTATTAGTGCTCAAGGTGTTTTGTTTTGATTGGGTGGTGGAATTAAGAAAACAGATGGGCAGAGCAAGTATTCAGGCCATTGGGCTATGGAGTCAATCAAGAAGGGTTTAACTGGATCTAATCTATCACTAAGGTAAGAGTCCACTAGGCAGGCTAGCACAACAAAAAGCAAATCTACAGGTTCAAATGGATGGAGTAGTCCTAACCAGGGCAAAGGGCAATGAAGAATCCTTAATTGGGATTAAGATTAAGAAAGGAAGGATGATCAGTAGCAAATGGCTATTAAGAATCCTTTAGTATGGACAAAAAGGGGGGTAAAGTACGGAAGTAAGGGAACAATCAAGAATTCCTAGACCAAGATAGTTTAGTAGAAAAATATAGAAAGTAAACAGTTCAAACAGAGAGCACTTAAGCTAATTCTGATATATTATTCCTTGTTTACTTTACAGATTTTATAAGAGACACATATGAATATTCATAACATGAAGAGAAAAAATATTTAAACACGAAGAGATAACACTTATTTGTTCCAACCGTGCACAAGAATCCAGTGAAATGTCCTCAGGTTTATTTCATATACAACAAAACCATTCCAGTCTTGAGTACAATAGATCCTTGGCTCAAAAATAAAATGTCTACAGAAATGTATTTTAATCCACCAAAAATACTTCAAATGAAGAAGTATTTATACTTATTCTAAACTGAAATATCTTGAAGAAATATCAAGATTGGTTTTACAAATATCTCAAACTGTTTTACATTAATAGAACTTAAATAAAGGACATTAAAAACTAATGAATCTATTTGGCACTACTTTTATGGATTTATCATGACAAATAAGAGACATTCAAATTTGATAGCAACTCTTAAGTGATGATGAGGCATCCCAATCACTAACTGCATCCTTTCTTTGTGCATTTTGCTCCAGCAATTCAGTAAAAATTAGGGTCCATGGATGCCTTCTCAATCCGAGATAGATATGCAAAAAGTGAAAGAGGTTATTGTAGATAAATATTCTTTTGAGATAAACATCTCTCCGTTTCCCAAAATTCAGCTCTAGATGTTCACAATATTCTCTACAAAAGGATGTCAAAAACAGGACTTTACACAGTCTGAAAAATAGGATGTGAAGACATGCACTTATCTCCCTTTTGGTAATACCTGTGTAAAGATTGAGATAGGTTTTTGTAGATTTTCCTTTTGGGAACAGAAATTTCCTCTGGTTTCTCAAAATTCATCATTTATTGGCCACAATAGTTTCCACAAAAGTATCGCTTAAACAGGAAATTTCTAAAGAATGTACCATTTCTGCTCTGATTTCATCTTTTAGCCTTAAATTTCTCTTAACTGTTTTTCACTTTTACTTTGGATAAAATTCATTGTTTCTAGTGAAATTGTTTTCATCTCTCTTTAACCCTTACTACATCCATGTTTACTTTTTTGGTTTACTTTTATTGTTTTGTTTTTTCATCTCTCTTCACTTTGACATGAATTTGTATGCTCTGTAACTGTCTTCCCTGCCGTTTATCTTCATGTTAGCTGATTTACTTGACTTGGTCTTCAATATGATACTCTTTAACCCTAATACACTTTGACTGTTCTTTACTATGTCCTTTTACCTTCACTGTATGTTTTAGGTTTTTTACTGTTTATTTCAACAATAAATCATTTAATTTCATGTTTCATCTGCTTATCTTTTAACTGTGTGTTTTATTTTCCATCTCTGTTTGAATTGATTTGATAACAATCTCAGAGTAAACAGGTCTTATGACTAGTATTAAGATTATTTATCCAAGGCTGTGGTCTTCTAATTGCCTGTAAAATAAAACAAACTATTAGGAAAATGTTGGGTTGATAGGGAGGGTCATTAATGGATTTATTGAGCTTTATAGGCCTATGGAGTGAGCCCAAAGTGATTTTGGGAGGTAAACCATGCTTGAATTGGTTAGCAGAGGCTTCAGGTGGAGAACTAGGGTTTCATAAGTTACGACAGTAGAATGGGTGAAAGGCGAGAAAACATGGGTTATTGGGGTTTGAACTTTAATGGGAAAACTTTTAAAATATGGCACGAACTCAACAATAGACAGTTTGTTGCATAGTAGGTGGGTGGTAAGCGGTTTGTTTTGCACATCTTTGGGTGCTTGACAGTATTGGGGAGGAGGCCGGCCGGTGCCATTCATCGGGCGCCACGTAGAATTGGGGCCCAACAGGAAACCACCCATATCGGGTTATTAAAGGTTGGTCTTCAGAGGCGTTGCGAAATCAATGAGGATCGTTAGATTTTATGGGGGAATATCGGGCGATGGTCAGTTCATGAAGATGCACAAATGGTAGTGGGGGGCGGCGACGAAGGGTTTAAAAGCGAAGAGTTTTAATTAATCACGGATTATGATGGATTAAGGGCATCAGGGGTGATTTCATTGGCGGATGGTTTGACTTGTAATAAAAAATGGATTGATTAATTATGTCAGGTTTTATTCATATAGTTTATATTTCAAACTTTTGGGGTGGGGTATTAATATAAGGGTTTTATTGATATATATACGGGAAGGGTTTATATTTCTTTTTGGGATTTAATACATATATAAGTGTTAGAAATTAATATGAAGATGGCAGAGAATGGGTTTTAGCGCTAAGTGTAATGTATCTAATTCATTTTCTTTTCATAAACACATTGTAACTTAGGCTAAAAAGGTAATTTTTGAGGGTTTTTTAGGAAAAAGGGTTTACAAGGGAGTAATTGCTTTCCATTAGGAAAATAGAATTTAAACCTTAGGAAAAGGGGTTTTACAAGGGGAATGAGGGGGAGTGAAGAGGGGTAAATGTTTATGAGGGAATTTTTTGTACATAAGGTCTATAAGTCAATAGGCCAAGGGTCTAGTCCCTCCAGAAGTCAGAGAAATGCTCTAAGCCCCTTTGACTTAAGATTTTGGGTACTTTTGACTTTGCTTATGGGAAATTAGTAAAATTGAGGGTGAAATGAATGGGTAAATTAATCACTTGAATTTCTATAAATGCCCAATTATAATCTATGCTTTAGCAACTTGATGATGAAAGTAAAAAATATGATCTTTAACTAATCATTCATCATAATTCTGCAACCATTCAACTACTTACCCATCTACTCATCCTACCATTTTTTTTCTCTTTTTAGGGTGCACTTAAGTTGGCAAACCCTTATCAAAATATTTATCTTTACTCTTACAATGGTAATCTAACTAAGTCTAATCTTATTACATCCAAGGGCTCAAATTAAATAGTTGAGCTCCTTTTATTCACTCTACCTAATCTAATTATCTTCCAAGATTAAACAATTTGGTTAGATTTTATTCTCTATCTATCAACATGAAATTTAAAGCATGGAATAACCAAGATTAAACTGTTTGATTACCATGGATTGTGGCATGAATAACAAGTTGCACACAATAATTATTATGCATAAAAAGTAAATGGTAGTGGCATTTGGACTTGCACACTTTCATGGTCTTTTTCTTTTTGGGGTTCATTTTTTCATCTTTTTTGACCTTTTCATTCGTTTTATCCTTTGATTTTTCTTTTACGATATACCCTCTTTACATTTTTTAATTTTTTGATTTTTTGAATATGGAAAACGTTTGAGAAAGCAAAGGTATGTACATATTACAGGTTTAAACTTAGCCATTCATAAATTATGACTCGTATTGGTATAGGAATCTAATAGTGGCTCCACTTGGGGATGGCATTTCCTGGTGAAATATCAAGAACTAGTAGATCAATGGCCTTCTGAATTGTTGTGATTTTCTCTGCAATTTTCCCTTTAGCTTTGCTACTTTATTTATACTTATGATAGTGAAACTTTTGAAGCTTAGGGCCTTCTCTTCAGGCTTCAACTCCAAAATTTTACCATCCAATCCACACTAAACTTTTTGTAAAGGATATAATATGTACAAGTAATTAGTGGAATTAGTGACTGGGATCTATGTAGTGCTTTAGCATTCGACCATTAACTGGTCCTCCTTCTACTTCTGTACCATCCAACTCTTTGAGAAAATAAGCATTGTTACCTCTGAAAGCATAAATAATGTAAGGGCCTTTCCACAAGAAGTCAAACTTCCCATGTTTACCATTTTCTTCCCTTCTTGAGTCACATTTCAAAACATTATCTCCTAGGTACAAATCTTCTGCCTTGGTTCTTTTGTCAAAAGACTTTTTGATTTTCTCCTGCACAATTTGGGATCAGATATAGACTTCTTCCTTGGTCTGCTGCAAGTGTATTGTTTGGTTGATCCTCCTTTGAATGTCATTTGGCTCAACCTATGCTTCTTGAAGCAATTTCATTACTGGTGTTCCCAAAGAAGATGGGAAGACAACTTCCATTCCATAGACTAGCTGGTAAGGACTAGTACCAATGGACTTCTTAGTGGTCAGCCTATCTGCCCACAAAGAATTTACTAGCTTCTTGTTCCAAGTTTCCTTATTATCTTCCAACAATTTTTTGATGATATTCACTAACCTTTTGTTGGAAGACTCTGCTAGTCCATTTCATTGGGGATAGTAGGTAGTGGAGTGACCCAGGGTTATATGATATTTGTTGCAGAAATCAATCATCCTCTTTGATTTAAAGGATGTTGCATTGTCTGTGATGATCTTGGTAGGGCAACCAAATCTAGATAGAATGTTGGTCTCAGTGAAACCTATTATGATAGTATCAGCAGCTTGTCTTGAGGGTATAGCTTCTATCCATTTTGTAAAGTAGTCTGTGGCAGTCAAGCTCCATCTATGTTGGGCAAAGGAAGGGGGATGAATTTCACCAATGAAGTCAAGACCCCACTATTGAAGTGGTGTTTCGGTAGATATAGGTTCCAAAGGTAATGGCAATAGTTTTCTTTTTCCTTTGAAAATCTCACATTTGTGGCATGAAGTTACAAATTTTTTCACATCAGAGAACTAGGTGGGCCAGCAAAAACCAACTCTTAAGATTTTATCAACTGTGGTCTTCCAGTAAAGATGTCCACCATAGTCACCTGCATGAAATTCTTGCAATATATTGTCAGATTCTTCCTTTAATAAACAATTAAGAAGGATGCCTTCATGATTTTTCCAAAATAGAGCATTGTTAATTATGTAAAATTTTAAATATTTCATTTTTAAGAACCTACTTTTAGTTCTAGACAACTAAGGAGGAGCTTGAAGATTTTGTAGAACTTAATTTATATTAACATACCATGGTGAGTCTATAAAGGCTTGGCTGATCTATCAAGTCGCCATCTTGTCTTTGTTATCCAATTCTACAATGAAATTTATGTCTAGAGCTTGACAGTTTGATTCAGCCATGAGCTTGGATAAACCTTGGCCCTTGATCAATTCTGTAGGTTTAATTTCTAAATCATACTCCAATATGGTAGCTATCCACTTCATGGAAATTTCTAGGGGCGAATGTTCGCCCTTTGGTGAAATTAAAGGGTTTTAAATTTTTAGTGGGCAAATATTTTGTATCATAGTACATTTTTACAAATCACCTCAAATAGCCCACCTTATTTTAAGGGAGAGGGTAAAAAAGGTAAATTTATCCCTTGAAATTAGGAGTTACAACCTTCCATTCGCTCTAATTTTCAAGAATAGGTTTTATTTAAGTGAATCCTATGGACCAAATACCATATTTATAAAAGAGGTATGGTAAATTAATAAAAATATAAAACAATGAGAGGTATGGTAAATAAATAAAACATTTTTTATATTTACTCCATAGGTCACCTTATATACATGCAAGGGTGTAAACAAACAAAAATATAAATAAAGTGGAGGTATGGTAAATAAATAAAACCTCTTTTTATACTTACTCAAAAGGTATGGTAAATAAATAAAAATATAAATAAACTAGACGTATGGTAAATAAATAAAACCTTTTTTTTTTTATATTTAGTCCATAACCCTCTTTCTATTTATGAAGGCTCAAAAAAGAGGTTTTATTTAAGTGAATCCTATGGGGCAAATACCATATTTGTAAAAGAGGTATGGTAAATTAATAAAAATATAAATAAATGAGAGGTATGGTAAACAAATAAAACATTTTTTTATATTTACTCCATAAGTCACCTTATATTTACAAACACTCAAAAAATGCGTTATATTTAGGTGAAACCTATGGGCAAAATACTATGGGCCAAATACCATGGCTAGATTATTATTAATACCATGCAAAAAAACATTATTAACCCTAATATTAGTATTAATAAAAACAAAAATGGCACATGGTATTGACCCATGGTATTCACCTGGAATGTAGCCTATTTAAATGGGGGAATTAAACCAGCATAGATCCATCTTTACTCTGGATCTATTAAGCCCTGAGAGGTATCAAATATCGTGATGTGCAAACTAGCATAGAGTGAAAACGGATGTTGTAATTTAATGTATGTTAAACATTTTAACTTGGTTAAAATAAAAATAAAAATAAAAATCAATTATTAATTTTATTAATTTTTATAAATTACTAATAGTAATTTTTAAGCTCCAGGTTTATGATAACCCATGGTATTGACCCATAGTAATACCATGGTATTCATGTGAGCATAGACTATTTAAAGGGTAAATTCTATCATCTTAGATCCATCTTATTTCTGGGTCTACCAAGTGCTCAGAGGGATAAATAGATGTCATCCCCCTAACAGTGGTAGATGTGGAGTTAAGATGGATATAGGTTGGTTTTTATGATAATGAAGATATTAAATAGACTTAGGAAATTATATTGTAAAAACATCTTAAGGTGAATGGTTAAAGCTACATTTAGTCACTTCACAAAATTTAGTAAAAAATACCAATATCTCCATTAATATTGGTTTTTAACTTTTTCTGATTTAAGAAAAAAAATTCAAAACAATGAAACCTTATCACTCTTTCTGCATCACCCTTGCAAAAGATTTCTCACCATTTTCAAACATTCTCAATATGATATTTTCATGAAAAAGTTTAGGTACTGATGTTGGAATAGTTGTTTGAAAAATAAGTTGGTTTGTACAACCTTTCATCTTCTATGCTATTTTTAGTTTGTCCTAATGATCTATAGTGGTTGGATCCACTGCACCATATTTTCCTAAAAGGTGGAGATTGTTCACCAAAAAGGAAATTAATTTGCATGTTACAACGTTGTTAAAAAATGTGAGACTTATGAGGGTAGTGAATTATGCTAATAAGCAATTTAGATTGGAGAGACGTAATTAAATTTTATTATTTAATTGAAGATTTCCAATTAAAATAATAATAAATCTACATTTATATATTCATATATTGATTGGAAGGATTCTCACAATGGTCACTTCTTTTAATTAGAACCCCTTCAATCCCTTGGGATACCTAATACTTTCTTATATAATATAGTTGGGGCTTGATACTTGTTGGCGTGTTGGGGTAAACAAAATTGATGTGTTTTTTTTTTATCTCGCAGTTGGAGTCTATGGAATAAGAAAGAAATTTGATAACTTGAAAAAAGTGGTAGCTTGACAAAAGTTGTAGAGAAAATATTAATCTCTCCTACATTGACAGAACTCGTTGCCAATATCAACACCTACAAGAACATTGTTGTGGAATATTATCAAAACTAATAGAAGGATATGAAAGAGTGTATTGTAAGAACCTTGACAAACGCGGCCACTGAAACTTGGAACATTGTTTGTAGGAAGAGAAAATTATGTTTCTTTTTCCAAACATGTATGTTAGTATATTACAGTTTAATGAATATGTTTTCTTATTATCATATATGGTTTCATACTTTAACAAAACATTCGCCAAGACTTCACAATGTTTTATTATTTAGTAAAATATTTGCCAAGATATTACAAGATTTTATAATTCAGTGAAATATTCTCCATCATTGTACAAGATAACATAATCTGGTGAGAGATTCGCCAAAAAAATTATATATACATATTATATTATTGATAAAATCACCTCCCATTTTTCCTATGTATCATGGGGATTAGGCCATTTATTATACATATAAATTTAGGGTGGTTCTTAAAATTTTCCCTGATCCACTTCCCTCTCTTTCCATTTGGTCCATCCTATGTTAGAATGTCTTTGACTATAGCATTGGGAACATAAGCTACTATATGAGAGTACAAGATATAAACTCTGAAATATTTAATAGCTTTAACTAGGGAAAAAGCTTTCTTTTCCATTATATTATACTTTAAGGGTGCATCTCTCAGGGCTTTCCCGAAGAAAGCTATTGGTTGTTCAAAACCCTAATCATTTTTCTGAAGTAGGACTGCCGCAATTGTATGTTATGAGGCGAAAGAAAAAATGATAAAATCCCTATCAAACATTGGACTGATGAGGACTCATGTTTGTGTTAAGGCTATATTTATATCTTCAAATGGCTTTTTAGCCTCTAAAGACCATTTAATAGTCGAATCCTTCTTTAACATGTTGTTTAGTAATCTAATTAATTCAGCTAAGTTAGAGATAAATCTTCTCAAAAAGTTTATTTAACCTAAAAATGCTTGTAATTCTCTGACGTTCCTAGGATGTGGTATCTGCAAAATGGCTTCAATTCTGGTTGGGTCAATCCAAATACCATATTTGGAGATTATGTGGCCTAGTAGTTTCCCTCTTCTAGTCCAAATAAAGATTTTTTAGGATTTAGGGAAATTCCATACTTCCTACACTTGATAAAAACCTGCCTAAGATGATCCAGGTGTTGCTGATCTGATTTAGAGAATACTATGATATCATCTAGGTATATTACCAGGAATTCATGGATTTCTTTTGCAAAGGCTATGTCCATTGCTCTTTGAAAGGTGGCCCCTATTTTTTTTAACCCAAAAGGCATTTTCACATACATGAAAGTGCCCCATGGTGTAGTGAATGCAGTCTTTGCCTGATCATCTGGGTGGACTAGGATTTGGTTATAACCAGAGAACCCATCTAGCAGTGAGATTCTGGTGGAACCTACTACCCTCTGTAATATGTGGTCCATTTTAGGGAGGGGGTAGTTATCCTTCAGTGAAACTTTATTCAAATTCCTAAGGTCAACAAAGTCTTATTTCACTAGTTTTCTTAATTGTAGGTACCAAATTAGAAACCCAGTCTGAGAATCTAATTGGTGCAATAATCTTGGCTTCATACATTCTTTTGATCTCTTTTTCAATGGAAGGCAATAGAATGGGGTTAATCCTTCTAAGCTTCTATCTAAAAGGCTTTTGATTTTCTTTTAATGGGATGGTGTGTTGTATTATGCTGGTATCATAGGACTTAATGTCCTCATAATTCCAGGGAAAAACCTCTTGGAATTCCTTTAATAGTTCTATATATTTCAATTTTTCATTGGGAGGCAAAGATTTTGAAAGTTTTATCATTTTGGGATCCTCTTCAGAGCCTATGTTACATTCTTCAATGTCTGATTTCAAGGGTTCCATTTTAGGCTTTTTAGGAACATCGTTTGAATCAAATAAGTCCTCCAAAGGAGTTAATCCTTTGGGCAAAGAACTATCTTTCAGATTGATGACTTCAGATTCTTCATTGATTGCTTCATCAATTTCCATTTGTCTTAGGTTTTGAATATCAGATTTTGTAAACTTTGTGGGATAGAAATTATCTACCTTTTCATCTTCTACTTTGTTAATTTCTACTTCATTAGTGTAATCAAAATCTAATGTCATGTCTGTGTCTATGTTACTATTTGCAAATTCCTCGTCTAAAGTTAGAAAATTGTTAATTTGTTGATCATTATTGAATACTTTCCAGTTCTTTAAGTTGTCAGGAATAACAGGCCTACGCCTAACCTGAGCAGTGTACTGATGGTTGGGCTGAAATGGTAACTTGCAAGTACTAGCAAACATTGCCAAATTGTGAGCTTGAATATTGTGTTTTCTTGGAATAACAACAAGCTTGGTTTCTAAAAAAATATTTAGTATTTCTACAACTATTCCTCTGTAAAATCCTAATTTCGGATTTCTAGTCATATAAACACGTTAATTTGTTTTATTTCCAACTCAAAATCTCCCATAATAGAGACTCTTATGGCTCCTAACCTTTTTACCAATTTCAAACCTAACAGGAGTGCTTCATATTCTGCCATATTGTTTGTACATTTAAAGTTCAAACTGTAGGCATGACCCTCTGAATGATCATTTTCTAAGTTGTAAATCCATACTCATGCTCATGCTCCTGCACCTAATTTGTTTACTGACCCATCAAATTCAAGATGCCATAGGATTTCATGCTCATAATTTTCATCTGGGGGAATGAAATATTTTTTGACTAAAGTATCTAGGTCATCTTTATTATCTGATATTTCATGAATTTGGACACTTTGATTTTCTTCTGTTACTGTAATTTCTTTTGGTTCTGCTATAGTGTTGTCTGAAGTATTTTCTTGGTTGGATTCAGCATTATAAAGAATGAAAGAATCAATATCAGAATGCATTGAATATATAGGAAAGTTTTGAGGCCTCTCATGTGTACTCACTACATACTTCATCAGAGTTTCTCTATACAGTTTTTTAGGATGTCCAAAGACTGTTTACTATTGAGCATTTTATAATTGGATTTGGTTTTTCCATTATTTCATGGATATTTATGTCTATTATAACCCTAGAATTGAGTCTCCCTTTAACTATGGTCTAAAAACCCCTTTTAAACCTTATTGACATAGTTAACCTTAATATTAAATATGGATAAATTATGATATACCTATAATATGAGTTATAGTAATAAACATGGACTGTATCAACCCTGAATTATGATATTTATCCTGTAGTAATAACATATTTACCTAGGGTCTTAGTTATCTTTAATATTTTATTGGAATTAATAAATATTGAATTAATATTGATTATTTGACCATTAAGTTTATAGGATAAACTATAATATTCCAATAATATTAGTTATTCTATTATTAATAAACTTGGCTTTAACAACCCTATACGATGGTATTTACCTATTGTGACTAAATTCTAGGAATAATATTGATTTAACAATTTGTTTAGAATTATAAATTATTTAGTAGATATAGATTATGTAATATACATACATTATTGTTTATAACTTATTATCTTGATGGACCATTTTATTTAAATAATGAATATGATATTCTCTAAAAAAAGCAAAATAATGAAGATATAACTTACCAAGGACCATTGAATTTTTATCACACAACTATCTAGGTAACTATTTTCTAAAAGTAATTGATTACCTTTTACTTGTATTTAAATTATATTGGATTAATATTAAATTTAGATTATTTAATATATATAATTTATTAATGACCATTATAATTAAAATATTAATATTATTCTCTTAATATTTAAGATAATAATAATAATATATCTATTTTTAATTAACAATTTACCTTTTTCGAGAAATAATATTAACTATTTTAGTGGTTTGACCATGATCATTAGGTCAAAATTAGCCGTTAGCATTATAGCTGTTGGAGTCTCTGCACACTCTATTTAATCAAGCTAAGCCAGATTGGTTCTTCAACTTATCCTGACGATGAACCACACTGGTTGGTTCGAAACGCGTCGACAAAATATTGGTTATGTGATTTTGCCGAAGATTATCTATACAACATACAACATGTCAAGTTGCAGAGATCCCTGGAGTTTGGCACCCCAAGATATAGACAACAACATACCATACTTAAGTGTTATATCGGCAACAACTATGTCCATTAGAATAGTTTTGGCAGGGTACTGGACTAGGGAAACACACAGGTCTTTTATAAGTCCTAGGCACTTAACTTGGCTTGAATCAAAGGAAAAGATGTGTTTGTAGGGTCTCGTGATATCCAAGTTTAGCTTCTCCATAACAGACTTAGGCATAAGGTTGTGTGAGGCCCCAGAGTCTAGCATGGCGTTATGCAAGATTTTATCGTGGATTTTAAGGTTAATGTAAAAGGGTGGTATCCCTCCTTCCACTAGTTTTCCATTAACATCAGGTCCAAAAATTAACTCAGGTTGATCATCAAATAGGTTAACAGAGTCTTCATTTTCAACAAAGTTTAAAGATTTTCTTATTTGAGATCTGTAAGTTTCATGTTTAACCAGTTCTATTAAAGGAACTGAGATTTTAAGTTTGGCCACCTCTGCTCCCAAATTGAAAGGAAAAGGGGCTTTATTTGTTTGAACATTTGAAATTTTAGCACCTAGGTTTTGAGTGGTTTGTTCTTCTTTTTCATTGTTTGGAGTCTTTTTAATTGGATTTTCTACTGCAATTTCTAGAGATTGTTCCACTGTTTCCTTGAGGGGAACTGAAGTGGAAGGTTTCTCCTTAGAAGGTTGGTCATTAGTTACATATTCAATGATAGGACTGGGAGGATTTTGACTTGGTCTAGAAAGGATTTGCAGGGTTTTTGTCACTGGAGGATTCTGGTTTGTAGCTTTTACTTTCTTAGGCTGATTAGGTACTGCTTTTTCATTTTGGTCCAGAACATTAGTGTTGTTTTTTCTCCTTAAATTGTATTGTTTATGCACTTTGAAAATAGCAAAGTCATACCCTTGCTTGTAATCGAAAGGTTCTCTAGTTTGGGTCTGTAACTGTTGAAGCATGTATAGTTCTTGGTCATCCTGAGTTAGAAAAACAATTTCTTCTTCATCTAACCCCATTAAGTTGATTTGGGTGTCTAGCTGAGGTCTTCTTGATGGGAGGTTTCGGCATAATTCTCTTGGAAAGGTGGTCTAATGTTCTGATCAGGCCCATTTTTACCAGTGTTTTGGTTCTGGTTCTTCCTAAAATTTGGATTCCTTACTGGAGGTGCCTGTTGGCTATCCTAGTGAGGTTTTCTTTCAATGACTTCTATTCTGTCCATCAACTTTTCCATTCCTTTAGCTAAAGCATCCATTTTTTTATCAAAGGGTGAAGTCTCATCTTTCAGGGGTGTTCTTCTCTCATTTCTAACCCTAGCTCTTTTAGCTAGCAGATTAGCTTCTACGCTTACTGCAACACTTTGCATATCTTCTAGTGTAGGGGGATTCCTTTCTCTAAGTTGAAAAGCCATATCTATGTCAAATCCGTCTGGAAACTTAATCAGGGCTAAGCCCGGTGGAGGTCTAAGGTCAAGTGGTATTGCATTATATACATTGTTAAACCTAGTGTAGTAGTCTTGAACAATTTTGTTTGGTCCCGTCTTAAGGTTTTCATATTCAAAAAGAATCTAAAGATGGTTCTTTTTCTTCTCCCACCTATGTAAAAATTGTTGGTAAAAAAGTTCTAAACTATCTATACTATTAGGAGGCAAAGATCTAAACCATGTTCTCACTTCTCCAGCTAAAGTTTGGGCAAAAATTCTCATTTGGACATCTCCTATGTCAATCTCATGCAGTTCGAAATAATCTGTCATTTTCTTTGTGTGCTGCTGAGCAGTGTAAGTTCCAATGCCATCAAATAAGGTAATTTTACTCTGATAATCAGCTGGTAAGACACCCTGAGGTGCAGGCATGTTAAGAGGGGCATATCTGAGTGCCATAGCTCTAAGTTGGACAGGATTGAGAACTAGAGTTGGGGTAACTGGGGGATTTGGGACAACAAGGGGAGTTGGGGTAACAGGGGTAGTGGGTATTTGAATGGTAATGATAGGTTGATGGGGGAGTGAAGGTATGAATGGTGATGAAGGGCGATCTTCAAAAATGTGGGGAAATGATGGTGAGCTAAAAGAAGTTGAAGCAGTTTCAGAAAGTTCAGGGATTCTATCAGAAGTCAGGGATGACTTAGTGGAATTCAAAAGATACTGGTCAATTGACAAGTTTGCTCTTTGCACTTCAAGTTCAGCTGTGAATTCTGGATCTAGAACTGTGTCCTCAAGTTCACTTTCAGACTTAGTTCTAAATAGAGAATTATCAAAATACTCATCTAAAGGGAGGTCTTCTAAGAACAACCACTCAGCAGGGCATGAATTGGATCTGAATAAATGTCTTGGGTTTATTGAACTTTCTTGTCTTCTAATTATTCTCGGAATAAGGTTGGGATTGTCAAATACAAGGGGAGGATTTGGATCAGGATTGTCCCTGGTATAGTGTGTTCTCTTTGAAGCCATATTTCAAGCTCTCTACTTCTTTTCTTTTATGAAATTTTGAAATAACTTCTAATAAACTCTTTAAGATGCTTAAAAATAAAAATTTGAATTTATCAAAGGTTTATTAAGACTGGGGGTTTGTAGTCCCCAATATGGTTGCCACTATGTTATCACTAAGATTTTCCCTAGAAGTTATGTAAGAAGGAAGAGTCCAAGGTAACCACAAACCTAATATTTTAGACTCAGGTTCTAGCCAACGTAAGTCTAGAGAGGGCTCTCTCTTTATGACTTATCTTTGTTTTGGGTATATTTCAGGCTAGTTATTAGTCCTCATGGTGTTTTGTTTTGATTGGGTGCTGGAATTAAACAAACAGATGGGAAGAGAAAGTATTCAAGCCATTAAGCTATGGAGTCAATCAAGAAGGGTTTAACTGGATCTGATCTATCACTAAGGTATGAGTCCACTAGGCAGGCTAGCACAACAACAAGCAAATCTATAGGTTCAAATGGATGCAGTAGTCCTAACCAGCGCAAAGGGCAATGAAGAATCCTTAACCCAGATTAAGATGAAGAAAGAAAGGATGATCAGTAGCAAAGGGCAATGAAGAATCCTTTACTATGGACCAAAAGGGGGTAAACTACGGAAGTAAGGGAGCAATCAAGAATTCCCAGACCAAGATAGTTTAGTAGAAAACATATAGAATGTAAACGGTTAAAATAGAGAGCACTTAAGCTAATTCTGAGATATTATTCCTTGCTTACTTTACAGATTTTGTAAGAGACACATATGAATATTCATAACATGAAGAGAAAACAATACTTAAACACGAAGAGATAATATTTATTTGTTCCAACCATGCACAAGAATCCAGTGAAATGTCCTCAGCTTTATTTCATATCCAGCAAAACTAGTCCAGTCATGAGTACAATAGCTCCCTAGCTCAATAATAAAATGTCTATACAAATGTATTTTAATCCACCCAAAACACTTCAAATGAATAAGTATTTATACTAATTCTAAACTGAAGTATCTCGAAGAGATATCAAGATTGGTTTTACAAATATCTCAAACTATTTTACATTAATACAACTTAAATAAAGGACATTTAAAATAATGAATCTATTTGGCACTAATTGTATGGATTTATGGTGAAAAAGAAGATAAATTCGAATTTGATAGCAAATCTTAAGTGATGATGAGGCATCCAAGTCACTAACTGCATCCTTTCTTTGTGCATTCTGCTCCAGCAATTCTGCAACATTTGGGTCCTTTGAATCCTTTGTATATCTCAATATGAGATACATATGTAAATAGTGAAAGAGGTTATTGTATAAGAGTATTCTTTTTAGATAAGCCTCTCTTAGGTTCCCAAAATTCAGCTCGAGCTATTCACAATATTCTCTGCACAAAGATGTCAAAAACAGTGCTTTACACAGTCCGAAAAATAGGCTGTGAAGACATTCACTTATCTCCCTTTTGGTAAGACCTGTGTAAAATGTGAGATAGGTTTTTGTATATTGGCCTTTTAGGAACAAAAACCTTTTCCAAGTTCTCCAAATTCAACATTTATTGGCCACAATAGTTTCTGTAAAACTATGACTTAAACAGGAAATTTCTGAAGAATGTACCATTTCTACTCTGATTTCATCTTTTAACCTTAATTTTTTTTAACTGTTTTTCACTTTTACTTTGGATAAACTTCATTGTTGCTGGTGAAATTTTTTTCATTTCTGTTTAAACCTTACTACATCCATGTTTACTTTTATTGTTTTGTTCTTTCATCTGTCTTCACTTTGACATGAATCTGTATGCTTTGTAACTGTCTTCCCTGTTGTTTATCTTCATGCTAGTTGATTTACTTGACTTGGTCTTCAATCTGATACTCATTAAATCTGATACACTTTGACTGTTCTTTACTGTGTCCTTTTACCTTCACTATATATTTTAGGTTTTTTACTGTCTATTTCAACAATAAATCATTTAATTTCATGTTTCCTCTGCTTGTCTTTTAACTATATGTTTATTTTCCATCTCTGTTTGAATAGATTTGATAACAATCTCGAAGTAAACAGGTCTTATGACTAGTATTAAGACTATTTATCTAAGGTTGTGGTCTTCTAATTGCCTGTAAAATAAAATAAACTATTAGGAAAGCGTTGGGTTGACAAGGAGGGTCATTAATGGATTTATCGAGCTTTATAGGTCTATGGAGTGAGTCCAAAGTGATTTCAAGAGGTAAAACATGCTTGAATTAGTTAGCAGAGGCTTCAAGTAGAGCAGAAGGGTTTCATAAGCTTACATAGTAGAATGGGCGAAGGGTGAGAAAACCTGGGTACTTGGGGCTTGAACTTTAACAAGCAAACTTTTAAAATATGGCGCAAACTAAACAATAAATGGTTTGTCACGTAGTGGGTGGGAGATAAGCAGTTTGTTTCGCACAACTTTTGGGCACTTGGCGGTATTGGGGTGAGGCCGCTTGATGCCATTCATCGAGCACCACGTAGCATTGGGCAAGGATAATTTTAGGGGCGAATTTTCGCCCTTTGGCGAAATTAAGAGGTTTTAAATTTTTAGTGGGCGAATATTTTGTATCATAGTACATTTTTACAAATCACCTCAAATAGCCCACCTTATTTTAAGGGAGAGGGTAAAAAAAGTAAATTTAGCCCTTGAAATTAGGACTTACAACCTTCCATTCGCCCATTTTCAAGAATAGGTTTTATTTAAGTGAATCCATTCGCCCATTTTCAAGAATAGGTTTTATTTAAGTGAATCCTATGGGCCAAATACCATATTTATAAAAGAGGTATGGTAAATTAATAAAAATATAAATAAATGAGAGGTATGGTAAATAAATAAAACATTTTTTATATTTACTCCATAAGTCACCTTATATACATGTAAGGGTGTAAACAAATAAAAATATAAGTAAAGTGGAGGTATGGTAAATAAATAAAACGTCTTTTTATACTTACTCAAAAGGTATGGTAAATAAATAAAAATATAAATAAACTAGACGTATCGTAAATAAATAAAACCTCTTTTTATATTTAGTCCATAACCCTCGTTCTATTTATGAAGGCTCAAGAAAGAGGTTTTATTTAAGTGAATCCTATGGGCCAAATACCATATTTGTAAAAGAGGTATGGTAAATTAATAAAAATATAAATAAACGAGAGGTATGGTAAACAAATAAAATATTTTTTTATATTTACTCCATAAGTCACCTTATATTTACGAACACTCAAAAAATGGGTTATATTTAGGTGAAACCTATGGCCAAAATACTATGGGACAAATACCATGGACTAGATTATTATTAATACCATGCAAAAAACCATTATTAACCCTAATATTAGAATTAATAAAAATAAAAATGGCACATGGTATTGACCCATCATATTCACCAAAATGGCACATGGTATTGACCCATGGTATTCACCTGGAATGTAGCCTATTTAAATGGGGGAATTAAACCAGCATGTAGCCTATGCTAAGATTCACTACGACTTTACAAAGTTTTATTATTTAGTGAAAGACTCGCCAAGATCTTACAAGATTTTATAATTGAGTAAAATATTCGCCATGCCTGGTGAGAGATTCGCCAAAAAATTATATATACATATTATATTATTGATAAAATCGCCTTCCATTTTTCCTATATACCATGGAGATTCGCCCATTTATTATATTTATAAATTTAGGGGGGGTTCTTAAAATTTTCCCTGGCATTGGGGCCCAACAGGAAACCACCCATATCGGTGGGTAAAGGTTGGTCTTCAGAGGCCTTGCAAAATCAACGAGGATCGTTAGATTTGACGGGGCAAGATCGGGCAGTGGTCGGTTCATGAAGATGCACAAATGGTAGTGGGGGGGCTTGATGAGGGTTTAAAACTGGCAGGTTTTAATTAATCACAGATTATGGTGGATTAAGGTCATCAAGGGTGATTTCATTGGTGGATGGTTTGACTTGTAATTAACCATGGATTGATTAATTATGTCAGGTTTTATTCATAAAGTTTATATTTCAAACATTCGGGGCGAGGTATTAATATAGGGGTTTTATTGATATATATACAGGAAGGCTTTATATTTCTTTTTGGGATTTAATACATATATAAGTGTTAGAAATTAATATGAAAATGACGGAGAATGGGTTTTAGCGCTAAGTGTAATGTATCTAATTCATTTTCTTTTCATAAACACATTGTAAATTAGGCTAAAAAGGTAATTTTTGAGGGTTTTTTTTAGGAAAAAGGGTTTACATGGGAGTAATTGCTTTCCATTAGGAAAATAGAATTTAAACCTTAGGAAAAGGGGTTTTATGAGGGGAATTAGGGGGAGTGAAGAGGAGTAAATGTTTATGAGGGGATTTTTTGTACATAAGGTCTATAAGTAATTAGGCCAAGGGTCCAGTCCCTCCAGAAGTCAGAGAAATGCTCTGCCACCTTTTGACTTAAGATTTCAGGTACTTTTGACTTTGCTTATGGGAAATTAGTAAAATTGAGGGTGAAATGAATGGGGAAATTAATCATTTGACTTTGTGTAAATACCCAATTATCATCTATACTTTAGCAACTTGATGATGAAAGTAAATGATATGATCTTTAACTAATCATTCATCATAATTTTGCAACCATTCAACTACTTACCTGTCTACTCATCCTACCATTTTTTCTACTGTTTTTAGGGTGCACTTAAGCTGGCAAACCCTTATCAAAATATTTTTCTTTACTCTTACAATGGTAATCTAAATAAGTCTAACCTTATTACATCCAACAGCTTAGATTAAATAGTTGAGCTCCTTTTATTCACTCTACCTAATGTAATTATCTACCAAGATTAAACAATTTGGTCAGATTTTATTCTTTATCTATCAACATGAAAGATAAAGCATGGAATAACTAAGATTAAACTGTTTGATTACCATGGATTGTGGCATGAATAACAAGTTGCATACAATCATTATTATGCATGAAAAGTAAATGGTAGTGGCATTTACTTCCAAACTTTCATGGTCTTTTTCTTTTTGGGGTTCATTTTTTCATCTTTTTTGACCTTTTCATTCTTTTTGTCCTTTGATTTTTCTTTTAGGACATACCCTCTTTACATTTTTTCTTTTTTTTCTTTTTTGAATATGGGAAACATTTGAGAAAGCAAAGGTATGTACATATTACAGGTTTAATCTCAGCCATTCATAAATTATGACTCCTATTGGTATAGGAACTTAAGATTACGTATATGGCCATAATAGGTTTCATAAAGATTTTTATGTGACCAGATTGATGAATAGGTTGTAATAGGCTATTGACATTATATGACAGGTTGATGAAAATAGTGTGACAACAACAACATGATCACCTTTGAAGACTTATATTGAAAAGAAGGCAGATCCAGTTTGAAACATTGTAAAAAGTGGTCCATGTGAAGTTGAAGGAGGTGGGTGCCTCCACTGAGGTTGGTGTCTCAATCAAGTTGTAGCCTACAAAAAGTTGAATCTTGCATACTTTTGAGGTTGGTGCATTACTTAGGTTGTATCCTATTGCAAGTAATTGATTGAAAATCTTGGGGAGGTGCCTACAATAGGTCAGTGCTTGCAAATATATGTAATGAATTGAAGAAGAAGAAGAAAAAGGATTTGTGGTTTCCTCCTATAAGGGTTTCCACATGAAATATTTTATCCTATTATGTTGATATTATGATGGATCCTTGATGCATGGTTTCATTTACTATTATACTGCAAGCTTTTATGATACATTTTTACATATTTGTTTATTGAAGAAATGTTTTGAAATTAAATATTTTCCTTCACATTCATTCACCCTCCCTCTCAGTGTGAATATTGGCCTAATAGAGTATGCTTGAACTAGAAGAATTGAAACTATAGTTAAAAGAAATGTTGGATAAGAGATATATTAGGCAAGTCTATCCCCTTTGGGGGAACCAACCTTGTTTGTGAAGAATAAATATGGAAATCTCATGTTATGCATTGACTATAATCAACTAAACAATGTAACTATTAATAAAAAGTACCCATTTCCATAGATTGATGATATGATCGATCAACTAAGAGGAGCCATAATTTTTTCCATGATAGACTTATGATTGGGGTACCATAAAGTTAGGATAAAAGATGAAGACATGAACTCACAAAATTTCTTTTGGGACAAGATATGGTCACGATGAGTTTATAGTACTACCATTTACACTCACCAAGGAACCAATTACATTTATGTGTGTGATGAATAACACTCTTAGTAAATATACTTAGAGATTTTTGTTTTGGTATTCATTGATGATATTTTGGTGTAATCCAAGAATAAAGAAGAGAATGAGTGCCTCAAAGTAGTATTATAGGTACTAAGAGAACATAAGTTATATGAAAAATTTAGCAAATGTGACAATTTTAAGAAACAGGTGCATTATTTGGGGCATGCAATCTTGAAGGAAGGGATGACAGTGGACTCTAAAAAGATTAAGGTGACCATTCACTCAGAAAAGCCTAGAAATGTGATTCAGGTGAGTTCATTTATGGGCTTGTCAAGGTACTATAAAAGATTCATTCAAGGATTTTTGAAAATTGATCACCCAATCACTTCATTGAAGAAGAATGGAGTAAAAATTATTAGGACGGTAGAGGGAATAACTAGCTTTTAGTAGCTAAAACACCTCTTAACAAATGTGCCTATCTTAAAAATTTTAGCTCTAAACAAAGACTTCATAGTGTCTACAGATCCTTGTAAAGGAGGACTCAAAGGATTTATTATGAAAAAGGGGAATGCGATTATTTATAAGTCCAGAAAGATGAAGAAGAATGAACAATATTATGCGACACATGACTTGGAACTTGCAACCATTGTATGTACCTTGAAATTGTGGAGGCATTACCTATTGGTAAGGATATATGTAATACTAACATATCAAAAAGGGATAAGATATTTTTTTGATCAACCTCACTTTAGTGACAGATAAGCTCAGTGGATGGCTCTTGATTAGTGAGTTTGAAACTTGTCATATCAGGGGGGAAGGAAAAATAGGAAGAATGTTGGGATTAATATTGAGGTGGGGGGGGTGTGAATCAATTTTTACAAATCAATAACTTTTTCTTTTCATAAACAAATTTGTATACACTACTTCAGTGAAGGGAGCCTGCGTGTGCACACAACTATTCTTAAGGCAACCAGTGTATATCCAGAGAACTTATGATTCAGTTAATTCATGATATGTTAAACTTTAAGCAGTGCAACAACACGTTATTAAACATTAAACAGTAACCATGTGCAATAAAAATAGAATAAACCATCAAACTTAATAAACACATATGAACACCAAGATTTAAGGTGGAAACCCAATGCGGGAGAAAAATCACCTGCTACTGTCATCTTTGTCTTCTTTTAATATAAGAAAAACATGCTTACAATCTTGTACTAGCACAGACTCATACCAGTACATAGGCACCCACCTACAGAATGCTACAACCTTCTCTCATTCTCCAGCTTCTACTGGAAGGGAGCTAAAACCCCCTAGCTCTTGTGCTAGCTGATATGTTTACCAGTATGTCGGTGACGACCTATAGAAGGCTCTAACTTTCACTCATTCTCCAGCTGCTGTTATAAGGGAGCTCCAACCCCTTGGCTCTTGTATTGGCCGATATGTTTACCAGTACATAGGCGCCAACCTACAGAAGGCTACTACCTTCACTCTTTCTCCCAGGTAACACGTTTCATAAATTTTTAGACTGGATACTCCTGGTACAAAACAAGACAATATGAAGGCCACATTTCACCTAATTTTCATACTAGACCCATCAGTAACATTGAAGCTCAAAATCAATCACCACTGTAATATAATCAATCACTGAAACCCATCAACTCTGAAGCAAATCACAATCAATCAATCTGAACAATCAGATCACTATCACCAAAACACAAAGCTGAACCCAGAACTCTACATCAACAACCAAAACCAACTGCAACATTAAACATCATATTTCAAAATATATATGCTACTTAGAAGTTCCAAAACAGCATGCATACACGCCTTCACCAAGGTGAACCAACATATAGATCTGAAAAATAATAATTCATAACTTTGAATCTTATCCAGACTTCAGACATAATCAGATCATAACATTTAAAGGATAAAACATTCATTAGCACTCGGATTTAGCCTATCCATTATTAGACCACATAATGACAAGTAATTTCAGGTCTTATGATCCTGATCCATCATTGGATCTCATCCATCATCTAACACTCAGGTGCATACTTAGTTCAGATCAAGAAAAGCTTGAGAAACCCATAACATGCATATTTTCTTTTGATATAACTCTTCATCATATGTTCATTACTTCCACTTATTTCCCTTTGATCTTCTCCTCCTTATATACTTAGATACTTTGTCAATACCTCGGACCAAAACCATAGTTATTCTATTGGTATTCTTTGATGGTATCAATATTCCTTTTCACGCTCATTACCATGGGTCAATACCATGGTAGGATCCCTTGGTATTCATTATCCTTAATTTTCCATCCTATACACACTTTTCCTTCTGTGAAAGTGTGTGCATATGCATATGCTCTTTTTGCATAGTGAACCCACGTATACAACTTAACATACTTGAAAACATTATTTTTCCTCAATTGCTTGATTCTGATCTATAGTCCTTTGTTCCATCATCCTATTCTTCTGTACCATTACTCTATTACCTCTGAATAAAGCTGTTATAATGTGAACTATCATCATACATCATATATGTGAGTTTCCATCAAGGACAACACCTGTATCATAATGCCAACAATCTCCCCCTTTGGACTTGATGGCAACCATATTAGTGTTTATTACGTCAAGTTGTAGAGCCTGTTAGATATATCAAATAACACCAAGATACTCTCCCCCTTTGACATCAACGGAAAGGGACAGACCAAGATATTCTCCCCCTTAGAGATTCACTATGCTGTCCATGCTCCCCTTGAGCACATGCAGAGTCTACAAAGATATTTTTCAATAGAATAACATGACTCTATAACTCAACTATGTGAGTATGACCTGCCTATCACCAATCACTCATACATACATCAATTACCCATGCAAGTGGGGATATACCAAATATGCATACATGACTGGAAAATTATTGCATCATCCTTCCCATGCATAGTGGGGTTACAAATTAAATCGTAGGTCTGTACATGACCTTTACATATAATGATATACATGACATGACCAATGATCTAAACAATGATAGTCATCATCAACTATCATACACGATATATGATCTGAACCATAAGCATCTGTCAATAGCATCAAGATCAACAAGCTATATATTTCGTTCATCAAAAGAGTCAACTGAATAAAAACAACTATGTGGATCAAGAAATATAAGTATCATTTGAGATTTGATCATAAGCCACCTCTGTCTTCAGTAACATAATAATCTTTATGTACCAAGGTCTTCTAAAGAAAAACATAATGCAAACAATGCATTAGAAGCATAGCATATGCTCTCCCTGAACCTATGCCAATTGTTCACTGTCAGATCTGATCATTGCATTTGTTAGTAAGAATCATCAAGGGATCATTATCAACTAGTTATTCATCAAGTCATTAACAATTTATGAGGGCCAAAAGCACTTCTACATATCATCAACAGACTGAAATCATCATCAATCATAACAGAAAAGAAAATTGATAATTGAATGAACCATATCAGGCCCCTTTTCTTGAGTCTGTCCCACTACTTCTTCATCAAATCGACATATACGCGACTGTGCAGCTTCCAACTCGCATATATATGCGACTTGTCTTCATGATAAGTATATATGAGAATTAGAACACTGAAATTTCACACTTTAAGCTCCCTCTAAGTTTGTTCTGTCTATATACTAAGCTATGCCACATCTTTCTGACTGTAAATGCTTCTTCTTCCATACCTTGGAGTGTGATGATGTTTGCTCCTTTTGCAATGTTGGCCGAAATTTTCTCCTACATTCATTTGCTATATGCCCAAACTTGTGACAAGTATAACATCCTATATGTTTCATATTCCTTCTATAGCAACCAATGGCTTTGTGACCAAACATATTACAAGAAAAACAATATCCCTTAAATTAGCTGGAAGCTGATAGTCTTTCTGTGAGACGGTTATTAGCTTGAAACATTTTACTTCTGCATTTGGCTACAACATGTCCAAAATTATGACATCTATTACATTCAACATTATTCATTTGATTAAAACTAAAATAGTTAGGAGTACATGATTTTCTTTGAATACATTCTTTCCTTGGTTGTTAATGGATTTGACCTATTATCTTCTGGTTGATCATTTCAGAATTTGCATTAGATTTCCTTGCCTCATCTTCTGACCTAGATTCACCTTCAATAGTTTCATGAAAACCATGACCGATTTTGATGGTAGGAGACCTTTGACTACTAATAATATTATCCAAAATCTTAATACTATCTTTAA
This sequence comes from Pinus tabuliformis, assembly GCA_031772625.1. Lineage (NCBI taxonomy): Eukaryota > Viridiplantae > Streptophyta > Pinopsida > Pinales > Pinaceae > Pinus > Pinus tabuliformis. Next base: position 413,953,439 of record CM062807.1, read on the forward strand.
ATCGTAACAATTTATCCTTTTCTTCTAATTTTCCTTTTAAGATATTTACCTCTACCTGATAGTGCTCTTCCTTTTCCAGATATTGCTTTTAAGATATTTACCTCAACCTGATATTGCTCTTCCTTTTCCAGATATTGCTTCTTCATGATTTCTTCAATCTCTCTTCCTTCTTCCACTTGTTGTCTTAATTTCAGAATTTCATTTTCTTGTTGTTCATCTGCTTGAGGTAGTTCTTCATTCTACTTATTTGAATTTTCAAGATCTTCTTTTAGAGAGACGATCTGACTTTCATAGTAACTGGACCTATCCTTAAGTCTCTAGATTGTTGTACTCTTTTCATTTACTTCATTTCTTAATGATGTTACTTCATCTTGCATATTTTGACATTGATCTTCCTTTTCCTTTTATTGCTTCCTTACTTTGTTTCCTTCCTCCAGCTGGGCTTTTAACCTGGTAACTTCTTCTTTGAAGGCACATTCCCTTTTCTTAAATAGATCTTATTGATCTCTAGTTTTATCTATCGGTATTTTAACTTCCGCCTCTATATTTCTTTCACTATTACTTTCAATATCTTCAAAATTGCATGAACATAGAAAAGTATCACTAGAAGACCAAAAATTTGTACCTAATACTTCTTTTGTTGGTTCATATTCAATATGAAGTGATTCCAAATCTAAATACTTGCTTCCATCTAATAGTCAATTGTCTCTCCCGCTGTCTTCCATCTAATAGTCAATTGTCTCTCACGCTGTCTTCCATCTCATAGTCAATTGTCTCTCCCGCTGTCATTGCTCCTTTGAGATGTCTTCTTCTTCTGAGGTGCTTTCTTCTTTTGCTTCTTTCCCATTTTCTCAATGGATCTCCTTCAAGCGATAAGGATTCTACCAAAGGAGCCACTCTGAAACCAATTGTTGGGAATAATACTAAGGGGGGGGGGGGGGCGGTGAATCAATATTTACAAATAAATAACTTTTTCTTTTCATAATTAGATTTGTATACAGTACTTTAGCGAAGGGAACCCGCGTGTGCACACAATTGTTCTGCATATGTCCAAAGAACTTATGATTCAATTAATTCATCATATGTTGATCTTTAACCAGTGCATCAGTACTTTATTAAACACTAAATAGTAACCATGTGTAGTAATAAAAAAATAAACCGTCACACTTAAGCAACACACATGAACACCAAGATTTAAGGTGGAAGCCTAATGCAGGAGAAAAACCACCTGCTGCTGTCATCTATGTCTTCTTTTAATATAAGAAAAACCTGTTTATAATATTGTATTGGTTAAGACTCATACCAGTACACAGGCACCCACCTGCAAAAGGCTACAACCTTCTCTCGTTCTCCAACTTCTACTGGAAGGGAGCTACAACCCCCTGGCTCTTGTACTAACCGATATGTTTACCAATATGTAGGCATCAGCCTACAGAAGGCTCCAACCCTCATTCGTTCTCCATCTGCTATTGGAAGTAAGCTCCAACCCCCTGGCTCTTGTATTGGCTGATGTGTTTACCAGTACGTAGGCACTGGCCTACAGAAGGCTAGTACCTTCACTCTTTCTCCCAGGAATCACGTTTCATAAATTTTCAGATTGGATATCCTAGTACACAAAAACACAATATGAAGGCTACGTTTCATCCAATTTTCATACTAGACCCATCAGTAACATTGAAGCTTAAAATCAATCACCACTGCAATACAATCAATCACTAAAACCCATCAACTTTGAAGCAAATCACAATCAATCAATCTGAAAAATCAGATCATTGTCACTAGAACATAGAGTTGAACCCAAAACTCTACATCAACAACCAAAACCAACTGCAACCTCAAATATCATATTTCAGAATATATACGCTACTTAAAAGTGTCAAACCAGTGTGTATATGTGCCTTCACAAAGGCGAACCAGCGTATAGATCTGAAAATAATAATTCATAACTTCGCATCTATTCCAGACTTCAAACATACTTAGATCATAACATTTAAAGGATAAAACATGCATTAGCACTCGGATCTAGCCTATCCATTATCAAACCACATAATGATAAGTCATTTTAGGTCTCATGATCCTGATCCATCATTGGATCTCATCCATCATCTAACACTCAGGTGCGTACTTAGTTCAGATCAAGAAAAGCATGAGAAACCCATAACATGAATATTTTCTTTTGATCTAACTCTTCATCATATGTTCATTACTTCCACATATTTCCCTTTGATCTTCTCCTCCTTATATACTTAGATAGTTTGTCAATCCCTTGGACCAAAACCATAGTTATGCTGTTGGTATTCTTTGATGGTATATATTCTTTTTCATGCTCATTACCATGGGTCAATACCATGGTAGGAACCCCTAATATTCATTATCCTTAATTTTCCATTATATACATGCTTTTCCTTCTATGAAAGTGTGTGGATACGTATACGCTCTTTTTGTACATTGAACCCACTTGTATATGATCTTTTTGCATAGTGAACCCACGTATATAACTTAACATACTTGAAAACATTTTTTTTTCCTCAATTGCTTGATTCTGATATGTAGTCCATTGTTCCATCATCCTATTCTTCTATATCATTACTCTGTTACCTCTAAATAGACCTGTTATAATGTGAAACGTCATCGTACATCATATATGTGAGTTTCCATCAAGGAAAATACTTGTATCATAATGCCAACATAGAAAATACAGAAAACAACAATATGCAAGTTATATATATGGAAACAACGAACACTTGTGAGCTAGATATAAAAAGACAAAATCTAAACTACCCAACAACGAGATAAAACTACAAACATGTAAAAGGATTGTTGGAGAAAAATCCCAAGGGGCCAAGGTATGTTAATTACCTACTGATATAGGAAAACTTGTTAATGTACAAGGTTATGTTGTACCTACCTGATTCAATGGACTTGAAGAGGCTCATAATGGATATACTCCATAGGAGGCCTTATTCATACTACCTAAACTATCAAAAAATGATAACGTGTACAAGGAAGCAATATTATTGGCCTAGGATGAAGAAATATATTGCATATTACATTTCTAAGTGTTTGGAATTCCAATAGGTCAAAGTGGAGCACACATATATCGTTGGATTATTCCAGCTCATTCAAATTAAAGAGTGGATTTGAAAAGTCATGTCCATGGAATTCATCCCAAAAATAGTTAAAGAATGTGCTACTGTCATGGTGGTGGTGGATAAGTTGAGCATAATATCTTAGTTCACTCTTGTGAAGTCCACTTTTGAAACAATTGGCATTGAAAATATATTCATGAAGGAAATTTTCAGACTGCATCGCATATTCAAGGCCATCATATCAAAGAGGGATGCTAAGTTTACTTCAATCTTTTTTGAAATATTTATTTGCAAGAATGTGAATGTAGTCTTCTTTTAGCATAACATTTAACCTTCAAACATATGGGAAAACAAAGATAATGAACAAATTTATGTGACACACGACTTAGAACTTGCAAATTGTATGTACCTTGAAATTGTGGAGGCATTACCTATTGGTAAGGATATTTGTGATACTAACATATCAAAAATGGATAAAAGATTTTTTTGATCAACCTCACTTGAATGCTAGATAAGCTCAGTGGGTGGCTCTCATTAGTGAGTTTGAAACTTGTCACATCAGGGGGAAAGAAAATTGGATAGAAAATACACACAACAACAATATGCAAGTTATATATATGGAAACAATGAACACTTGTGAGCTAGATATAAAAAGACAAAATAAAGAATGACCAACAAGGGGATAAAACTACAAACATGTAAAAAAACAATTGGAGAAAAATCCCAAGGGGCTAAGGGATGTTGATTACCTATTGATAGAGGAAAATATGTTAATGTACAAGGTTAGATTTTATGTATACCTTATTCAATGGACTTGAAGAGGCTCATAATGGATGTACTCCATACGAGGCCTTATTCAAACCACCTAAACTATCAAAAAGTGATAACATGTGAAATGAAGCAACATTATTGGCCTGGGATGAAGAGATAGATTTCATATTACATTTCTAAGTGTTCGTAATGCCAATAGGTCAAAGTGGAGAATATATATCTCGTTGGTTTATTACAGCACATACAAATTCAAGAGTGGAATTGAGAATTCGTATCCATGGAATTGATCATTAGGTTTCCAAAAATAGTTAAAAACATGATACTATCATGGTGGTGGTGGAAAAATGGAGCATAATAGCTCACTTCACTCTTATGAAGTCCACTTGTGAAATAATTGACACTGCAAATATATTCATGGAGGAAATTTTCAGATTACATGGCATACTCAAGGCCATCATATCAAATAGAGATTCTAATTTTACTTCAATTGTTCCAAAATATTTATTTGCAAGAATCTGAATGTAGTCTATTTTTAGCATAACCTTTCACACTCAAACATATGGGATAAAAAAATGAATGAACAAGGAGCTAGATCATATGCTAAGGATGTACACTAGTCATCAACTTAATAAGTGGGAATAATATTTACCCGTTTTCAATCCACCCATAATAATGACTACAAGGAATATTTAAGGATGAGTACTTTTGAAGTATTGTATTGTATGAATTGTAATATCCTAATTAGTTGTGATAATCAATTATACTGGATCACTCTTGGATCATCCAATTGATTGCATCTCTTGAAATAGGTAAGCTAAAGGAAACAAAGTAGGAAGTGGTAAAAATAAAGCAGACCACGATGTCTCCACAAGATCAATAGAAGAGCTATGCAGCTCAAAACGTATTGCACATAGAGTTCAAAGTGGGAGAGCATGTGTACCTCAATATTAAACCAAATAGAAGTTCATTTATAGTTGGATAATTTTCCAAGATCGATCCATGATATTATGAACTATTTGAAATCTTAAAATGAAGGGGACTTGTGGTATACTAGCTTGCCTTACCTCATAATGAAAGAAAACAATGTATTTAATGTGTCGCTACTTAATATATATGTATATAATGCTCAGCATGTAATTGATTGGATTGTGACTCAAGTGGAACTAGAAGGATGGTTTCAACTAGAGTTTTAATGCATTTTTGATAGGAAGAAGACTGCCCCAAAGCCAAGTCATAATGTAAGTCAAGGTGCATTGGAAGCACTTTGGAGTGGATAGGGAAACATGGGAATTGAAGGATGCCATGAAAATGAGATACCCATATTTTTTACTATAGATAGTCATAATGATGAACATTATAACATTGAAGATGGTGTTCCTTTAAGGAGGTAATAGTAAAACCCATTTTAAAACCCCAAATTTTGTAACTGTAATTAAGACATGTAAGGTTGGAGATGGCAAGAATGGATATGTTGACTAATTTTATGTGATGTAATATGATTTTTATTTTAGTATATTTCCAAAAGATGAAGAAGAAATTAGTCAACATGGATCTCAATTCCCGAGAGGAATTTGAGAGGGGGAATTGACAAGTTTCTTATTTATTTTTAATTTAATCTCCAATTTTCGATTATTTCCACATTTTCTAATTTGGTAGTTGAACTACCCAACTTCTAGTAGTTATAAGAGAGAATGAGAGTGGTATGAGGCTACTCCAAAGGTATAGAAAACACATCTAATTGAATCCTTCTAAATTGAACCCATAGTCTAAGATAGAGACCTCAAATTCTCATGTATAAAATATTATGGTTGGATATCCAAAAAATGCACAAAGAAGCATTCATGATATTGTAAAAGAGAGAGAGAAGAAGATAGTTGATGCATATTTGTGTGTGGTCATAAAGAAAAAGAGATAATTGGTGAAATAAAAATTGAACCACACATGAGGGTTGATAGTGTGGCTTTGAATAGAGGGCGACGACAAGAATTTTGATTCACATCAACTGATGTTAAGTTTTGAAGTTACCTGAATGAGTAGGGAACTTAGTGTAGAAGGCTCCAAAAGGAGATAAAGGGTCAAGATAAGTTTTCAGTAATTTTTCTGAACTAAGAATGAAAGGTAGTAAGAAAGGAAAAATACCTAAAAATCTCTTGGACCAAAGAAAAAATATCTTTGTATTGTGTAGGTCCATTATGAAAACATTGTGAATGGTAACAAGGCTTAGCTCAATGGTTGAAAGGAAGCATACTAGATTTTTTTTCTACCCTACTTCAAACCCTATTAATCCTTACGCATTTTTCCTCGTAAGGCATTGGATTTAGCGTGGGGTTCGGTAGAGGCAAGAAAACTACATTGTAACTGAGCCTATGGCTAGGTGGAAAGTGGATTTCCCTTTATTAGTTTCCCAAAAATTAAGTGACATAAATAAGTGTAATTATTTCTCTTTAGTGAAATACCTTTGATTTTTAAAGCTTCACAAAAGTTATCATGTTAGGTTATTAAATATTTTTGTGTTGATGAGTTGAAACAATGTGTAATTGTGCTTGGATATTAACTATATTTTATTTTATGAATAAACTATTTAAACAAATGTATTCTTAAAGTATGTTACGAGTGGTGGATGTGAGATGCATGGAATTTGTGAAGTATAATTTATATTGTTGGATTAAATTTTAAGAGTCTTTATGTATTATGTTAGTGTGTTTTCTCTTACTAGGCTAATTGTAGTATTGAGCATTCATGCTATATCATTGATTGGAACTAAGAACACTTGAAGGTTTTCCTTGAATGGATATATTCGAAAGGTGTCAAAGCACCCTTGTTTGTTAGGATTTCAAAGATAATTTATTGATATGTTGTTAAGGAGTTATGTAAGCCTTGTTTCCTCAAGAGATAAGCCATGATACTAGACTCTTTATTTGTAAATGTTTGGAGTTTGAAATATGAAGTTTCAACCCCAAAGGTATGAGAAGAACCTTATTTAGTTGGGCGAGGTTGTGGATTTGGAAATTAAGACTCTATTTGACATCTTCTGATAAGTAGTCTGGTTGTGAGAAGAGTTTAGGATTCCATTGAGGTTTTGGAATATTTTTGCATGTTCATAAGTCTTATGGGAAAGTCTATGCTTTGTCAATGTTAAACACATACATGGCAAAAGAAGAATATGAATGATAAGCATTGAGGTGCATATATTATTGATATGATATACATTTATTGTACATTGTACATGACTGTTGGACTCATCTTCCAACGTCTCTTGGACTCTGGTGGTTGTTCACATTACACACCAACCCATATAGGATTAAGTGTCCAACATTCCCCCTCAATCCAAATGGGTATGTATGAGTCCAAGAAGAGAGTTGTAATACAAAATGTGAAAAAATGCATGGCAGCACTAGGCTGAATATGCTCTCTGAAATGTTGGTATAAGGGGGTGGTTTAAGGATGACCGCCAACACTGGAATGCTTAGTGCAGTTCCTGAAACTATTCCAAATCTGGCATGACGCTGAGGTATTTTTCTAGAGAAAGTGCTCCTCATGTTTTGAAGAGGGAAACCTTCAACCTTGAAAGGAAGGCCTCACCCACCATAAAAAGGGAGAACCTCAACTTGAAAAGAGAGGTTTCAACTTGTGATGTTTTAAAGATGACCACGAACCGAAGGCATGCTCATGGGAATCTTTGTCTCTTGGCTACAACTCTGAATATGGTATGGCAAGTTGTGGCTCAGGCTCACTTGTTGTGGCTTTGAAGCTTGTAGGTGACCATCACTCCCCCCCTGTTAGATACAAGATGACAAGATGAAGAGATCTCAACTGCAAGACTTTTCAATATTTGAGAACAAATCCTGTTATATGAGCGAAATATCTTCTTGGTTATTGAAGCCCATTGCCAAGAAGTGATCCATCCAAGATGAATATTTGTTCTTGCAGGAGGTTTTTTTTTTAAGCATCTATTTGAAGAATGACTGGTTTTATGATAGTGCTCACATGGATTAAGATCAAAATAATGATCTTTCATATAATCAACTCGGTCATAGTGTTGGCATTTAACAAATTTTGGCTGCAAATGTGGAGGAGGAGAATCAAGAACAGGTGAAGGTAAACTAGCATGAAGAAATCCAGTACTCTGAAACTAGATGGCTTTGAGTAATCTGGAATATGAAAGGATGCCTCCTTATCATATCCAAAACCTGTTATGTTCTTGTTGTGGAAAATCTATTCCCAAGGTCTGATGATATACTTGGGAAGTGCAGACCAAACCTTTACATTTCTATGCAAATCTGTTGCTAGAATGGGAACATGATGGGAGTCAACCTCAACGTTACTCATTTAACCACTTGCTGGTTGCTGATAGGTGTCATGATGCTTATGTTGTTGTAACTCATCTCTCTATAACTGTGATTCAAGTTTCATAAATTCTATCTTCTCTTGTGCATTTTGCAAACAGGTTTGAATTTTAGAGAAAGAATCCATGCTAACTTTTATCATCCCATTAATACTGGAATGTATTAAGGTATTCAGTAACTCTAATACATCATCCATTCAATTCATTTTAAAACAAATCTTCAATTACAAATGCACTTTCTTAGAATGTTAAAGTACAAGTAAACTTATATATATCACACAATGTCAAATAACTGGAACTTAAAGAATATAAACAACCCCTAATTCTTATGAAAGTTGTGCACCAAGATCATTAATGTGTAGTACCATTGCAGATAGAAACATGAACTTTGTCATTCCCTTGGACTTGAATAATAAAATCCCAGATGTTGTAGAAGTGTTGATCAATAATGAAAGACAAATCGAGACATTCAACTTTGTTCATGCATATGGTGTTTTCCAACAGCATAACCAAAATCCAAACTTTGTCATAAAATAATTTTCTTGACTTAAATGCTCATATATAACTGTTCTTAAAAGTAGCCATGGTTTAGGCATATGCTGGATACCACAGATGGTCTTCCCTGCGTATTATATACTTTAGCCCAATAGTCAAACTCAGTTTGATTATCTGAGATGGAGAGAGAGAGGAACTCACCAACATCATAATCTATCTCTCAAGAGAAATTTTCTTGGCCGGTACCAACTCCCACACTCGACTATTCATTTGCAACTTTAATATTCAACACTCTGCAATTCAACTGCTCATTGAACTTTTGAATATAATAATCTTTATTTTTATAAACTTCTTAAAGGGATGTAGATAATAGCCATGAGAGATGCATTGTCGAAACTTAGCATCCACTTTTCTCAATTTAGCATTGCAAAAAAAATACTGTAGTGTCTCCACGACATTCAATTCAATGCAGCATTCAACGAGAGCCGAGGGCACACAGTGAGGATAGCATTTTTTTTGACATGCATACAAGTAGTGATGTTTTATTCTAGTACAATTATTTTTTTGCCTTTTTACGTTAACTATGACTGTTCATGTACATGATTTGGAGCTTTCTCTCACTGTTCTACATATAGGCACAACTTACCACACTATGTTGGCTATTCTGCTACTTCTTCCCACATACGGCGCCAGGTTGAGCAAGTTAGTGAGCCTCATCCCTTAACGTCCGCCTTTGGGGGGGGTATTAAAAGGAGAGAGATTTAATACAGTGGCAAGAAGGTATGAATACCATGGAGCATTCGACTGTGTAAAGGAATTGCGCAGGTGTGAAATATGCAGCGCTGGGAGAAGCGGAGTATGGACAGAGGTCGAGTTTTGGTCAGGTCAAGGGACCGAGGTTGAGCAACGCAGTGTGGAGCGTGAGGGCCGAGGTATATGCGCTATATTACACTGTTAGCAGCGTTCAAAACAGTGAGCGTAGACAGTGTGATATGGTCTGTAGCGATGGAATCCACTTGGTGAAATTAAAACAACGAAACTGTTAAGGCGTTTCACTGTATAGCTACATATGGCAACTAAAAATACTTTTAACAACATTCAAACATACATATTTAATGGAGGGACAGAGTATTAAAAGCAAAAAATGAAACGAAATTCTATCGTATGGAGGTCCAAGCCGTGTCGAGGACCGACAGAGTATGGAGAGAAGGTGTATAGTGGAGCCAATGTAGTGGGGAGGAGGAGGAGCATTGTATGCTATTGCAGATCCGCAGTGCTGTAGGATATGGTATGGCAGTGTTTGGTTCCACTGCAATCAACAGTGATAATCAACAGTGATAAGGGAAAAATCTAAATACCAATGCATAGAGTATGGAGACTGTTGACACCTAATTTTTGTGATTGGGTGAATTATTGTAAATAAATAAATGAGAAATGTGAACCGTCATGGGGAGATGAACTGAACAGTGTCTCCCTCATGTATATAACAGACCTACCTGATTGAATGAATAACACGAATCAGTTTTAATGCCTATTGGAGTTACTGCTTGGCCTCGTATCAGAGCCAACTCCTTTTTAGCTCTCATGCTTCTCGTAACTCCTCTGTCTGTCTGCCATATTCCTTTTACGTGGCTCTCTGTCAGCTAAAAGGTGTCTGTCCATGAATGTTTGTCTGTTTTCCATATACCTTTTATAAAACCTGCGCCTGCTCTTCTGTTGGATTGTCATCGTGACCTGATATTGAAACGTTTGAACGTTGTCCTGACAGAAGTTTGAACGCTGTCCTATTCCTAAACGTTCACCTGAGCGCTGTTCTGACCTGAGCGCTGTCATGACCTGAGGTCCTACTTCTGCTGTCTGTAAAAATATGTTTTGAATGTTACTTCCTCTCTTCCCAACTGCGTTTTTTGGTATAGTAAACTCGACAGTCATTGTGGATACTTTTTTTGGTATAGTAAACCCTTCAGAAAACGCTGTGATATATTTCATTCTGGGCTGCCTTGCATCCATTCGTCTTTTTCGCTAGGAAGCCCTCTGCAAATACCCATGGAATCATGTAAAGTCTTTCGATTTTTGTCAAATAGTTTTCTGTGTTTCGCCTCTGTCCTATTAACTACGGAGGGCTATATATATGCAGAGCGGAAGGCAGACAAAATGTTTTCAGTGTATTTGCATTGTGTTTGATTGCAATTTGTGAACCAGAAGAACGGCTCTGTCCAGAGCGGAAGGCAGGCAAACTTTTTTCGGTGTATTTGTGTTGCATTTGATTCACTGGATTCAAAGTCGAGGCACTAGCGCTGTGCATTAAAATTCTGTGGTTCATTTGATTTCTCAACGCCATATGCAACAATATTTTCATTGTCCCCAAAGTTTCTGTTCTCTGTGTCGTGTCAAGTCTGGACGGCATTCATTGTAAAATCCATATCATCGAAGAAAACTAAGCTGCGTCGTTCTGATGTTCGCTCTCTTTGGTGGCATCGCAAAGGCTGCTGGAGGTCCTACCGGGATCCGAACTCAGGTCGCTGGATTCAAAGTCCAGTGTGCTACACGGAAGGTCGTATCATAGCTTGGCATGGCCTGAACGCTGGTTATGAACACTCTGTCATGGTCTTGTTGAACGCTACCTGCTCTTTCAAATATTTTTTGAACATTGCTTGCTCTTTCAAATATTTGTTGAAAGCTACCTGCTCTTTTAAATAATTTTTGAAACGCTACGCTGTCACCCTAGACTACATTTTGGCCCGGGACGATCTCGTATTTTTTTGCAAAATAACGAGAACTTGCTCGACAGGCTTTGTGGATCACACAACGCATTTCTTTAGCGAGAAAGATGGCGTGGGCTTTGTGATCGAGGAGTAATATGGTTCATTAATGCGTACCACAATTTGATCAGCTGAGTTATCATTATACATAAGAATTATTCTAGACACTATTCGATGTTGTTGTACATATGAAAATTTTCAGGCTAGTTGAACGTGAAAGCAATTACAACTTGGAAATTTTAGCCAGGCTAACAGGGCCTGACAGGTGAGCCTTTAACTGAAACATGGACTAAAAACAAGGAGCTGGACTTTGGTGAAATTTTAAACTCATGTGAAAGGATTGGGCATCCCATACTGTATACTGCGCATACATTGAATGATTTTTATTGATAGTTGTGTACATTTTTGAAAGGCATTTTCTGTCTGTGTATTGAAGTTGTGATGACAGTGATTCAATGGGTACATGAAAACCTTATCTTAGAAGTCTTAGTGGACAATAATACCCTTTGAGAATGCCCTTTTGAGTACATTTTACTGTATATTGGCAGAAGTATTTTTTCTATCAGCAGTAGTATTTTTTGTTACAGTATGCATTCAAGAGGAAGAGGAAGATATTTCAGAGACGGGGGGCAGACACCGTCAAGAAAAAAAGGCAGATTTGCACTGCAAGCTACCATGGGACAAAATTGAGCAAAGAAACCAACATAAAGTCAAAACTGATGATACAGACAAAGGTAAAGCACCTGAATCCACTCACTATGTTGAGGCACAATGTTCATGTTCTATATCTCCCACAGCTCACTATCTGCATATGTTCTATATCTCCCACAGCTCAAGAGAAACTTGTTGTCCTTGGTCCACATCTGCCAGCAAGGTCACTCCATTCATATGTTTAATGGCAAGCTTGAGGTAAGAAAAGCATCTGACCACTCACTTGTCATGAGGGGAATAGAAGAAGAAAGGCTTCTCAAACTGCAAGGAACCTCTGCTCATGCACAACATTTCTCATATATTTCTCATCATGAAGAAGGTACACTTCCATCAAGTTTATTATGGCATGCTAGATTTGGACATTTGAACTATCAGAGTCTCCGCTTATTGAAGAAAAATGGTGTTGCTGGTTTGCCTATAATTCCTAGAAAACTTAAGCAATGTGATGCTTGCATTCTAGGAAAGCATAGCAAACAGTCTTTTCATGATTCACATTCAAGAGCACATAGGAAACTTGAACTCATTCATTCAGATTTATGTGGTCCAATGCCTGTTTCTTCTGCAAATGGAAATAAATATATCATGATGTTTATTGATGACTACACCAGAATGTGTTGGGTTTATTTATTGAAGAACAAATCTGATGCTTTCCAAACATTCAAGAATTTTCATAAATGGATTGAAAATGATGCACAATCTCATATTGGGTCTATTCGCACTGATAATGGAAAAGAATATACATCAAATGAATTTGAAAACTATATTCGCCAACATGGGATCAAACATCAAACAACTGTGCCTTATAATCCCCAATAGAATGGTGTAGCTGAAAGAATGAATATGGTACGATCCATGCTTTTCTTCAAAAATTTAAAGATAATGTTTTGAGATGATGCTATTCTATGTGTTGCATATATAAAGAATAGATGTCCATCTAATGCTATAAGAAACAAGACTCCTCATGAAATGTGGTATGGACATGTTCCTTCGGTAAAACATCTCAGTGTCTTTGGTTCCACTTGTTATGCTTTGATACCAAAGGTACATAGAAACAAACTTGGTGCTAGAAGTCGTAAGTGTATCTTCCAGGGGTACTCAAACACCTCCAAAGCATACTACCTCTATGATGAAGTAAATAAAAAGTTTGTTGTATCTAGAGGTGTAATTTTTCTTGAATCATCCAAAACTGACAATGTTGTTGAGCAGCAACTTGATCGCTTGGATAGATTCGCAAAAGCAAAATCATTTCAAGAATTTGATAATCAGATTCCACATCTTGAAGGGGGGATTCCTATACTAGATCAACATGTAGAATCTTCTTCTGAAGAACACTCTCCCCCGCATGAAACTCCAACAACGGATGATCCTTTAAGTGATGTAATTGATAGAATTGGGAGACTCAATCTTGATTCAGTCCCAACTCAATCAACAGAGCAGCCTGGACCATCTCAGAAAGGTCCCCCAAAGTGGCTGACAAAGACACTTGAAAGTGTTCATCCTGATGAAGTTGAAAAAACAGGAACCAGAAATTCAAACCGGCAAAATGGAGGTGATGTAGATGACTCTAATTCACCTGTTGATATGGATGTTTCTTATGATTGTGAATTGAACTTGTATACAGATTTTGAACCAACTTCCTTCAAAGAAGCTGCTTCTCATGATGAATGGAAAGAAGCGATGCAAAAGGAGTATGATGCCCTCATAAAGAACGGCACTTGGAAGCTGGTTGATCCTCCATTCGGAACCAAACCAATTGGCTGCAAGTGGATCTACAAGAACAAGTACAAATCTGATGGCTCACTTAACAAGCACAAAGCTAGGCTTGTGGCAAAAGCTTTTGCACAGAAGGAAGGGTTCGATTATGAGGAAACTTTTGCCCCCACAGTAAAATGGGCCACCATCCAGACACTCTTTGCACTAGTAGCTCAGAACGGTTGGAAAGTCCATCAAATGGATGTAAAAACTGCCTTCTTGAATGGAGATCTAAAAGAGAATTTTTTTATGTCCCAGCCTGAAGGATTTGCTGTGAAAGAACATGAACATAAAGTATGCAAACTTGTGAAGTCCTTGTATGGCCTCAAACAAGCACCACGAGCCTGGTATGAAAAACTAATGGAGCATCTTCTGAAACTCAACTTCAATCATTTTGATCTTGATGATGCAACTTTATTTGTCAAGAAAGTTGGCAAAACAGTTGTATATCTTGTGGTATATGTAGATGATATTTTAATGACAGGGAACAATGAAAGCTACATTGCATCCATAAAGAAGGAATTGGGGAAATGTTTTGAAATGACTGATTTGGGCTATGTTCATTACTATCTTGGCATTGAAGTAGCCCAACATCCAAAGTCCATATTTATTTCTCAAAAGAAATACATTGGAGATTTGTTGAACAGGTTTGGAAAGACAGAGTACAATCCTCTTACTACTCTAATGGGACAAAACTTAAAGCTCACATCTATTGAAGGAAAGGAATTTGAGGATGCAACAAAGTAGAGACAGCTTGTAGGAAGTCTCAACTACCTAACTACTACCAGACCAGACATTTCATTTGCTGTTGGAATCCTCTCCAGGTTTATGCAAAAGCCTTGTGAGGGACATTGGTCTGCTGCAAAAAGAGTTCTAAAGTACTTGAAGGGAACTCAAGACTTTGGAATCAAGTACACACAGGTGGATGACTTTAGTTTGATCTGATACTTTGATTCAGACTTCGATGGAGACAAGGAAACTGGGGTATCTACTTCAGGATATGCTATGAGTCTTGGATCAGGAGCTGTCTCCTGGCGATCACGCAAACAATCAGTTCCAGCAGATTCCACAACAGAAACAGAATATGTGGTAGCAGCTGAATCAACAAAAGAAATTGTGTGGCTCAGGAAAATTCTTGAAGATTTGCAGGTAAAACAAGTACAATCAACTCCACTCATGGTTGACAATACCTCTACAATAAAGCTGGCCAAGAACCCAAAGTTCCATGATCGAACGAAGCACATCAATACTAAATATCATCTGATTCGACATCATGTTGAGGCCAAAACAATCCATCTTCGTCATTGTTCCACAAATGAGCAAATTGCAGACATCTTCACCAAAGCACTTGGAAGGGAAAAGCTTGAACGATTCAGAATGATGCTTGGACTCACCAACATCCCTTCAGATTAAGGGGGGGAATGTTGACACCTAATCCTTGTGATTGGGTGAATTATTGTAAATAAATAAATGAGAAATGTGAATAGTCATCGGGAGATGAACTGAATAGTCTCTCCCTCATGTATATAATAGACCTACCTGATTGAATGAATAACACGAATCAGTTTTACTGCCTATTGGAGTTACTGCCTGGCCTGACAGAGACAATGTATGAGGGGAGTTCCAATGCGCCACTCATTCAATTTAACGCATGGTGCAGCCTTCAGCACAACATTTTGACTTCTCCAAAAAATTCAACACAATGTTCAAACAAATGATACATTCCAAAATTTGCAGAGAATAATAATAACACATAAATAATTGAATGCAAAATATGGGAGAGACGTTTTTTCTATTTGAGACCATAGATAGAGAACCCAACAAGAATCTTGCTGAGAGGACAACTACACAATGTGCAACATGAAATATACATGCACACAATAATGATAGTCTACAAGAATGAATGTAGAACTAACATGCATAGAGAGGCCATAACCAGTGGCTCAAATTTGAGCAGGGTACGAGATTGCCCACTCTGATAACATGTCAAGAACATACATGGCGAAAGAAGAATATGAATGATAAGCATTGATTTGCATATATTATTGATATGATATACATTTATAGTACATTGTATCTGACTGTTGGATTCATCTTCCAACGTTTCTTGGACTTCGGTGGCTGTTCACATTCCACACAAACCCATAGACGATTAGGTGTCCAATAGTCAAAATGAATTTCACTCTTTTGTAGCAAGCTCAAATCTTAACAGAAGTGTAATTCCTTGGAAATTTAGGAATTGAAGTGGTTAGCCTTGGATCCTAGTCATATGTCTTGGTAGGAATGGTGATTGTGGTTGGATGGAAATTCAACAGTTAGGATTAAGGTCTAACAGAGAGTTGAGGATTTTTTGGATATTTGGATATTCGTATATCTAGACATTTAGATCATTGACAGTTGTGTTAGCAGTAAGTGAGAATGTTATAGATATCTAGAGATCTAGATATCTTGGAATTAAGAAGAATTTATTATTTCACCTCAACCAAAAGCTTGGATGTTAGATGCTAGATACCAGGTAGGAAAACCATCATGTGGTGCTTACATGGAACTTACATGACCTCTCTTAGAGCCCACATGTAGATGGGTGTTTATGTAGAAAGATGATGTGGCATGTGAACCTAACATCTCAATGTGGTGTGTGGATATGGCATAGAGGTGCCTAGTAGTGTTTGCAACATCTAAGGTGGCGCTCACATGGTGAGGGTGATGTGGAGATCAAATCCATATCAAAAAATTTGGAATGATTTCCCTTGTTGAGTTCTCTTGAATATAAAATGTTTCAGATATTGGAAAGTCTATATATATAGGTTGACCATGTTGATAAGGGGATGAAACAATGGAGTGATACTAGGGATGGAGTAAGTTAATGCTAGCTTGAACCCTAGGTGGCACCTTGTGTGGACGAAAATGTGGATTTTTCTAGATAATAGATGATCTAGATAACCAGAAATATGGATATCCAAAGATTCAACTTAATGGAAATTAGAACCCTTAATCTTATCTTGGATTTGGATGTATCTTGGAAAAATGATAATTTGGAAGTTCAAAAATCTAGAAATTCTTATGAAGAAATTTATGAAAGGTCCTGCATCCAAATGTGAGCAGGAGGTGATGTGTCTTCTTAGGGTTGTGGCCCTTGAAGGGTATGTGTTATATTTTTTTCATGACTACTTTCAAAAGATCTTTTTGTTGGGTGTAGTTGTGGGGTCACACGGTGGGTGCAAACATCATTTTTTTTGGATGGTTTCTTGCATCTATTTTTGGTGGCTTTCAGTACACAATTTTCACCTTTAGCAGTTTTGTGGCACATGGAAATGTATCACATAGTTTTGTAGCTTTAGTTGAAGAACTACAATTTTTTCTAATACAAGGTAAATGGATTCACATTCTATGGATGTCGTGGGATATGTGTATGTATGTATGGTATTGTAATATTACAGAGAAATATATGTTGAAAAATATCTTTGGTTTTTTCAATTTGGTTTTCCAATGTAAAATCTTTGTGTTGTTTTAACTGGCTTTCCATTGCATTTTTTCTGTTTTATTAATAATCCATTTGCAACAATTGATTGAATAGGGTGAAAACCTACATTTGGTACCTGGAAATTTCTGGATTCGAGGAGTTGGTCTTATGGCTAAGGGGTTTTGCTTGGACATGTGGTAGACCCTGTTATAGTGGGAGATCTACAAAATTGATTCTTGTGATGAAAGGAAATGACGAGTAGTTCAAAGATAAAGATCAAGAAATTCAATTGGTAGATTTTTGATGTATGGAACCTCAATATGGAAGATGTGTTGGTGGAAAAGGATCAGTGGATCAATGTGTATCTAGGGATGTTGACAAATTATTGGACCACGTTGGATCAAAAGGAAAATATCACAATACAATTGTGTCTCTCAAATTTAATTCACTGAGTGTTTTAGGTGAAGCTACAAAAAAGGAATTATGGAACAAGCTAGGGGTTTTTGATAGCTCTAAGTCCCTAATGAACAAATTTCTCATATAGAAAATGTTCTATAATCCAAAGATGAAGCATGGAAACTCGATGACTGAGGATTTAAATGCTTTCAATACCATGGCAAGTCAATTATTATCTATTGATATTAAGATTTTAGATGAAGATAGGTGTATATGTTTATTATGTTTTTTACCCGAGTCATGGGATAATTTGGTTGTTTCCATAAGTAGTAATGTTATTACTTTAAGTTTCAATGACATAGTCTCATCCTTATTATATGAGGAAATGAGACAGAAAAATACGGAAAGTTAGAACACAACTTCCTTGTATATAAGAGTATGCTCTTAGAATATAAATATAAATAAGTCCTCAAGTGGGAGATTAAAATCTATAGTAAGATCTAACCAAGAAAATTTGTAAAAGTATTTTGGAGATGTAGAAATAAAGGGAATTACAAGAAAGAATGTAAATGCAAAATTGCTGAGAAAGGTAAGGGATCTAATGATGCTACTTTTAAAGAAGAAAAAGCTTCCTTAGATGAAGGAGGGGATGTGTGTTTGGCTTATTCAAGTACACATAAAGCATGGTTAGTCCACTTAGGTGGATCATTTCATATGTCTTCTCATAGGAAGTGGTTTTTTGACTATAAAAAATATGATTATGGTGATGTTTTCTTAGGAGATCACTCGACAACTACAATCATAGGATGAGAAAAAATCAAGTTAATGCTCATGGGTGGAAATATTAAAACACTCCATGGTGTTCTACACATCCCTAGACTGCCCAAAAATTTAATATATGTAAGAAATATGAGTGAAGTAGGTGTAAAAGTAGTGTTTGAAAAGGGTAGCTACAAGATAGTTCGAGGAGTAATGGTATTGTTATGGGGAGTTCAAATTATAACTATGTATAAGCTATTGGGAAGCACTATCACTAATGGGTGTAATAGTTCTAATGTTCACAACAGTGCAACAGAAGAAGGAAAAAATTGTACAACCATTGGATAAGTGTCTATGTTAACAATGGTACCAACATAACAATAAATTTAACCTCGAAAGGAGAAATTTAGCCCAAAAAACCTCTACTTTTGTGCAAAAAATATGAAGAAACACCACAAAATTGAAAAGTGGTGATGCTACATCACCTTTTTTTTAGGATTAAAATTCCAAAAATTTTAAACCATGACATTAAAAATCTAAATTATGATCATGAAGAGCCTTAAAATTCCAACAATTTCAACCATGGTATTAAAGAAAAAATAATTAAAAAAAAATTAAAGATTATTAAGACAAAAAAATTTAAGTAATTAAAAAATGACTTAAAAAAAAAAATTGAGAAAACAATAAGTAAAAACTCTATAAAAAATAATCTAAAATAAATAATGTCTTAAAATATACATATATTTAAAAAAGAAAAAAAGGAATTAAAATGATATTTTCTAAAAAATAAAAAAAATATATTTAAAAAAAATAAAATTTAAGAATTTAAGAATAAATGCAAACATATATATATGAGTGTAAAAGAAAAATTAAAACCAAACAAATACAATGAACTTTTTTAAAAACGAAGACAAAATAAAAATAAAAATAAAACATATTAAAAAATTTTTATAAATAACATAAATAAATAAATAAATAAAAACGAAAAAACAAAAAGGATAAGGTAACTACAAAAATAAAACAAAACAAAATAAATGTTAGACAAATTTGAAAGCCAATTAAAAAATGAACATTTTAGGGTTTTCATAGTCATGATATTTCTTGTTTAATGTTATGGTTGAAAAATGTTTGAATTTGAACCTTGAAAAAGAGGGTTCATGGTGCATCACTACTTTTGAATTTTTTGAACATGTATTTTCATGTCTTTCATATTGTTGATATTCGAGTAATTAATGCAAATATTGAAAAATTGTTAAATTTTAACCCTAAATTAAAAAAAAAGGTTGATGTTGCATCATTACTTTTACACTTCAACAAAATTTTCATGCCTTTCATTATCATGTTATTTGGTTTTTAGTGACATGGTTAAAAAATGTTGGAATCTCAACCTTGAAATGAAAAAGTGGCGATGTTACATCGCCAATTTCCATAATCAACATGGAAATCATGATTTGTTGTGATCTCCAAAAACGAGAACTTGGAAATAATTTTGTCAAGTTGGTAACATTGTTGTGGCATCAAAGACTGTGATATATCATAGAGAAAATCATTCGAATACTACACAATAATGTTATGGTAGATGGTACATCTAATTTCTCTTAGGATTTTGATTTCTATGAACATTATTAAATGGTATGCAAAATTAGGTAAGATTATCACAAAGGGACTTCACTGGGCAAGAAATACCATATCACGTGCATTCATATTGGGGAATATATATTGAGGAAAAAATGACATAATATATTGAGCATATAATAGGGGGTAAGGGGTTTTTATATTTGCAGGTATAAAAAATGGAGCTCAAATTTAATGAAAAAATATAAAGGGGCATAAAAGATGTTAATGAAAAAATAGATACCTACAATATCTAGTGAAAGTAAGGGTCTTTTAAATTGGAAAGGTGTATTGGGTCTGTATTGGTAAGGGGTTAAATAATGTTAGTTTTAGAGTTATTTTTCAATATGTTGTCAAATTAAGGGTATTTTTAGTATGCCACGAATGCACGTGCTATGTTAGAGGTTCATTGAGTGAAGCCCTCGTAGATTCTCCTCTAGTGCTACAAGGTTAGAGTGAATATTGCATTTTGTATAAAATGATGCTTATGGACCTATGTTGGATCCATCGTCGGGTAAATATTTGTATTATGTCTCATTTATAGATGAACTATGAAGGAACACATGCATTTATTTTTTGAGAAAGAAATATGAAGCCTTTGGAAAAATCAAGCAATTTAAGGCTCTTGTGGAAAATCACATGGAGAATAAAACTAAGTTTCCAAAGATAGATAATGGCGGAGAATTCAGATGGAATTAATTCAGGAACTCCGGGGAAATGAGTTCAACAAATTCTGTAAGAAGTGTGGTATAACAAGGTAGAATAATACTCCATACACACCTTAGGAGAATGTAGTTGCATAAATGATGGACAAGACTATTGTTAGAGATTTGATGTAAGGGTGGAACAAATCTCTATCATTTTTAGACCTATTGTTACCTACAAGAGAGCCAAAAAGCATATGGTTAGAGTGATGAATACAAATAAACATGAAATGTAGCTAAATTTCTGTGAAGAAACATGAGATACAAACCAAAAAACTATGGAAAACATAAAAACAATGAACACAAGAACATGGGAAGCAAAATCCTTTTCACTGATTTGTGTATAGGGATACAAAAATGTCCTAGAGACACTATAGGGAATATGTTGAGCAATGAGGCTCTATAACTCTCGCAAAAGAAGGTACCTATTTCCTATTCTATGTAATAATAACTCTCTCCTCAAAGAAGCTACAAGAAATCTCTAAATGATGAACTCTCTAAGTGCAAAGAAATGATTATTGACTTGGCAATTTTGGTAGCATAACTTTACATATCTTCTCTTGTTTTTTATTCCAATTCTCTTGGCATTAGTAGGCCCAAGTCCAATCCTTGACTCTCAACAAAGTTAAAAGGGAACTATACCAAGTTTTCATCTTTTAGAAGTCAAAACAAATCATTATTTTCATGCCGATTTCGAAAAGTGTTAATGCAACATCAACCATTTTTTTGGAGCATATTTTTACACTTTAATTTTTGTTATGTATTAAGAATGAAGATTTTTTTTCTAGATGTCACTACTTTTTATGTTGTTTTCGAAAAGTGTTTATTCGACATCAACCTTTTTTCTGAGTGGCTTAATTTTCACATGTTAAGTTTGCTTATGTATTATGTCTCAATATTTTTTTTTCAAATGTTGGTCATTTAACAAATTCTCAAGTAGTCTTCTTCTTCTTCTTCTCTTTCCTAAAATGTTTGTTTTTTAAGTGTTCTTCAACTTTGTGTTTTTTTGTTCTGTTTTTCTTTTCAATTTTTTTGTAAAGTTATAAAATAAAAGTCCAATATTTTGAAGTTGGGATTTTCTATATATCTATGTACTATTATTTAATATTTCAATATACAACAAATAATTTCACTAAAAAACAATAATTTTAAACACTCGACAAAAAAAATACACATTTTGGGTATTTGCGCTAAAATAAGATGTCAAATAAATTATTTTAATGGGAAAATTTGAAAAAAAGAAGTTTGAAAAGGAGCATTATTTTAAGAATTTTTTTATCAAAGAATAATAGTATTCAAAGTTTTTTGTTTTCAAAAATAACGATTCACATAAAAATGAAAATGAAAATTAAATAGTAAAAATATTAAACATATAACAACAATACTTATTCCTATCATAAAATCTTAAAGTCATAACATTGTAAAAATATAACTTATGAATAGTTCTCAAAATTGAGCTTGATTTTCAAGCATAACTTAAATTTAATCAACAATATCATATAAGCCATGATTATGATCAAGGTCCTCATTATCTTCTTCCATGGTATTTTGTGCTTTCATTTGGTCATTTTTCCTCTCCCTTTGAATCTTTTATGTTCGCAAATCTCCCAAATTATCCCTTTCTAATCATTCCATCTAATGTTACCTATACTTTTTGAGTTTACAGAAAGTTACTTGTTTTAGTAATTTGAAAATAAAAATAAAAAAAACATATAAAATCCAAAAAAACCATTATATAATATAAGTAAAAAATAAACTAAAATAAAAATAAAAAATAAAAATAAAAGCAAAAACTTTAACTAGAAAACATAAAATTGTGATTATTAAAAAAAAAAAACATTGCCTTAAATAACTTAAATAAAAAAAATACAAAATCAAAACAACATTAAAAAAATGAAAGATAACACTAAACAAATTTGAAATACAAAAAATTCTAATAACTGAATTCTAAAACATTTAAAAAATGAAATAAAAATTAATTGATAAAAACTAAAAAGAAAATAAAACAAATAGAAAATTTACTAAAATTTTAAAAAATAAAATAAAAAAATTAATTTAAAAAAATAATAAAATAATTTAAAATTTAAAATCAGGAAATTAAAAACAAATTTTAAAAATATAAATAAAACAATTCAAGATAAAATAAATAAAACAAATTGTATCGTGCCCCAAATGTCGACATGACCAATGTTGTGGTGTTTGTTTCTACACTAGCAGTGTTGATAACCCTTTGACACTCTATTTTATATATATATATATATATATATATGATGATGATGATGATGATGATGATGATGATGATGATGGTTAACGTCCACTGAGACCAAACATTGGTCTATCAGACCTAAAGAAACAAATTATTTATTTTGATTGAAGATTTTATTTCGATGCTTAAAAAGCTTGGAGAGAAGCTTCCCGAGCTCACTATAATTTTGACATTGTAAAGGGCTAGGAAGGTTAGTATTGTAACAAAAATTGTGAAATTGAGACCTAATGTGGTTGTACGTGGGGCACTCTAAGAGGAAGTGGTTTTCATCCTCGATGTTCCTATTCTCACATATATGGCAGATCCTTTCCATCCATGGCATTTTAGGAACTGCCCAATGACCTGTTTCACTATGGAGCTCATGATAATTCGTTCTAATCTTTGCTATATTAATTTTCTTCCTTGAGCTAGTTAAATTAGAACTAACAATATCTCTAATGTTATTAATGTTTTGCAATGCATCATCTCGTTGATCTTCCAATAGTTTAACCAGGACCTTGTGTCTTTATGCCACCCCTGATTGAGCCTTAGGTGGTTTTGGCTGGAATTTAATGCTAGCTTAAGAAGTCTATGATCGTCTATGTTATTGAGTTTGTGCTTGTACAATAGAAGCCTAATCATAGCTAGGCTCTTAATAAGGGAAAGACCTGCTTCTATAAGTAGAATAGGATAGGGTGTATTACTTTTAATTTTCAGGTTATAAGTTATAAAACGCTTTTGGATTTTCTCAATCCTTCTCCATGATGCTCTGCAGATGCTGCAACCCCAAAGCTCACAGCCATATAAGATAACAAGAGTGACTAAATTTTCAAAGAGGAACTTCTTTTTATCCCACATTACGAGGTTTGCTGTTTTACAATTATTTTCAAGACCAAAATAAGCTTTCCACCCCCCATTAATCCTTTTCTCAATGCTATGGTTCCAGTTGAGGTTATGATGAATATCAATTCCTAGGTACTTGTAAGAATACACTTCCTCCAAGTTATTATTGTCATACATAAAATTAGTGTAAGTGTCCTTCTTGGATTTGATAACCATAACTTTTGTTTTGTTAGTGTTAACAGTCATACCCATGGTAGTGCATAAATCCTTGAGAAGCCTGAGTTTCTTATCAAGATTAGATGGGCACCTTGTGAAAAGAACAATATCATCAGCATAGAGAAGAAGAATGATGACTATCCTAGCTAAGATCATGCCATCACATCTTGCTTCCTCTAAATAGCCCTTGAGCTTATCGATATAAATGCCAAATAGGGTAGGGGAGAGGGGGCAACCTTGTTTAACTTCGATGTTACACTTAATATCTTTCGACCACCCCTCATTGCTCTTTAGCTTGGCAATTACATTCTCGTATAACCTTATAGCGACAACTCTCAACTCGAGAGGAACCTTTAGCTCTTCTAATCTATTCCAAAGGTTGTATCTAGGAACCATATTGAAAGCCTTTCTGAAGTCCACAAAGCAACAAAATAAATTGGATTTATCATTACGACATTCCTCCACAATGATGCTAAGCGTAGCGAGGTGGGCTATTGTTGAGTGATGCCTTCTAAAACCTGCTTGGCCTTTAGCTCGCTTACCTTCACTTTCAAGCCATATGCTTAACTTCTTTTCCAAAATACTACCATATAACTTGGCTAAGAGAGGGGTGATCATAATTGCCCGATAATTAGAGGGGTTATTTGTATCCCCACTTCTTAAAATAGGGATAATGAGGCTCTCAGTCCAAGGTTTAAATTAAATTATTTGTTCTTAAATAATTTTTTTGTTTTGTTTTCTATTTTTATTATTTTATTTTTACATTTTATTCTTTTATTTTTATTTTTAATTTTAATTTTTCAACTTTTGTTTTATTTTTTATTTTTTAGATTTAAAATTTTTATTCTTAGTTTAAGTATTTTTTTAAAAAGTATAAGGAAAAAAATAATTTAAATAAAAAAATTAAAAAATATCGTTTTTTACATTTCAAAGTTATAAAAAAATATGTTTTTTATTTATTTTTGTTTTTAGTTTTTTCTCCTAAATTTTTCTCAAATATGGTTTTTTTTTTTTGTGATTTCTTTCTCTGAAATTTGTAAATGTGATATTATTTTTTTGTTGTTGTTTTCCCCCTAAAATATAAAAATAAAAGGTGGTTTTTTTTGCCTAACCTATGACCATGAGTTTGTAGACAACCTATATAACTGATGGTTGGAAAATAAATATTTCTCATGGTCTCAACTATAACAAATGGGTTCAAAATCCCATGAGGCGTAGAATAGATGGTGATGGGGTGTACTCTTAAGTCACTTCATGATTTGAAGGTCATCGGTTCGAAAATCCATGGAAAAAATACAGTTATGTTGTGGGTTGGTGTGGCCTAGGTCGGTTGTGATCCCCTCATGATTTTGACATCTGCCTAGGATGTGGTTTCTCAAGCCACGGGTCAAGCCTGATGAACTCATACCAAAAACAAAACAAAAAAAACAAATGGGTTCAAAAAATAAACTAAAATAGGATTAGTAAATTAAAAAATTAAATATTCATCTATAAAAATATGAATTTGGGAGTAGTTAACATCTTGGTGCAAATTTTCTTATAACTTGTATAATAGGTGAAAAATTTGAACTACATCAATCATCAATTTGAGGTACACAAGAGATCATTCCATTTGGATATTTTTCTACAGCCTATGGAATGAACTACCTATTGAAACTCAAGGTATCCAAAACCTTGTAGTAGTACATAGTTTTGGCATTTCAATTGATGAGATCTCTGAGAAGTGAAAGGAATATCTACTAAAAGAAAACTTAAGATAATGAAAAAACACCATTCAATTGAGCTATCTTACATCCTTTGAAACAACCTATACACGTTTTGTAATATGTCAAAATCTTATAAAAAGGAGCCATCTTCCACATAGTCCACTATTAAGCCCCTATGTTAGTCATACAATTGTGGGTAAGTTGAGAAAATACTCGAATAATGCTTTCCATTCTTGTAAACATTTATTACAATGTTGTAGGCCATGTGTAGTTACTATTATTAGCGAAATTTTGAGGGAAAAAGGGGTCTTGAAAAAAAAAAATGCACCAAAAATATCAACTTTAAAATGACCAATAAGATTTAGGATGATTATGTCATCTCCGGGGATTACTCAAATCTCAATTGTAGGCACATGTTGGATGTGGAATTAATTTATGCATCCAATGAGTACCCACTCTACATATTTTTGAGTAGACCCACACTGAAATATAAAAAAGGCATAGAAAGAACATGTTTTAAAACACATTTGTTCCTTGTATTCTCAATTCTTTCAATATGGGTCTAATCAAAAGTATGCAGAGTTGGTACGCATCGTATTTGGAGTAAATTCCATATTCTATGGGTTCCTACATTTGATGTTTGAGTAAGCCATTTATTTTCCTCAAAAAATCAGGGTAGGTCCACCCAAAGGGACCACACCCCCTGACCCAACTAAACTGAGCCTAACCTTAAGTGTGTCGAGGAGAATTGAACTTGTGGCCTCCTAATGACAAGACGCTTTAGCAATGGGGCCTCGAACAATTGAGCTAACCCTTAGGGCTTGATGTTTGAATAAACCTATAATTTTATAAGTTGAAAATAAAATTTAAAAAAAATAGTTTTCTTTCTTTTCCTTCAAAATTATAACTCTTATTTTATTATTTTAATTATTATTTTTATATTTTCCTTAAGAGGCCCATTTTAGACGTATTCCCTAATGCTAGATAGAAAAGAATGAGTGTAAAAGGGCCATCAAGAATGCAAATGATTTGTAGGGTAACATGGGCTATTATAAAGATCATGGAAAGGTCTATGGCAAAGATCGTGGAAAGCTCCATGAGTGACATAAAAGGCCTGCAATTTCTTTTAAAATGATATAAAGCAATTAGATAGTGAAATCAAGGTAATAATTCTCCTAAAATGATGAACCTTTTAATATATGTGATCAAATATGATGCTTACAAGATATGGGCTAGAAAATAGGATCCAATATTGGCAAATGGAGGTTAGATATTATTGTGAATCTTTGAATCCAAAATATGCTTCAATTACCTACTCCAATACTAATGATAATGAAAGAAAATATTAAAAAAATTAAATGCTAAGAAAATATTAAAAAAAACAATATTAACAAAAATATTAAAATTAATACATGATAAAACGTGTATAAAATGCACTACAAAAATATACCAAAGAGAATTAGACAATAAGGATTCTATTAGGAGGAAACATTACGTGCGAAGATCATTTTTTTGATTTATTCTCTAAACTTAAGCTCTCTTATTAATGTATTTACTCTAAACTTTAGCTCGCTTATTAATGTATTTTATAAAGTTTATTATTAACAATGTCAACTTTAATTAAATTTGACCCAATAAATTACATGGCTATCATCTTTTTTTAACATTTGATAAAAAAAGTTTGTTTGTAACTTATATATTGAAAGATGCACTAAACCTCCATATATAAACAAACTTATTTTTTAATGCAACATCAATTATAATTTTGATCATTTTTAAAATAAACAGATCTGTAACACAAACCTTTACGTGTTTCAATGATTATATTAATCATATACTATTATTTTTCAAAACAATTCTTTAAAACCTGTAATTTTATGCAAAAGATGCTTTAAAAAAAATACACCCACTCATTACAACGAAAGTTTTTATTCTTAGAAGGGAACTATAAATCTTAATTATAACACATTCCACTTTTAATTCTTTATCATTACTATGTATCAAATGAGGGATATGGAAACGAGAATCCTATAAGAAATAAAAATACAATGGGAAGAGAAAATATCAATAAACTGAAAATCAACATTATTGAAGGCGTATTAACCTGAAAGATCCAACCACGTATACAAATTAAAGTAAATCCTAATCCAAAAATGTAATTGTTGAAGGGAACGATGCCAAAGAACTAAAGCCAAAGGCATAAGAAACAAGGACTGCAAGCAGTGGCAGTCCTTGAAGGGAACGATGCTAAAGAACTAAAGCCAAAGGCATAAGAAACAAGGAGTGCAAGCGGTGGCAGTCCCTGCCGATTTGACAGGAGAACCTGACAACCCAGAGTGAAGCAATCAACCTTACAAGTCTCCTACAACTGTATCGCATTTTATCTATTTATATGGTCTTATTTCAGATGTTAATGATCTGTATTATTTAAGATTGGAAAAATCAAATGAGATATCAATGATCTGTATTATATAAGATTGAAAAAATCAAATGTGAAGTATTATAAGGTATAGGTAATTTTCCCATCATTTTTTCTGGAAAAATCAAATGAGATATCAATGATCTGTATTATATAAGATTGAAAAAATCAAATGTGAAGTATTATAAGGTATAGGGAATTTTCCCATCATTTTTTCTTGTTCTTTTTTAGAAATTGACTCTCTGTGTATATTTATAATGCTCGTAGTATTTCACTGCAGCAGTTCAGTGTCGCAAGATGGTGCAGGTTAGGAAGAAGGTTGCAACCTTCGTTCTTCACGCAAAATGGGAAAGCAAAAAATAAATTTACAGGGAGTGGGAGTTTTGGTTACTTCACAGTCATCCATGTGCCTTGGCAAGTTTATATTATTATTATTATTATGGGTTCTAGAATGTAGTTGGTATTTATGTTAAAATTTAAATACAACATTTTTGGTATATTCAAGTAAAAGTTTGATTAATGGTAAGGTATGCATGATATTTTTATTTGAGATACATGAAAATTATATTTAAGTAAAGTCATGATTAATGTAGCAAACATTTCAGATATATGAAAATTATATTTAAATAAAGTCATGAAAATTATATTCAAAGAAAATCATGATTAATGTAGCAAGCATGCCTCAATTTCAGTGAAAATGCATGAAAATTTGATTTCTTTCTTCTCTCTTTGTACAAAGTTAAAAAGTCGAATACAACTTCATATTGAATGGAACATATAAAACTTGGCATATTAACCATATTTTCACAGAAGATGATCGTAATGGTCATTGGAATTATTGCAAGCAAAATCCAGTAAATTGCACATTAAATCAACTGGAGATATAACAAGGTTATAGGATGGAGATGCTTAATGCATTGGAAAAGTTTAAGCGCTCTAAAATAGGGGGCATGTTTATTAATTCATTCTTGCATTGTTGCCAATCAGAGAATCAAGAAACATGGTTCACATTAAACTCTACAATGATGATTAATTGCACAGGGTGTGTGAGATTGGTATTTTGACGGAAGTATAGTGAAGGTAGAGAATAATTATTTTTTTAGAATTTTTTCATTTAAAAAAGAAAACGTACCATTTTTACAGAAAGCAAATGCATATGAGGTAGTTTCAATTGTTTACCACTTAATTTCTTTGTAAATAAGTATAGTGAAGGTACAAAATAATTATATTTTTAGGGTTTTTTCATTTGAAAAGGAAAACGTACCATTTTTTGAAAAAGCAAAGCAAATGCATATGAGGTAGTTTCAATTGTTTACCACTTAATTCCTTTGACACTTTTTTGTGGGTTGGGGAGTTTCTACTATATATATGAGACTGATGGGTGGATATGCTGATTATATGCTTGGTTATTCATTGTGTTCACTGAGATGCTTCCTTGGGTGTTGGTCCCTTTGATGTTACTGTTGCTGTGACCTCCGCTGGGTTATGAACAGTGTAGAACGGAACTAAACGGTTGAATAGATTTTTGCAAGCGAAACTGCTTTATGGAAACCCGGGACCTTAACACTTGGCATATGCATCAACCCTTGCAGAAACCTGAACCTTAGTTTGATATGGACAGGGGTAAGTAAGATGCCCGCCCAACAATTTATGGAATAGAAAATGAAATAAAATCATAGGCATATTGGTCAACGAGAGAGCAGGTCAGTCTCTTCCCATCGATTTCTAACATAATCTTCATCTGGAGCATAAATGATAGCTCCCTGGTTTCTTAAGTCTATATCAATATAACCACTCGCTAACCCCGCTCTCTCGCTCTAAAGAATATAAAAGATATAAGAACCTTTTTAATTATAATATTATATATTTTCGTGGGAAAATGAATGTATATTATTAAGAAATTAATTTATGAAGTAATGACAATCCATTTGCGAAAGTAAAAATGTCACTCTTAGGTATCGAATAACTTATTTTTGTATACAAAGATCTCACTATGTATTATCCCATGTGATGGAATCGATGAGGCTCCGTGAATATTAATGTCATTATTCCTTGGGTCTCTTACAATAATATAATTTATAATATGAATGGTTTTTTTTCTTCTTAAAAACGAAATTTTTTAATATTTTTAAAATAAAAAATAAATAAAATAAATGCAATCTGTGGACTTCATCTATATACAATAGAGCATGACTTTGAAATAATTGACTTGCCTTTGGAATGGATATGACTTTGAAATAATTGACTTGCCTTTGGAATGGATTAGCGATCTTGCATATACTTTCTTTTACAGTGCCTTTCTTTCTTCCTCGTTGGACAGCACGACAGGGCAGCCCAACTATTAGCCAGAACGTGAAATTATGTTTTGACTCACACATGGAACTAGCTTTGAAACAGGCTCTTTTCTGCATCGTTCTCAGCAATCTTGAGCCTTCAACAATCTGATAAAATTAATCACGTTGAACTATCTGTCTTCACATATCTGCATTTTAGTGAAAGCTTGTTATTGCAATTATGTGATAACTATATTACCCTGATCCCCAACTGATCTTTTTGGGATCTCAATCTAGTTGCCTGCCATCTCTGGAATCTTGGATACTCAATCCAGCGAATTCAGGTTAGTAATTTTCGTGGCATTAGTTTCTGCTGTCAAACCCTTCCAATTTTTTCCTGCATCAATCAAATACAAAATTGGTTGAACTTATCATTTAACCTTCCCTTGCTTTCAGTATGAGTTTTTTTCTGCATCAATCAAATACAAAATTGGTTGAACTTATCAATTAACCTTGCCTTGCTTTCAGTTTGACGCGATTTTTATTTAGAAACATTCCTAAAATCTAGCATCAAAATAAAAATATCATATAAAATTCAAAATCTAGATATCCTGAGCTATGAACTTATGTGAGTTACATATTTCGAAAATATCTCACCAGAGAAATGTCAAGAAAAAGGTGAACAATTAACCTCTCCCTGACTGTAAAATTCCAAAATATTCCCCAAATATTACTCTCCTCTCCCCTTAACTTGTAAGCTCCATTTTATTGCGTGCCTTTTCACACCATTCTTGACCTAAATAATCCCAACATTTTATAATATGTCCTGCAGTAAGAAACGACTTCAAAGCCTACACCAAAAACAGTAAATAATGTGCTCATAACATATATGCGGCTACCCTGTCTTCCAAAACAAAATAGAACAAAATACAGTAGATTCATAACATGTAACATAAAATAGAGAGATTCATAAAATAGATTCTCCGTTATCTCCGTTCTTTTCTGAAGATCTGGATTCGGGCTCCCCTCTCCCTCATAAAGAAATATAGGAGACACTCGCACCTGTGCACACTTGTTTAACTCAATGATAGACATAAGGAACAACTTCTTTTCATGGGGCTGGTTATCACTTGTTCATGCAGAATAGGGAATTTTATTTCCCCACCCTTGATACCGATATGATTGCTTCTGAACTACACCAATTAAATGGCATAAATTCAGGTTCTTTTCCCGCCTATGTCCCTCCAATAACTGCTCCAAGTCAGTGCAAAAGCTGGCCAAAACAAAAGGGAATGTTTCGAAATTTTTTGAAAATGAGTTCTAGATTTCTAGGGTCAATCCCGTATCTAGCAGCAACCGCCATGAATTTCTCAAGGGCCCCGTTTCCCAATTCCCAGTTCCTCGACAACATGAACATATCTTCATTAATGTCGTCGTAAAGATCCTCGTACACTAGTGCCGCCTCGTAGTTGCCGTAAATATAGTTGCCATAAAGATCCTCGTACACTAGTGCCGCTTCGTAGCCTTCTGCGACGGATCTCTCCAGGCCATTGATCCAAAAAGTAACTAGTGGAGCTCAGCCCCAACTCGAATACGGTTATCCAACTTCCACAATCTATCCAACTTGGCGACGATTAGCTTCCATGATGTATCTGCTTCCAACTTGTAGAATGTAGGCCAATTCCAACTTACGAATGCCACCAATTCAACTAGCAAGGTAAGCCTCTGCAATTTCCCTCATCTTCATCAACGCCATTGATGAGATCTCTTCCGCAGAAAGGTACTTCTGCGACAAGAAACTACTCTTCGCTTTCGTAATTAACAATTATAGTGGCCTTATCACCAGCTAGCCCGCCAACATGCAAACAACCACATGCCACAAACATGCAAATCGTCCCAGTCTGACACTGATGGCTCCAATACGCCACAAGTATACCGTTGAGTAATGCGTTTTTGAAATTTCAAACTGATTATCCTAAATTTCAATTCATCAAAATCATGCAGTGTCCTTGGCTATAAGAGGTGCAACCTGAATGTTTGGATAAAAATTTGTTTGAAAGCGTATTTTTTTTAAACATTGGTTAAAACATAAAATGTATTAGTTGGTCGAAATCATTTAATATTAAGTCAGCGTGTATAAATCACAATGGAAATTGTCCCTGTTATACCGCAGGCAAAGGACTAATAATGGTTCAAAAAGGTAAAGAAGAAGTCAAGAATATTTCAATTAATTTTGCACAGGGAAGGGATTGCATAATGAACATCGACGGACTGCATAATGAGCATTGATGGTCATATATATATATATACACACACGCTTCACTCTGCTTTCTATTTTTAAGATAATGTTAATAACTTCCCTAGCAACCTCTTGAGTAGCACGTCACAAACAAATCTATGAAAAAGTGAAAAGGAATTGAAATTTAGCAAAGATAAGTTTTATAAATACAAAGCCGATAATTACAAAGGATTTATAGAAAAGATACATTACGTTATTGAAATCCAGAGTGGAGAGAGTTTTGAATAACAATAATACCGAAGTAGCCCTACATTTAAGGAAAAGAAGAAGTAGAAAAGATACATTACGTTATTGAAATCCAGAGTGGAGAGAGTTTTGAAGAACAATAATACCGAAGTAGCCCTACATTTAAGGAAAAGAAGAAGAAACCAACTTTTTAATGGAATATTTATTTCTTTGTAATTTTGAAATTTTGAGGTTTTTTAAAAGATAAAATTTTTGATGATATATTTTTTCATTTCTAATTAAGATTTATAATGGTTTATTTATTTATTTAAATGGTGATGGCTTCAAGTAAATTTAATGAATTGGATAAATAAAAATTAAAAATTATAGAAAATATAAATCACATTGTGAAATAATTATGTATATTATGAACTTTTGATGGGGTGATGCACAAAGAATTGTGGCCAAGGCATTGGTCTTCAATCCCTCACTCACGCAACATTAATGTCACCAAAGCGTTCTGAGGATGCTTTGTTTGGTGCTTGATCACAAAAGGATATAAAGGACTTGTTTCGTTTAATTATCACTAGGTTGGTCGAGGGGTGTTTTTGCAAGATTTGGATGATGAAGGACAAGTCTGTGGTGTCGGGAATTTCGTCAGGAGAATTGGGTGGCTTGCAAACAAAGCCATTCCTTGATCCCTGGATGAAGACCAAGAAGTTCTCCTATGTCTGCAAGAAGAACGGTGTTTACTCAACTCTGGGTGTGGCACTGGTGATTGTCATTTGGGATCTAGAGGAGTGGTATTTGGGAGTGTTTGGATACAACATATTACTGGTAGAGTTGACTGACGCTTTGGCAGGGAAGAATGGCTTTTAAGAGCTAGGAACTTCTAGAACTCTGTCCTCACTTATATATTTGGTTGCTTCACCTTCATTGGTTCTCTTGTCGAAGGTGTTGAGGGGTTTTTTCTGGTGTTCAGTGAGGGAGTTGACGGAAACTGGGTCATTAGGGTAGTGAGTGCTATACGTGGTGAGAATTCCTCTATGGTGCTGGTCAGCTGTCTAGGGCTAATTTTGTCCCTTCTTTTGGTGGTGCAAGTACTTGGTTTTGGTCTAATTTTCATTGTTTGCTGGTTTTTTCTTAGTGGGGCTCTTGCAGTTGCACGGGGTGAGTATTCGAGTTTGTCTACGACATTTATTAGGGATAGTGACACCCTCAGTGTGACGTATTCTTTTTATTCTTATAACCTTTTGTATTTGGAAGGCCATTTTGGTGGGGTTATGATAGATTTTCGTTGTACTCTCTCTGAGGTGGTGGTGCTTTGGCCATTTGTCAAGGAGGAGGGTCTATAGAGGGATGTGTTGGGAGACTCACACCATTTGGCTAGTCATGTGGGAATAAATTGCTGAGTTGGAGGGGTGCTCTAGGTATACTGGATGTGTTGGTGGACTATCTGCCCTAGCAGTTGTGTTTCTGATTTGTCTCTCTTGCATGGGAAAAATTCAATGACCAACTGGGACAGTATGTAGTGCTAGCGTGGTTAGGGACGATGAGGGGTTGGGCCATCTGGGAAAGGAGGTAGTCACCTTATGGAGCAACCAAATGAGGGTGAGGGGGTTGAGCAGCAACATGCACAATTACTGGGTCAAGTCGACCTTCATCCTCTTTTTGATGTGTTGGAATCACATATTCGCTAAGTGTCAAAAGCAGTGAAGCAACTGGTCAAAGACCGGCATGACGATCATAACGAGGTCATGGCATTCATGAATGGCATCCAACAAAATAAATGGTAGATGATGGATCGCCTAATTTCCCTTCAACGAGGTCAAAAGTGGCTCTAGGAAAGGCTAGATAACTATAAAGGGAGGATGACGGATATGGAGGATCACATCCATGAAGCTTTTCGTTAGCCACATGGCGATGACCCAGATGATTCAGCTCAAGGTAACCTTGTTAGTTAAAGATGTTAGTAGGTTGTATTTGGTCCCTTGGGCAGTTCTGGTTTCTATGGACAATCCGATTTTGGTCTCTTAGTTTTGATATGCTATTATTTGTATCTTTTTGTCTTTACCACATCACCAACAAGTATGGTCGAAACGCAGTCAGAGGTATTTTGAAACTATGCAACTCACGATATGATTTTTTCATGAATTAATAGATTTTGTCGATTTTTATATATATTTAATGAAAAATAAAAAATGTAACGTTATAAATTTTTTGTACATGAATAATTAATAATACAAAAGAAAAAATATAAATAATAAAATATAAATGACTTTGTGACCTAACTACATTTTCAAAAAGAAAATAAATGATTTTGTGACATAACTACATCTTTAAAGAAAAAAATTTAATAATGGAAAATTCTTACACGTCAATCATTGATATCCAGAGATATTTCATTTTGTGACATAACTACATCTTTAAAGAAAAAAATTTAATAATAGGAAATTCTTACAAGTCAATCATTGATATCCAGAGATATTTTGGAAAAGAATTGTAGGGATAAACTAAAATCAAAGGATATTGAAATATTTTTTCCTAAACTAGGTTTTATTGAAAATGACAATAGGACCATTTAATACAACTTAATAAAATTCTGTGAAGTCAAAAGATGGGGATGAATATATGTACGTCCCAAGTGAAATCCCGAATATTATAGGCACCATTATATAAAGATCATTGGGCCCTGTTAAAAATTCATAACCATATCAAAAAGTTCCATATACCCATCAAAACCTTTTCATCGCTTAACAAAGTAACATTTCTGTTTAATGCACGGGTGGTTTTATTAGTCCCTTCCGGGGACTATAAGCGATCGATAGATCGCTGACTTTGGGTTGACCGCCGCGATTTTTGCAAATATTTGGGATTTTTCCTAAGTTGAACTAAGGTTTACGGGGCGGAAGGGATTGGGGGTCTTATTACGCGCTTCGCATGGATCGAGGCGAATGGCACGTGGCGCGCGTGAGGGGCACGTGGTTGCATGCGCTCTGGTGGTCTGATCGGCGGCCAGGTGTCCGTCCTGGAGATTTGGGAATGTTCGGCCTATGTTTTACTGTCTTCGCGGCATTTGGGTTGGTATTGTTACTTGCTTGTTTGGCTCTGCAGTCTGTGCGATGTTTGGTCTGCGGTAGAGTTCCTGCCTGCCCGGGTATTGTTAGTTGCAGTCTGTGCGATTTTTCGTCTGCGGTGGAGTTCCTGCCTGCTCGGTGTGCCTTTGGTAAGTTCGGCTACTGTGTGGCCTGCATGCAAGAGTCGATGGTTAATTGAGCATTATAAGTTAATGGCATTCTGGTTGAATACTGAGGGTTTGTGTTGTGGTTAAATACTGAGGGTTTCTCTTACCTGCATGCAAGAGTCCATGGTTATTTGAGCATTATAAGTTAATGACATTCTGGTTGAATACTGAGGGTTTGTCTTAGCTGTGGTCGACATGCGCTGTGGTGATCTCATCGGCGGCCAGCTGTTCCTCCTCGAGATGCTGGAAAGTTCGGCTTGGGTTTTACTGTCTTCGCGGCCTTTGGGTTGGTATTGTTACTTGCTTGTTTAGCTCTACAGTCTGTGTAATTTTTCGTCTGCGGTGGAGTTCCTGCCTGCTCGGGTATTGTTACTTGCTTGTTTAGCTCTGCAGTCTATGCGATTTTTCGGCTGCGGTGGGGTTCCTGTCTGCTCGGTGTGACTTTGGTAAGTTCGGCTACTGTATGTCATTCTGGTTAAATACTGAGGGTTTTTGTTACCTGCATGCAAGAGTCCATTGCTATTTGGGTTTTACCCTGTTCGCGGCCTTTGGGTTATTATGATTACTTGGTTGTTTAGCTGTGCAGTCTGTGCGATTTTTCCTTTCTATTTGTTCTATTGTCTGCGGTGAAAACACAATGCGGTTCCTGCCTGCTGTGTTACCTGCATGCAAGAGTCCATGGTTATTTGAGCATTATAAGTTAATGGCATTCTGGTTGAATACTGAGGGTTTGTCTTAGCTGCATGGGTTTTATGCAAATTTGGGTAAATGTCTGCGGGAAGCTATGATTCTTAGTTGTATTGTTTAGAGGTTAAGTTCGGCTACTACATTATAAGTTAATGGCATTTGGATTATTATTGTGAATACTGAGGGTTTGTCTTCTGGTTGAATACTGAGGTTTTCTCTTACTTGCATGCAAGAGTCCATGGTTATTTGAGCATTATAAGTTAATGGCATTCTGGTTGAATAATGAGGGTTTGTCTTAGCTGTGGTCGGCATGCGCTGTAGTGGTCTCATCGGCAGCCAACTGTTTCTCCTCGAGATGCTGGAAAGTTCGGCTTGGGTTTTAGTGTCTTCGCGGCCTTTGGGTTTTACTGTCTTCGCGGCCTTTGGATTGGTATTGTTAGTTGCTTGTTTAGCTCTGCAGTCTGTGCGATTTTTCGTCTGCGGTGGGGTTCCTGCCTGCTCGGGTATTGTTCCTTGCTTGTTTAGCTGTGCAGTCTGTGCGATTTCTCGTCTGCGGTGGGGTTCCTGCCTGCTGGGTGTGGCTTTGGTAAGTTCGGCTACTGTATGGCATTCTGGTTAAATACTGAGGATTTTTGTTACGTGCATGCAAGAGTTCATGGTTATTTGGGTTTTACCCTATTCGCGGCCTTTGGTTGTTATTGTTACTTGGTTCTTTAGCTCTACGGTCTGTGTGATTCTTCCTTTCTATTTGTTGTATTGTCTGCGGTGAAAACACAATGCGGTTCCTGCCTGTTCTGAGGGTTGCTGTTACCTGCATGCAAGAGTCCATGGTTATTTGAGCATTATAAGTTAATGGCATTCTGGTTGAATACTGAGGGCTTGTCTTAGGTGCATGGGTTTTATGGAAATTTCGGTAAATGTCTGCGTGAAGCTGTGATTCTTAGTTGTATTGTTTAGAGGTTAAGTTCGGCTACTGCATTATAAGTTAATGGCATTTGGATTATTATTGTTACTTGGTTGTTTAGCTCTACGGTCTCTGCGATTTTTCCTTTGTATTTGTTGTATTGTCTGCGGTGAAAACACAATGCGGTTCCTGCCTGCTCGGTTAACTCTATCGCAAACGTTTGGTTGCGGTTCTGTTGTTCCAGGTGCGGCTTGTATCCCTCGACTGTGTGCTGTCGCTTTGGTAAGTTCGGCTACTGCATTATAAGTTAATGGCATTCTGGTTAAATACTGAGGGTTTCTGTTACTTGCATGCAAGATTCCATGGTTATTTGAGCATTATAAGTTAATGGAATTCTGGTTGAATACTGAGGGTTTGTCTTAGTTGCATGGGTTTTATGGAAATTTGGGTAAATGTCTGCGTGAAACTGTGATTCTTGGTCGTATTTTTTAGAGGTTAAGTTCGGCTACTGCATTATAAGTTAATGGCATTCTGGTTAAATACTAAGGGTTTCTGTTAGCTGCATGCAACAGTCCATGGTTATTTGAGCATTATAAGTTAATGGCATTCTGGTTGAATACTGAGGGTTTTGTGTGCAGACTTCGTTAACCAATTTCGTCATTTGCACATTTTCTCATGGTACTGGCATAGGCAGAAGGAATTCGAACGCTCGGCTTCGTTGCAGGTACGGTGTTATTCTACTAATTGCTTTTTGTCAATAAGTTAAACCTTAGATTAAAATGTCATGTTAGCTAGTTATAACCAGATTGGTTCTGATATGATGTTCAACTACCTTGTTCTCCTCAGAGAGAAAAAATTATTTTATTATGAAAACAAAATTACATTTATTATATATGTTTCTGCATTTCACAGATATCCTTAAGCATAGGAAGTGATAAAAGTATTGCTAGGAACATATCTTGTTTCATAAACAGTTTCCAAAAATGTCAATATGACAGCCCTATCATAGTCATTCTAACATATATCGGAGCTTTGAAGCGAGTTTTATCTCATAAGAAATTAGCTGCTAGATATGTCCATAAACAGTCCCATAAAAAATATAGATATAGAGATATGCTTAAGCATAGGAAGTGATAAAAGTATGGCTGAGAAGATATGTTGCTTCATAACCAGTTTTCAAAAATGTCAATATGACAGCCCTGTCATGGTCATTCTGACATTGTCTCATAAAGAATTAGGTCCTAGATATGTTCATAAACAGTGCCATAAAAATTATACATATAGATATTGACATTTAAAAGACATTCCATCAGCTCTCCTTCCACTCTCTGTTGAATGAGCCAAGCTCATGGTACCAAGTGTAATCTTGCTTTTGACAGTTCATCAGTTTCCATGTTCCTGTCTTTGTAAACATGTTCAAACATGATGTGTTAAATACTCTGTTTAAGCAAGTCGAATCTCCTGAAATATAGGTTGAAGTTTATAATTATCTAATCAATTTGTTCCATTCATCCAATTCACCACAGTTTGTGAATCATCAAAGATCTGTAATTTCTGGGCATCTTCTTTCACATGCCACAATTGCCAACAGTCTTGGGACAATTTGCTTAGGCAGATTGTTGTTGTGTTTGCCAAAGCTGTCCTTTGAACATATTACATGTTCATCATTTATATGGATCATACCTGCAGTGTCCCATAATGATGGATCTTCTTGAGAAGCGTTATGGAAGTATGCTTATGCACTACTTGTATCTGGTTCAGTTTCCAAAAATGTCAATATGACAGCCCTATCATAGTCATTCTAGCATATATCAGAGCTTTGAATCAATTTTTATCTAATAAGAAATTAGCTGCTAGATATGTCCATAAACAGTCCCATAAAAAAATGTAGATATAGAGATATGCTTAAGCATAGGAAGTGATAAAAGTATGGCTGAGAAGATATGTTGCTTCATAACCAGTTTTCAAAAATGTCAATATGACAACCCTGTCATGGTCATTCTGATAGGCTGATAACGAATAGCAGGAAACTTTTTACCTTGGAATATGTTAGAGTTGCAACCTAGCAGAAATCAGAGACAATACTTTTTATATTTTGACAGTTGAATTGGTGCACCACTTATGTAAAACTCATAAATAGCCTCATGGTCAATTTATTTGACAAATGCAATTGACAATGATGTTAACTTTCAGAAATATTCTTAAAGTTCTGTTGCATTTGTTCATTTTGTCTTTCCATTGCTTCCTTTTGTTAACTTCATTTTGTGTTTCGATTGTTCCCTTTTGTTAACTTGCAAAAATATTCTTAGAATTATGCTCCATTTTTTTCATTATGTCTTTACATTGTTTGCATTTCCAATTTCTTTGTTATTTACAAATATGGCTTGCTGCTAGAAATTTGATATTTGTTTACCAAGATAATGCAATAGCGTATTTTTTTAATATACATGCATTTTGTTCAAAACAGTCATGTTCAGTTTTTGCTAACTTCATTAATATTTTTTGCAAAGCTGCACAAGACAATTGCAAAAGCCAACTCTGGTAAGCAATTGCAAATGATGGAAGAAATAATAGATGTTGACAATTACAAATTCAGATTGCAATGCATTTTTCCTGAGAACATTGATATTGTATTAAAAAGAAATGGTCTTTTTAGACTAAATGCATTTTCACATACTGTAGGAGATTGTCTATTTGACTCGTTCAAAATGCTTCTACATTTTCGTTATACTTCAAATGAATTGCGAAATGGGTTAATAGACCACTTTCTTTTTTGCTTAAAGAACAATGACGTTGAAGCAATACAATCATATCAATATGAACTAGAACCTGAGTTCCTATACGAGTTACATGGTGTTAATGATATTGGTACATATCTTCATAAAATGCGTTATTCTACATCTACAAATATAAAGGAGTCTGAACGAGGTTTATGGGGTGATACCTTTTGCATACATTGGTTAGCTAAATGGCTAGATATATCAATTTCAGTTTGGTCATTGACAAGAAAAACGAGATATTTGCTCTTCAAT
Source organism: Pinus tabuliformis (assembly GCA_031772625.1). Lineage (NCBI taxonomy): Eukaryota > Viridiplantae > Streptophyta > Pinopsida > Pinales > Pinaceae > Pinus > Pinus tabuliformis. The sequence continues at coordinate 413,994,333 of CM062807.1, forward strand.
CAACATGAAAATGCAATTCCATATTGCATTCTCTTTCATGATGCAAATCCTGTTAGTGGTCATTATGAACCATTGGTTTACCAAAAGTTTCCAATTTGCATTTGCAACCAGTCTAATATCTACCTATCACCTATTTGCAAAGATGTTGAAAGCAATTGGATGCACATTGCAAATAATATGCTTTTAAATGGACTAACAATTGCAAAGCAAGTGACATCTAATTGTGGTGACAGTCTCTTTAATGCAATTTGCTATTTAGTAGCAACAGAATTCAATGCAGAGTCTTTGCGACTTTACATTGTGCAATCTTTTTGCAATGCAGTTATGCATAAGAATCAAGAGGCATTGCATTGTTTAGAGCAATACCTAGTAGTTGATGCGATACACTATACAATGAATAGCAATTGGCAACAATATCTGATAAATATGGCAATGCCATATGAAAAAGGACAAGTGGAAGGCGAACCATTTTGCCTGCAATGGATATCTGTCATATTCAAAGTCAATATCCAAGTATGGTCCTGTGTTACTAATAGCTTTGTCAACTACAGTTGCGCTTATTCGAGATGCAATGATATTGTTAACATCTTGTCATTCATGACAAATACATCGCATATTCACTATCATGCAATGATACAAGAATATGTTCACAATTCTCAACAGTTGTCCATGGAAGCAAATGATGTTTGTAATCAATTGCATCATGAGCATGTACTAGAAAAAGAGCAATGTATATCTCAAGTACATTTTAGCAATAATATTGCATTTGAGATAGCATGTCATTTAGAGCAAATGCAACCAACTAAGGATTGTAGGCTGAATTATCACAAGCTAAAGCAATTCATACGTGCAAAACGCAAATGCAATGACAAATGCAAAAAACCATTTTCTAATAAGAAGTCAAGAAAGAAAAATGCAATACAAATTTATATGGAAAAAGTCGAAGACACGCCTAGGAATACATGTGCAGTTTGCAACAAATTGCATTTTGCAAAAAATATTAGTTTCTTCACTATAGATTTGCAAGAAAAGCATATGGATTTGACATTGAACGATAGGACCTTTAGCAATGAAAACATGTGTTTCTTGCAAAAAAGCACTCGAGAAGGGAAAGCTACCACAATTTGCAGCACCCGAACAAATAAGACGTAACATTTCATTGCCGACTGTAAATATATTTTCAGACCTAGAAGAAAGACTTGTGTCATTGAGAATTGCATTTGCAAAAATCAGACAATGGGGACATAGATGGTCACAAATTGGCTTAACACGATCAATTATCAATGTACCAGTTCATATGGACATTGTGCAAAAAGCATTGCCACAATATCTAAATGATACAATGACAATTGCAGTTGCATTGAAAAGAAGATTGCAATACAAAAATGCATACCAAACAGGTAAAGTACGTCCGATTATTGTCATGAAGGCATTGAATGAACTATGTTCTAGAAGTCTTTATAAAGCTAGCAACATTTGTATAAATGAGAATTGGGCCCATGTTTTACAAGAGGATAATGAATACATTTTACAAAATTCAAACAGTGACAATGAAAGTGATACAGATAGTGATGCAAATAATGAAACACCTACTGAAACATTGGTGCATGGATTAATAGAATCACAATGCATCTACGATCTGCAAGACAAGATTATTGAAGTGGCCCCTGCTGAAGGACAACGACCATTAGGCATCTTCAAGGACAAATATGCAGAAGAAATGAACTTTCAAACATTATTTTATGGCGATGCACGTGATCATGACATCACAAATAGGTTTAGTTACCAAAAAATTGTACAATGGGAATTGTTACAAGCAAGTGGTGACTTCCAATATCATACAACAAATTTGTTTTTCAAGACAATGCGAATAATAATTGATAAAGTGCTTTCTTGCATATGGGTGCGAATAAGAAAGGGACAACTAAAAGGCAGGAAAATATTAGCAAAAGATGTCAAGTATCGAGCAAATTTGGAAAAGTTATTGAAGTCTGACATTGGATACATAGATTTCAAAAACATTCGCATATCTTCTGACCATTTGGAACAAATTAGGAAAAACATATTTGCAATGATACGACAACTAGGCCCTCCAACTTTCTTTGTGACATTCACAAGTGCAGAACATCGATGGAAACCATTAGTAGATACACTTGTCACATTGTTTAGAAATAAAGCAAATAAAAATGCTATTGATATATTAGAAGATGATGACATTGACTACCTTATAAGAAAATATCCAGTCACATGTAGCCAATACTATAGACATAGAATTAATGCTATAAAGCGATTGATATCTCAAGATACTACATTCTTTGGAAAAATATCTGATTACTATTTTGTAACAGAATTCCAAAATAGAGGAACTAAACATGAACATGGACTGTTATGGATAGAGAATGCTCCAATATATGGAAAAGAAGGCAACTCAGAAATTGAGAAGTTTGTTGACAATTACATCACTTGTAATATAGATCATTTGGAGCCAGATGTTGCTAAATTGCATAAACATCTCCATACAAAAAGTTGTAAGAAGCGAAGAAATTCAAATTGTAGATACAACTTCCCCATGCCACCAATGAAATCAACAATGATCATTGAACCAACCAATGCAGAAAATACAAAAATTGTAGAGAAATCAATATCGTTTTTTGCATTCTTGGAGCAAACAAACTACAATGATTCAACAACACATGACGATTTCCTCCTAGAAATAGGGCTGCTACAAAATGAGTACATAGAACTATTGCAACATACAGTAAAGCAACCAACAATTTTCCTGAAACGAAAACGTTCTCACATTTGGAATAACAGTTTTGCAAATGGTATCCCTGCTTTATGGAATGCAAATACAGATGCACAATTTATGCTAAATGCATATGTTGCAGCATCATATTGTAGTTCATATACGACCAAAATTGACAAGTCTATGACAAATGCATTTAGAAGAATACGGAAAGAGCATCAAAAAGATGAAATTGATGCTATGCAAATGATTCATAAACTTGGAAATACATTACTCAATCTACAACAAATGTCAGCTCAACAAGCAGTGCATATAGCACTTTCATTGCCATTGAATTCTAGTTCAACGGAATGTATATTTGTGAACACGTCTGCAGTTGATGAACACACGTTTATGCTTAAACTGCCTATTCTTTTGAAACAAGAACCTGATGATTCAGAAGATGTTATGTGCCATTCCATTGTTGACTACTACATTGGACGACCAAGTTCCATTAGAAAAATCTGCCTTGCAGAATTTGTATCAAATTACAAGAAAAATGGCAAACCCATATCTAAAAGGAAAAAACCAAATGTTATACGATTTGTCAAATATAACAAACACAATGATATTGAAAACTTTTGTCGAGAGAAATTATTGTTATATATTCCATTTGAAAATTGTGAAGATACATTGAAACAAGAATTGCCTACATGGCTCTCTGCATATACATTACATGAAAAAACAATTCAAGTTAATGAAGCCAAATTTACATATAACATCAATCCAACATGGGGTGATTTAGAGACTGCAACAAATGAGCAAATTAGTTCTTTGAATACTAACGAAATGAATATGCAAAACCAAGAGAACAATTCCCATTATGAGGAATATGATTTGCAATCGGACTTGCAATTTCCAAAACAATTTGAAATGAAGAAAAAAATCAATATTGGATTTCAAATTACTGCCCATCCATTTTTAATGGAGAACAATGAATATTACAAACTTAGAAGAATCTTGAACAAAGAACAACAAGCAATTGTAAAAGACATTGCAATTAAAAAAAAAAAACCCCAAGGAACGAATTTACCTTTTTATTACAGGTGGAGCAGGTGTAGGTAAAACGCTCATAGCAAAAGCAATTTTCCAAATGCTTATACGAATTTATGATTCACAAAACACAACTGATCCTATGAAACCAAAAGGTCTAATATTAGCATACACAGGAAAAGCTGCATATAATGCAGGTGGAACAACAATCCATTCTGCATTGCTAATGCCTTTTAACAAGTCTCAACTGTTCTCGCTGAGCAAATAAGTATTGGACAACTTATCAAAGCTATATCAAGAATTGCAAGTAGCTTTCATAGATGAGATCTCGATGATTGGAAGTCGGTTCTTATATTCTATTGACAATAGACTCAGAAACATAAAACATGTCCAAACAAAATACTTTGGGAACATTGACATCATATTTTGTGGTGATTTCTATCAAGCGCAACCTATTCAAGACTCTCTTATTTTTGAACAACCAACAATCAACAATCAAACAATAACACATGATTTCTGGAAGGATAATGTCAAGTGCTTCCAATTGCATATGACGATGCGACAAACAAATAAGAGATTCATATCAGTGTTAAATAGAATGCGAACAAATTGTCAAACATCTGACGATATAACATACATGAATACAAGTTGCATGCGCCCTGTACCAAATGATCCAACATTTCCCTACTTATTTTACAAAAACAAAGATGTTGCAATGCATAACAAGAAAATGTTGATGCTAATGCCTGGCAAAGAAATTTTGATTGATGCAATTGATGAAAATGAGGAGAATAACGACAATTTCGCAGCTCATCAACATACGGCTATTTTGCCTCCACAGCTTTTGATAAAGTTGAACATGTTAGTTGAAATGTATGCTTGCAATTATGATGTAGCAGATGGGCTAGTGAATGGTGCAGATGGAATAGTTAAAGCATATACCCATACAAATAAGGTCGATGTTCTATGGATTAAGTTCCATGACCCTAATATTGGTCATCGACAATCTAGAAAACTAGGTCATTTGTACACTTCAGAGATAGCACATGATTGGACACCAATATTGCGAATATCAAAACCAATGCCAATGACATCAAAGATGGAGCCATTGAAAATACGAAAACAATTTCCAATTCAACTTGCATGTGCACACACAATACATAGATCACAAGGCTTAACCTTGGATAGGCTTGCATTCGACCCTACTAGAGTACAAGTGCATGGCCTAGTATACACAGCACGATCACGTGTCAGAAACATAGAATCATTGTATTTTCTTAATCCTCTTAAACATAGCAACTTCAAGGTCAAGCAAAAAGTAAATTCTGAAATGCAACGTTTGCAAACCACTGCAAAATGGCAACTAGAATATGACTGTTCATCAATACAATCATTGCGATCCATCTTTATTCTTTCATTGAACACTCGCAATCTTCATGCACATCTTACTGACATATGCAATGACTATGACACAATGCAATCTGATATCTTGTGCTTACAAGAAACACATATGTTGCTGCCTATGCAAAATGAATACTTCAAAAATTTCAATTGCATCTCAAGTTGCATTAAGCATGGAGTAATGATATTGATAAAGAAAAATATCATTATCCTTGAACATACCCATTTTGAAGACTGCTTTGTAGAACCATTGTTTGCAAAAATAAAAGTTCACACATTACAAATTGCAATACTCAATATATATGCATCGCCCCATGCAAACCTAAACAATATCCTCAACGTCATTGCAAAAGCCTTATACCAGTTAGATCTAAACAATATCACAGTTATACTAGGGGACTTCAATATTGATATGGTGCATTGCAATCAAAAAACAAAGCAACTAGAAACCTACATGCAAAACTACAATCTTCATTTCCTAGTTGACAAAACTAATAGCATGCACAAATCATTGATTGACCATGTTTGGGCAAATCTAGGCAATATAAAGTATAGAATTTTCGTATTGGATGCATATTGGTCTGACCATGATATAATATCTCTTGTCCTTGACCTATGATATACACATGAAACAGTTTACAAAATTCCAAATTTTGACATTTTTGCAATACCTCATTGGTTTTACCACATCTATTTTACTAAAGCAAACTACAATATCTTTTTGTGGTAAACAAAGTGATAACAACATACATACTATGGATTCTATTCTACATTTACATATATGGCGTTCTGTATTGATCAATGCAACTTGTGCCAAAGACAGCCTTTTCAATTAACCAACACAACTATCCTACCATAAATTTGCAGATATGACCTCATCTATTTATGCATGCAGATTCTGCTAGTAAAACCCTTTTCAATTGAACAGAACGACCAAGAAAAAAGAACAACAACATGCAACATAAACAAACAGAGTATATTCTTTTTTCCTTTCCTCTTCTATGGATCTTGTCTTCTTGTTCAAGTTTTACTTTTATTTGTTCTTTTGACTTGTACTAAATATGTCTTGCTATTCTATAACATAGCATAAATCTTGAAAAAGGAAATGAAACAATTGAAGAAATAGAATGCATAAGCCAATTAGAAAGCGCAAACCAACCACTTGTTTTCCAAAGGTATGTCTATGAGAACTACACAAAAATGGTAATCTGTATTTAGAATATTAATGTCTACTATATATGCATTCTACTTTTATTTTTACATATGTATGGTTCTATGGTTTTAATGTTCTTGTTCACATTTTACTTCTAGTTTGCACTAAATATATGTTACTATTCTATAACATAGCCTAAATCTTCAGAGACGAAACAAAACAATTGAAGAAATACAATGCATAACGCAATTAGAAAGGGCAAGCCAACCACTTCTTTTGCAAAGGTATGTCTATGACAACTATAGAAATATGTTGATTTGTATTTAGAATAATAATGTTCAGCAAGGCATGTTTATGACAACTATACAAATATGCCAATTTGTATTTAGAATGTTAATGTTTAGTATATATCCATTCTATCTTTACATATGTATGGTTCTATGCTTTTAATGTTCCTTGTTAACTGTTTACTTCTATATGCTCTTTGAAAGTGAACTAAATATATGTTCCTATTCTATAACATAGCATAAATCCTGAAAAAGGAAAACAAACAACTGAAGAAATAGACCACATCACTCAATTAGGAAAGGCAAACCAACCACTTGCTTTGAAAAGGTATGTATGACAACTATACAAATATGCTATTTTCTATTTAAAATATTAATGTTTACTATATATATCTCCTCTTTTTACATATCTATATTTAAATGTATATATGTCAGATTAGTGTTTACTATATATATCTTCTCTTTTTACATATCTATATTTAAATGTATATAAATTAGAAAATCTTGGACAAGTGAAGAAAGCACTAGTAGTAAGTCCCCCCAAACAATGCAGCAAGAAGACATGTACAGGTTACATATCACAATTTCTTTATTGATTGCTTATCACAAAATACATGTGATAATATCCACACCATATTGAACCACGCGTTTGCTTATGTTAGTCCAACTGAAACAATCAGAGCCAAACTTCATTCAACAAACGTGCAAAATGATACATCAAAAAGGTATGCATATGAAACACAACACTCTAATCTATTTCTAGTTATTCAGTCTTTAGGAGAAACATAGTATTCTACAAATGTTTATAGCAATTTCTAACTAGGCAATTTTAATAGGCAAAAACAGAAACTGCCAATTAAAGTATCAATTGAAGATCTCAATAGTCATGAAACTGGGCAGCTATTTGTTGGAGACATAATGGTTGTCTATAGTGCATTCCTTGATAAAGCAAACAAATCACGTCAAGTATTGCGAGCTGATTTGACAGATGCTCAAGGAATGATGACTATAACGTTGAGTGTACCTGCACATTTGGTGCAGCGACATGAACAGAAAATTTTGCAAGGCAACAACATCTCAATTACACACTTCAGGATATTGCCTAAAAGTGTTTATGATCGCGGTGACTGTGACAAAATAATATTGCTTAATGAATCAAGTATCATAGAAACTGTACCTGAAGTTTGCAAAGAATATCACTTCATTCCTAATACAACCATTAGGCAATTTGCAAACAAAAAAGAAATGTACGCAATTGGCACAATCGTTGCTGCCGTTACACTTGCCAAACGAGTTGGATTGCATTACATACTCCATATCAAAGACGGAGATTCTGAAAACGACAATGCAACTGTATGTATTCAGATGTTACTTATTCCTAATTGTCAGTAAATAACATGCATCACTTCAATAGATAGTTGTTGTAATTTGTCCATAGTTTTTGTAATTTGTCTTCTGCAATTGCAATCTTTCAATGCATACGAACAATGTAGTTGCATACTACTTTTTGTATTTTTCAATACATAGCAATTTCTGTTCTGCAGTTGCAACTCTTTGACACATATGAACAATTTTTCGTTTCAATGGAAAAACAATTGCAAAAAGGACACTTTCCGCTCATTCTTTTCAAAAATTTAACAAAAAAGGTAAACACAACAGAAATAATATTCAGAGCATCGAAGTCAACGTTCATGACTGAACTTAACACAGATGCACTCAACAATCTCACAAAACGAACTACATCTACCTATGCTATAAGTATAGCAATAATAATGTTTTTGCTGCATTTGCATTTGGCATGTAATAATGTAAATTAACGTTTGAATGTTTTATAAATAGGTCGAAGGTATTCTGACCACAACAAATCCATATTCAACTCCTTTCGAACCTGTTTGTGGAATATGTAACTGCCCAGTGAATTCATCCATAGCAATAGCCAATGCAACAATTTTCTGTTCACAATGCAATGATAATTGCCCTTTCCTCTACAAGCATTGTATAAATGCTGTAATAGAATCCATTACAAATAACTTTGTCCAGTGCATTATCAGGGAGCCCTTATTACATGAGTTACTTCCTGATTTAAAATCATTGTCATATGAGACATATTTGCAATAGAAAGCTACCACTGTTTACATCTTACGTGACTTCAAAATTCAGAGCAAGTTCACACTCAATGAAGATAGTGAACTATTACATGTCAACTAACAAATCGAAGGTATATCAACATATGCCTTAACATGTTTTCTCTCAAATATGTCCTCTCTTCAATTTACAGTGTTATCATTTTGTTCTAACTAACCGTTTGATATACAGATTACAAAATCCAGGAGCATGACAGCCTTCACATCCATAACAAATGCAAAAGTAATATGGACATGTTTCTTCATATTATGCTCTCACGATAATACAAGTATTTGACTTGCAATTTTGAGTCATTTACAAAGATTATGTAACGCAACAGTTGATGAAAAAAGGCTAGAAAGTCTTTATGCATATGTGTTTGCAGTGTTTCTATTTCTGTTCTCTATCTCAAATGGAATGCATTCTGCATCATGCTTCAAGCTTCACAACGAGAGATTGTCTTTTCAGCTTTTGTATGTATATTTTTGTCGCATCTTAAAAACTACCATGTTTGGTTTAAATTATATCATTGAATACAGCAAATGCAACATCAGATCAGCAATAATTTTGTATCTACAGCTGCTGACTACAAACACCAAAGATTCCATAGATTGATTAAATGACAAATTGTATATTGAATCGGCTAGTCATTTCTGTCTGCTCCTATGTTATGGCTGAATGCTATGTTAGTTTTTGTTTGTTTCATAGTGTAGCTAACGATTCAGGAAACAGGCCTAGAAAGTCTTTATACATGTCTATTTGTATTGTTTCTGTTTCTGTCTTGTATTTGAGATCGAACGCATTCTACAACATGCTTGAAGCTAGACTTTATAAATAGCATCAAACTATATGGACTTTAAAATGAATATATGTTGTTTGAAAATGCAATTATGACATAATGCATTTGTTATTGTTATTCCTTCCCCGGGACTATATGCAATCGATCAATTGCTAACCGTTGCTTGATCTGCATGATTTTTCATTATAATAACATTATAACCTTAAGCCAAATGAAAGTTTTGGGCTCGAAAGGTTTTGTTTTATATTACCTATGTTTCTGTTTACTGTTAGCTCTACAATTTGCTTAAATTTTTTCCATGTTCCTAAACACATCTGATTCAAAGTCCAACGTAGAGTTATATTTTTGAAACAAATGCTACAGGGTAACTGCTTTGCATAAAATCTGGTAACATTACGAGGAAAGAATTTATCCCACAGACCATCTGAATATGCCATATATCTGGAGACTGCTGACATGATTTGCAGTTTACAATCTGAACAATGCTCACATGGTTTCCAATCTACAACGCACAAAGGACACAATGGCTAATATACATTTCTGGTAGCTTCCACTCATTCCATTGGTATTCTTTCTCCGACTCAATGCTGAATTTCAAATCAGTAAGTTTATCTGAACCCATTTCATTTTTTATATGATTTGAAGTCCAAACCTTATTTCAGAAGTTTATGACTTTGTAGGTTCATGGTTTTGATCTCTCCTTGTGCATTGCCATGTTTAACTAGTTAGCATGAATATGAAGTTTGTGTTTTTTGTTGGTGGGGTTCCTGTTCTGCTTGTTTAGATTGACATTATTTTGAAATTTTGTTGTCTAATTAGCAGCACTGTTGCAATGACTTCTGAAATGAATCACAGAACAACTGCCAATATTAGAATATTACCAAGAAAACGCCTTGCTCAGTGTGCTTTCGAAACTAATCAGTTGGTTCAGGTATATACAATACTGACTTTGTAATAAATTGTTTTTGCAAATTAGAACAGATCTCGTCAAGATTGGAAAACTGGAACAAGCCATGTTAGAGATCTGTTTTACTCTTATACAGCCATAAGTATTGTAGAAGAAGCCTTAGTTTAGATAACTCCTTAACGTGTTTTCTCTCAAATATGTCCTCTGTTCAATTTACAATGTTATCATTTTATTCTAACCAACTGTTTCTTCTACAGATTACAAAATGCAAAAACATGCTGGCCTTGAAATTGTGTTGTTCCCTGCTCACATAAGGCAAGTACAATCTGCAACTATTTGATGGTTCTTTCTGTTTCCAACTATTTCAGGTTTTTTTGCAAATACCATATCCAGACATCTTTGTTTTATTTATGGATCAAGATATTATTAGATGTAAAATTGAGTTGAGATGTTTTAGGTTACACTTCCATGTTATTTCAGTCTTGCATAATTTGACTACTGTTTTGACTCAACTAGTTTATTTGCATCAGCAAGTGCAGTTGATGATATAAAGTGCAACTCGTGACAGAGCATCGTGATGATGTCACATGTGTTTATTCTTTCCCAAATATTTCTGTTAGCTTACCTAAGTTGTCAAATTTTTCCATCGCATGGAGCACCGCATCAAATTTTGTTGGATTTGGATATAGATAGAAATGACTTTTTTGCAATTCTTTATCTTCTAAAATAGAACGGCTCAGAGTTCAACGTGAAACTACGTTTATTTTCTGCTTCAGTTGATTTTACATATATGTCTCTAAAACTTTCCTACGTGTTAGTCTGGATTCTGTGTGCATTTTGTTTTAGTTTAATTGCATTCATTTGACTCGAGAATAAAAAAAGAAAGATCATGACACATAGTTATTTAGAAATAATAAATAAAATGATGCAAGCTTTTAAAATAAGCATGATAAAGAATGTCCAAGCAGCAAGTTTACCTCAACATATTTCATTTTTTATATCATTTGAAGTGCACTTCATACACAGTGTTGTATATGCAGAAGCTACCTTTGGAGTACTTGGGCAAGGGGACTTAAACCTTTTTATGAAACCCGTGCCTAAAATTTCTAGTCCGTTCTTTGCATTTAATTGCCTACATCCTCAGCATTGTGCCATATTTTCAGCCAATGTTTCTATTAGACCTCATTGAAAAGCACGTGCTACAAGCCTTGTTCCCAAAGTTTATGGCTTTGTAGCCTCACACTTTTGATCTCTCCTTCTGCATTCTCATGTTTAGCTAGTTAGCGTGAATCTGAAGTTTGATCGCAGATACAGTTCTGTAACCAGTAATAGGATTGCATATGATAAAGTACGTTTCAGCAACTTGATCTTATTTTGAAATTCTGTTGTCTAATTGGCAGAGGTGCTGCATTGACTTCTGATATGAGGCACACAACAGCTGCCAACAACCAATATTAGAATATTACAAAGAGAACAACTTCCTCGGTGTGCTTTCGAAACTGATCAGTTGGTTCAGGTATATACAATACTCACTTTCTAATAAATTGTTTTTGCAAATCAAAACAGATCTCGTCAACATTGCAAACCTGCAACAAGCCATCTTAGGCATGTGTTTTAGTCTTATACAGCTTTAGTCAACAAAGAAACCTTCCGTTCTAGGAGTAATATCAGAGTCGAATATTCATACATACATAACAGAATCACAAACTTAAAAAAACATTATGCACCAAAGTAAACATACACATAAATTATACAACCAAAAAACCTTGAATACACGCCATAGCTTCACCCAAGTCATCTCGCTCGAAATGCCGGTCGAAACCGACATTTACAGAAATTTCCATAAAACCCATGTAGCTAAGACAAGCCCACATGCCGCTCGAAACCAACATTTACAAAAATTTCCATAAAACCCATGTAGCTAAGACAAGCCCACACTATCACAGCAGGCAGAAATCACATTGTGTTTTCACCACAGATAATACAACAAATAGAAACGAAAAATAGGAGAGATTGCATAGCTAAACAACCAAGTAACAATAACAACCCAAAGGGCGCGAACATGGTCCGATTCATACCAACGTTACATAACCGCTTGGGAGTCACCGGACCACGTGCTCTTCACCTCGAACAATGCGAGGCCCCCAATAACACCCCAAAACCTTTCCACCCCCAAAACCTTGGTTCGACTTAGGTTATATTGCTCATAAAAGCCATGCAGGTAAGAGAAATCCTCAGTATTTAACCAGAATTAAATTAACTTATAATGCTCAAATAACCATGGACTCTTGAGGGAAACGAACAGACAATACTGCTGCACCTACGAACCAGGCAAGTCTGCAGAGCTAAACAACCAAGTAACAATAATAACCCAAAGGGCGCGAACACGGTAAAACCCAAGTCGAGTAACTTTCCAAGATCTCGACGAGGGACAATTGTCCGCCCACAAGACCACACAGACAAAAAATCGCACAGACTGCAGAGCTAAACAAGCAAGTAACAATACCCGAGCAACCAGGAACTCCACCGCAGATGAAAAATCACACAGTCTGCAGAGTTAAACAAGCAAGTAACAATACCAACCCAAAGGCCGCGAAGACAGTAAAACCCAAAGGCCACGAAGATAGTAAAACCCAAGCCGAACTTTCCAGCATCTCGAGGAGAAACAGCTGGCCACCAATCAGACCACCACAGCACATGCCGACCACAACTAAGACAAACCCTCAGTATTCAACCAGAATGCCATTAACTTATAATGCTCAAATAACCATGGACTCTTGCATGCTCAAATAACAAGCTCAATTGTTCATGCCTTGCTATGAACACACTTTATTTACTGATCATGTTTTGTTTGTATAGTCAAATTTCTCATGCCAAAGTTAATCTTCTTGAAGTTAGACCAGGAAAATCTGAATCACTGATTGAAATTTCAGGCAATCCACAGCAAACAAGTGCACCAATTTTGTATGCAGTTCTTGATCTCCCTCCAACATTTTCCAACATTTGCCAACAATTCGTCTGCTGTCCCTCTGTTACTACTTTTTGATTTCGATTTCTTAGAACAAAAGCAGATTCCTTGATTCAATTAAATTTCTATTTAAGATAATTAACCATAAATCTGTCTGCAAACACGAACCCCTGCAGTACTAACTATATGCTTTGTTTCAAAATTCAGTCAAATCGCAATATAAATAGTATTCGCAATTTCTCTGAGTTTGAGGAGCCAATTCTTCGTCAACGGACTTCTGCCAGATTTGAAAGGTACACAACATTTGCAAAATTTTGTCAATTGCTGCTATCATAGTGGTTTTGCTGATCACTATTTCTGTACTAATGTCCTTGGCATTGTATATCACCTTTGGCAGTGTGACAGCAGCTGGTCAGCTTATCACAAAAACTACAGTTGAAGTTGTAACATATGAACGCACAGTTGCAGCCATTCTAGGAAAGTCTGGAAATGATCTTGTTAAAATTTAGCAGTTAAGCTAGTATAAAGAAGCATAAATTTCTGCAAATTCCTTGGCATCCCCTTCAACTGAAATTTTTGAAACATGCAAACTTGGAATGAAGTGCTGTCATTGCTCACAAAATGAGATTGTATTGACAGAATGACAAAATGTTACAGCACAAATCCTATGTTCTTAAATGATCATCTTGTATCTGAACATTCATCTAGTCAAATGTTGTATTAATTATTAGTTGATAAAAATTGGCATTGGCAATTTTTATTTTGTCTCTATGGCTCTTGATTCATTATGCTAATGTTTAATGCATTAATTATTAGTTGATAAAAATTGGCATTGGCAGTTTTTATTTTGTCTCTATGCCTCTTGATTCATTATGCTAATGTTTAATAAATTGGCATCTTTATCTGTTATATATTTGATTTTATGTAGAAAACCAATGTTATAATTCAATTTGAACAAGTTCCATAAATATAAATTACTATCTGCTATATTTAGTTACTTGAAATCATTTATCTAATATTTGGGTTTGTTTGTTTCTAATATTTGATAGCCATGTTGCTCATGCTTTACCATCATTCACCATTTTCTATCTACTATATTTAGTTACTTGAACTCATTTCTTTAATAGTTGGGTTTGTTTATTTTTAATATTTGTTAACTACATTGGGCATGCTTTACCATCATTCACCATTTTAATGATGATTCACCATTTTGACCATGGATTAGCAAGATGACCATGCATTAGCATCACAACCATGTTAATTATGATAAACACTTTTTACTATTATTAATCATGATAAACATGCCAATTATAATTAAATTTCAATATCTCTGATCCAATATAAAAATATTATTATTATTTATTTTTATTTAATTATAATATCACACTCTATCTTTGATGTTTAAATAAATAATGCATTTTATAATTTAAATTAGCCATATAATATTAAATACTGCTTATCCATTCATATTTAATTATAGCTATTAAATTATTTATAGTTTTAACTAAGTATAAATTTCCTATAATATTTTTATTATTCAGTATTCATAATGCAAAGATTACACTTCCAATCACAAAGAAATAAAATTCCTTGAATAAAAAGATTCCCACATTGAAATGAACTCTTATCTATTTTTTAAAACAATATTAATTGAATATGACTTTCATAATTTATAACATGTAATATCATTTCTCCCAGTTGTGTTAACCTGCAATAATTAGCTTATGCCAAGGTAAGCCTTTCTTGTCACCACGTATAAAGTTTAATAACATAATAACTTTTAAAAAATCAAGCTGCCAAAACATTATTTCTAACTAAAAAATAGAGTAATTTGAAGTGATATAGTCAATCTCCATTCTTTTATTATTTTCAATTATCCCAATTTTCATCATTCTATATGTCATCATACCTCCTATGCTTATGCTATGCCAAATAAATGAATTATATTAAACTATACCCCCTTATTAAGATAATCACAAAATAGAAAAACAACTATGTTTAATGGCATATGTTTATCTGTGATGTAAGTCCTTTCATTATAGTTCGAAAAAATTTCAATAAAAAACTAACTTACTTAAATGGAACACAGATATTGCAGAAAGCAAGAGTACACAACACCAAAAGATAATGAATTTTTTCTTGCAGATCATGATCAATTTACATTTCAACTCGTAGAGTTTGAATGTTTTTTTAATTTTAATCTGTTTATTTTAGTTTTTAATTTATAAAATAAACTTATCAAAATTACTTTGCTATTGTACTTAGATCCTATATTTACTAACCCAAAACTATAAAAAGACCAAAAGTCATGTCCTTTTGCATCACAACAAATTATTAATTAAATGCAACAAATTACTAATTAGAAATTAGATGCAGGGTTTATTTTCTTTGCTAATTAGTAATTGGAGAAATTTAAAGTTCACACTAAAGTTATGATAAACAATATTTTTAAATAAATATATCTTTTGTTCTTTTGACCATGGAATAATTCCCCAATCATTGACATTAACCTGAATGGTATCACTTATGTCCAAACATGTTACTAGATATCTAATCTTTCAATCATGGGTCCAAGACTCCATAATTTTTAAATGCTTAAGTTCTTCTTTGACTTCCGACAATCGTTTATCTAAATATTGAACACTCTCCACCACGAATTTAATTAACAAATTTATATTCATAATAATGTTTATTTGCTCATTATCATTTTATGAATATTTCCATAATATTCAAATGTAAAAAAATAACAAAATTCTATCTTTTGTGCACCATGAATTCATTATTATGCATTTAAATATATTTTATACCCCATGCTTATTAAAATACATAACTTACTTTAACACTCTTTAATTCTTCATACATTATAATGCATTATTATTACCTTTTATAGTTTTTTCCCGTCAAGGTTTCCATGATTCACTCTTAAATTTCATTACATTTTAATTATTAATCTAAACATTTTCTAAATCATGACACATTGGAAAATTACATCTAAAACTAATCTTACATTTATCACAATTCTTACTTAACAAACGCAAAGTTCATTATATTTCACTCTTTGCATAAAGTCAAAAAGTCCATACAACAATTCGCTATTCAATTCACTAAATCTTAATACAAGTAAACATGCCTAAAACACACTAGTAATGCAAACTAGCTCTGATGATAATGCAAATTAAACACAAATTAAATCTCAACCGGCAGGGACTAGCGCCACAACAGTGGCTCCTTGTTTCATAACAAGAGGAAACAATGACATTTCTCTTTATTGCACGGGTATTTGCCAACCATAATTGAAGGAAGGAAGCTTTACGAAAGCATAACCTTGCATAGGGATAAGTATGAGAAGGAGAAAGGAATATGAAGTGTTTCCCACCACTAGTGCGTGGAACAAACAAGAGCATTATGTCTCAAGAATATACTTTTGTTTTCATCTATTTATCTCTATATTACCAAAGTTATATTTCACCATGTTCTAGCTTGAGGGATGAATATCTAATATGCTAAAGACCAACATAGCAACAATGTATAGGTACCATTTCCAAAGTTATTTGAACTTATTAATAAAAAAAATAAAGTAAATTTTAAATAAATTTTCAGTATTTTGTTTTTTAATAAAAAATTTATAAATAACTTTGTATTACATTTTCTTGGAAGATTTTAGGAAATTTCCATGTGCACAAGTTTTAAAAATTGAAAGAGAGCATATAAATTATGTTAAGAAACTTGTTGTATATATCATCTTTTCCATAGAGTTTTAAGGCTTAGGAATGTAAATTTAAATTGTTAATGTTTGGTATTCAAATATTTCTAATATTTTAACAATACTTCTCTATATATCCATTTATTATTAAGATAAATTGTTCTGAAAAATATGTTGAAAAGAGAGAGCTAGAGCTATAATGCAAAAAGGTAAAATCAATTTTCTTTTTTTTCCAATTTGAGTTTAAGTTGTTTGAAAATTCATATCTTTTTGAGAAAAATAATTTCTATATAGGTTTAATTCAATATTTAAGAATGTAAATTTGTATCACTTGTCTTGGAGTTCTAAGAACAAGTTCTAAGAAATTTCCATTTTTTTTAGTGTAAGGTTAATATGTGATGCACAACTTGTCAAAGCCCTAGGTCTTTATGTTATGGTTAGAATATGAATTTATTATTAGTTTATATCTTATGGATAGGTTAGTGTAGTGGAACCTACATCATGTCATTTATTTCCTATTTATAATAAAGAAGATTCATTTGTATATGCCTCATATTTTGTTTCATGTATTGGATTTATTATAAAAGGAGGTTTTATGATCAAAATAATCTATTATTCATTGAATTTTTATCATTTTCAAAGAGTTGATTCATAACATTTAGTATCAAATCTATAATTGTAGGGTTTTTTCCCTTCATTCATGGCATCTTTGCATTTTTTCTATATATATATTTTTACGGTAGTTTTCATTACTGAGATAATATGAAGGTATAGGCAATACAAATTTTAAGATTTGGTTTATTATGATTTTAGAGATATCACCTATGTCAGATAACCTTTATAACTAATCATAAAATCATCTTTAAATGAGTCACCTTGGAATTTTTAACTATAACTAAGTTTATGTATGATTTTAGATAGTGAAAATTTCAAAAGACTAAGGAGACATATTAGTGTGTTTGCATGAAAAAAATTAAATTTCCTTTTCATTATAATTTGGAAGATACGGTTTGTGGAGTATAGGGTTCATGAATAATTATGAAATCAATTTTAGAAGGGTCCTTTTGGAATTTTTTCTATAACAATTCTTTGGCAAATTATTAGACTATAATATTTCAAAAAAAAAATTGAAACATAGTGAGTTATGTGTGGAGAAATTTTCAAATTTCGAACCATTATATTGTATAAGTTATATCTAGTGCAAGTTATGCTTTTTTATTGAACCTAAAATTTGTTTCAAAGCAAGTCATTTTGGAATTTTCACTATGATTTCTTATAGTAACCTTCATCATATAAAATTTTCACAAGCGTAAGAAGACATATAGAAGAAATATAAATCAAAATTTTAGATTGAGAAGTACTCAAATTTCATATATACATTGGGACAAATATTTATCATCTAGACAAAGTCTAAATTAAGGTTTGAAAGGTACATAACTTACAATAGGCCTAACTTTCAATTAGAAGTCCCATTTCTTGGTGACTCAAAAATTGTGATAAAGAAAACAAATGAGATTATTAGTATTTTCTAATATGACCATAGAGGGTGCTCTAAAACTTGCTTCAACAATTAAACTTCCAAAAATGTCATCCATGTCTTATGACTAAAATGAAGAGTTACAAAGTAACTATCCAATTTGGAAAATCAGCTTAATCATCTCAATGAAAGGCCAAGTGCAAAATATTGAATTCATAAATACACCAATATAAATATAATAAAATATGGAAAAAATGATAGAAAATTTTTAATAGAAGATGAATCAAAAGTTGGAAGAAATGGAAAATGTTGAAAATGATGTTGTCCTTGATATCAAAGGGGAAGTATAATGAAGCAACAATGAGTCGAAGGATGTAATATGCTAACCCAATGATCTTGTTTTCACAACATCCTCATCAAATGGTGTCTATGTGCCTTGAAGTTTAGTGAGTTTTTGGAAAAGTTATGATGTTCAAATGAATCTATGGATAATATAGTTGTGTATTCCTATCTGAGAATTTCCCAATGGTGTATCATAGTTCAAAAAAATCCTCCTAGATGAGAAATTATGACAACATGAAATTGGAAGCTTCAATGAGGGTCAAAACACCAATTTTTAGTAGAAAACAACAAATTTATTAAATTTTGTGCATGTTTTGGAATGGATTGGGTTTTCCATAAGAAGTTCACAACATTGGAAACTTAACTAAGATGATGTTTAATGGATTAAACATCACACATCATTAAACGAATCTAAAGATAGTGATTGAGAGGAGGAAGATCTATAACAGACAAAGTGCAAACTTGATCACTACTTAATGACATGCGAACCCCCACATAGCTATGACACATCAAATCATTGATGGTGTTAACATGGACAAATAATAAAATGACATGTTAGCATGAATATGTCAACAAATAAGCATGTACCAATAATAACATAGCATATTGGCAATACATTTTCTGTTGGCCAATACAGGCGAATTGGCGACACATGGCACCACTCAAGGTGTGCCACATTGTAGTTGTTACGACATGGTCATGTTAGTGTAGGGGAGTCTAATGAACCTAGGGTCCAGGTGACATGGAATTATTTTATGAAGAGTTTGCCCCATTTTATATTAGCTCCCCCGCTCCTATATCTATGTCACAACCCCAAGTTAAAGTTTATGTAATAAAGGTTAATGAAGGAAAAATAAGACCAAGGTCATGGGACACATATTCCAAGCCGAATATTGGGAAAATCACTATAGTGGGCATCACATTTTGTTTATTAATGTCTAAAGAAATTATCAAAGGTAAAGAGGTAATAATTGGCATTTTATCTATGAAAATAAATGTAAATAGGATAAAACAAAGTTTAAGAGACAAATATTTTCATGAGAGATAAATTGAAGGAAAATGAATAGAATGGAGGCCTCACTGATAAAAAAAGCTTCTGAGAACTAGTTCACAACTTTAGTTAATGGAACATTTTGTTAGTCCAGTTTTGGGAGCTGTCTTTTATTTTCTTATTCTCTCATACTCTTTCACTCTTAGACAATCCTTGGAGCACTTTTGCATGCGTTGGATTTGGCGAAGCAAAGAAAAGGACAAGCAAGAACAAGCAAGGAAAGGCAAGGAGAAGGTAGGATCACCAACTTCAACAAGAATATTTTGTAGGTAACATGTTGCATGCGTGATCTCCTAGTTGTGTGAACGCATGGTACATGAATTTGTGTATTTGGTCCATTTTCTGTCATTGGCATGGGTTTTACTGGGTTTGATAGTGGTTTGCACCTTGCATTGCCATTTCCTTGATAGCCATGATGTGATGGGATTCATTTATTGATTGAGGTTTGGATTGTTGAAAGGTTTTAGAACAAGTTGAGGTGGTATCAAGAAAATTCCCAAGGGTTGGAGGTGGATATGGTTTTCTCTACGAATCCCTCGACAGGTGAGTCAGGACAGGAAACTTCCTCAAGGTATGATGAAGGAATTTTGAGGCATCCAATAGTGTTTTGGTTTTGTGATATCTTGACTGGTTTTGGAGAGATCGCAATAGTTTGCAGATGGAGGTGCTTTAACCTCTGGATTCCATTAGTTTTTTATGTCTTGGTTTATCCCATGAGATCCCACATTCATGCTTGGAATATGGCATTGGGGTGATTTGCTGAATCAAATATTTGGTTCAACTCAATCTATGGTCGAGTGGTATGTAGAAGTCCTTAACTTGGTTGGATTTTGCATAAGTTAATAAGAGCTATTTTTCTATTATACTCTAAGAGACTTTATACTTGTTATCATGTTCCTTTACTGGCTATTTTTCATGGCTAATATTATGGTTATCTACTAGTTATAAGCATGGATTTATAATATGTTCTAGCTATACCTCTTGTTATAGTTGATAAGTTGATGGATGGTTGATGAATGCATGGAATAACTAGTGTGGTTGTAGCTACTTGAGAGAGAATTAGACCTTCTTAGTGATTCACAACTAAAGAACCAAAAATTACACTCAAATATGCATTCATGAATTGTAGCTTACATGTTTATCATGTGTTTGAAGAAATTTCAAGTATGTTCTGGTTTGTCTAGGTTTTACTCAAGTTTGTAGGTTTAGCCTCATCATTATGTCATTTATCATTATGAGAAGTCTAAGTTAGTTTTGGGCAATGGTCTAGAGGTTGGCCTGGAGTTGTGGCTCATATCTCGGGACCACATCATCTGAACTAGGAAAGTTGGGTCATAATCGCATGGATGTAGTGTTGTGCATTAGGGAAAATTTTAGGGGCTAATATTTGCAAGTGGGCTAATTTTCCATGATTTTTCCAAAAAAAGATTCACCAATTTCCATTTTTTCCTAAAAATGATTCACCAAAAATTTATAATACAGTTTTTTTTTACCTTAACAATAGCCAAAATTCTATATATACTAATATAAAATCATTGTAAACATAAATATTTCTACAAAAATATCACCAAACATTTTACAGTTTTCATATTAGGGACTAATAAGATTCGCCAAGGTTTCTAAACTTTAATATAAACTTCCATCCTTAAAATTTTCCTTGTTGTGCATGAGGTTGGAGGCCTTCAACCACACTCAGGGCTTGTCATGCATGCGGTTGGGAGTCTAGGTCAGTGAAAAGGAGCCCCAACTAAGGGTTTGGTCACTTGGGGTGGTTCTTTGGCCCCTGAGTGTCTTATAGCCCTGAGAGATGTTGTGAGTTGTCACTCAGTGGCCAGTTTGCAGGCCCCACTTCCTTAAATACAACTTAGAGTTTGGCTCATGTCATAGTGTCCCTCTGCTTTATATTTACCCAGAGGGCTAGTAAAAGTACGTAAATGTGGGGGTGTGGGTGTTACAGTTTGGTATCAGAGTTTCCAGGTTCAAATACTTGGATTGGATGAGCGGGATGTGATTGTTATGCATGCATGTCAGTCATATGCATGCATTGTAATAGTTATGGTTGACATGTACGTAGTTGGTGTTATAGTGCATGATGTCAATGGGTCATTATGTTGGTGTCATTATTATCTCTCTCTCTCTCTCTCTCTCTCTCTCTCTCTCTCTCTCTCTCTCTCTATATATATATATATATATATATATATATATATATATATATAGTACTAATTTGGACTGATTTATGCAGATGAGATATCCTCCCTTGAACTTCACTAAGGTATTCTTATTATGTTTATATTTGGTTATCTGACATGGTATGTTTGCATGAAGAAGAGGATCAGAGATGAAAGGAAATGGTGGATTACATTTCACGTGAATCTCCTTGGATCATATGAGTAGCATAGAGATGAGTATTGTTCTAACATAGCTGATGCCTTGAAAATTCTGCAGGCATAAATCAGAATTGTAAAGAAGATAATGATATAATCATTCAGTCACAAGAAAAACTTTCCAGGGAATAGGAAAAGAAAGCATACGTCAATGTGGTCATCTTTCAGAGTTTATCAAACTTGTAGAGATAAGGGAAACCATGGATCAATTATGGACAGGAGGACGTGACTAATGGGGAATATAGTAGCAGATCTCATGGTGGGAATAGGTTAGACAGGGGTGACACTGTCAGAGGTGGAAAATGGTCAGATACAACTAGCAGGAGAGGTAGTCGTTATGGGTTCTATTCTAGTTTTGGATTAGATAGACACCATGGGAATCATTTTTATCAGATCATTACATAAGGAATGAGAAGAAATACTTACTAGATGAGTTCAAGAAAGCCAAGTCTCCTACATTTGATGGAGAGCTAAAGAAGTAGAAGGATGTAGAAGCTTGTTTTCATGGAATGAGGAGGTTATTCAAACTGCATGACCATACAGAGAACATGAAAGCATGGATAGCCATTTTTAATATTGAAAGAAAGGCAAACATTTGGTGGGAAGATGTGAAGTGTGTCATGCACATTAAGACAAAGGAGTTGAGGTAGCATGAGTTCAAAAGACTCTCTAGGAGGAAATACTTGTCAGAGAGATAGTATGGTAGTAGGGCTAAGGAGTTTTACAAATTGAAGATGGGATCTATGACAATTGAAGAGTATATGACTAATTTTATGGGGTTGTTGAGGTATGTGCCATATCTTAAGGATGAGAAGACAAAGGTTCATAGATTCATCGATGGACTACCATTAGCATTCAACGATCAGCTTGAGTACGTTGAGCCTCAACCATTCAAGGAAGTCATTAGGAAGTTGAAGCATTGTTATGAGCAGTCTAAGTGCAAGACTGAGCCTAAGCATGACTAGAAAGAAAATGATAAGACCAAAGGAAAATAGCCTCTGAAGCGGGAAAGAACTCAAGATACAGGTGAGAAAGAGAATGTGGCTCCGTATAATAAGTTTAGCATATTTGAGAAGGGGCATGGATATCATTTGGGAGAGTAGAATAATAAAGGTAGTGGTAGAGAAGTATTGTGATGTTGGATATGTGGAAAAGGTCATTGCAAGAATGATCTTCCATTGTATCAAGGTGGCATACCTCAGATCTTTAGTGCTCAAGAGGCATAAACCATTGGGATGTTGGTCAAATAATTCCTCGAATTTATGTAGCATTTGATAAAAATCAGGTAGATCACTAAGCATCCATTATTGAGATGGAAGGTAAACTATGTGATTGAGTTGTTTCCATCTTGAGTGAGCCTAGATCTAATTATAGTTATGTTAATCTTGACCTAGTGGATAAGTGTGTTTTGAGTAAGGACGTGCATGTAGATTCTTTGTTGGTGCAGTTGGTTACAACTACTAGGAAAAGAGTTCATCATTGGGTGTGATCTTATGCATTTGAGTTGAATGGTATGCCTACATTAGCACAACTGAATGTGCTTCCTTTGGGTTTGTACAATAAGATTTTGGGTATGCATTGGTTGTACTTTCACGGGACTAAGGTAGATTATTACGAAAAGACTGTTGAGTGCTTGGATGATGATGGAGAGAATGGTTACAACTATGCAGGAAAAGCGCAGTTACAAGAAAGGGTGTGTATTGTTTTCAGTGCATGTTTCTAGTGAAAAAAGGAAGGATGTTGAGGATGTTGAAGTCTTGAAGAGGTATCCAGTTTTGCAGCAGTTTTAGGATGTATTTCTAGCAAAGATTTCATATTTACTGCCTCAAAGGGAAGTGGATTTTTCTATTGAATTGGTACGAGAAGCAACACCAATATCAAAGGTACCTTATAGGATGAACTCTCCAACATTAGTGGAATTGAAGTTGCAGCTTAAGGAGATGATTGATAAGGGATACATTACGCCAAGTGTGTCACCTTGGGGCGCACTAGTGTTATTGGTGAAGAAGAAGGATGATACTCTTCGGTTGTGTATTGATTACATGAAATTGAACAAGGTGACGATCAATAATAGGTATCCTTTTCCATAAATTGATGACTTGTTTGATGAGTTGAATGGAGAAAAAATGTTCTCGAAGATTGACTTGAGATCAAGATATCATGAGGTATGCATCAAAGAGGAGGACATCTACAAAACTGTATTCCTTACCATGTATGGCCATTATAAGTTTTTGTTAGTTCCTTTTCATCTTCCTAATACTCCAACTACTTTCATGTGTTTGATGAATAGTGTGTTGCATCCCCAAGCATGTGATAGTATTCATTGATGACATATTGATATATTTTAAGAATGAGGAAGAGAATGGAGAACACTTGGAAACAATGTTAACATTATTTGGAGAACATCAGTTGTATGCCAAGTTTAATAAGTGCAATTTCTTTCAAAAAATGTTCATTACTTGGGCCATGTTGTTTCCAACGAAGGTATAACAATGGACCAAAAAATGATCACAGTTATCATGGAGTGGGAAACTCCTTGAATGTGGATGAGGAAAGATCATTCTTGGAACTAACAAGGTATTAGAGGTTGTTCATCAGGAACTTCTCATGGATTTCCTATCCTATTACATCTTTGCAATGAAAAGGAAAGAAGTTTGAATGGGCTGAGGAGTGTACAACTAGTTTTGAGTAGTTGAAGAATTTTCTTACAAATGCTATGGTTTTGGAGATTGTGAATCCAGACAAAGAGTTTATGGTATCTACAAATTCTTTCAAGAGAGGACTTGGTGGAGTCTTGATGCAGGAAGGAATGGTGGTATGTTATGAGTCAAGTAAGTTGAATGAGCATGACCAGATTTATGTGACTCATGATATTGAGTTGGTAGCTATTATTCATGCCTTGAATATGTGGATGTATTTTCTAATTGTTAGGTGGTTTATTTTGATGACCGATCATAGTGGATTGGGGTACAAGCTAGTTGGTTGGATACTCTCAGTGAGTTTGACATTAAGATCAGGTACATTAAAGGAAAGGAGAACAAGGTTGGAGATGCTCTTAGTAGAAGAGTACAAGTGAATCACATTGTAGTTGTAAGTTCTTATGGGACAGATTTCTAGGAGCATATCTTGCAGGTAGGACAACATGATGACATGTATCACCAATTGAGGCATATGTTACAACAACAAGGTGAAGGTAACAGGGATGAGGAGTGCCATCTCACGGTAGATGGTTTGTCCAGATTCAAGAACATGATTTATGTACCAAATGATAAAGAGCTTAAGAATCTTATCTAGAGGGAGTTTCATGTTAACTCATATTCAAGTCACCAGAGATATAAAAATACATTGAAAATTGTTAAGAAATTTTATCATTAGCCAAAATTGAAGAAAGAGGTAGTTAAGTTTGCTACGAAATGTTTGGGATTTTAATAGGTAAAATTAGAGTGTAAGCATCCAAGTGGTTTATTGTAGCATATTATGATTCCAAGTGGAAATGGGAGGTCATTTCCATGGACTTCATTATAAGTTTACCGAGGACATCAAAGCAACATGATTCTATCATGGTTGAGGTTGATAGGTTAAGTAAGGTAGCACACTTCATTGCAGATATGTCTACGAATTCAACTAGTGAGGTAGCTCATATTTTCATAAGGGTGATAGTGAAATTTCATGGTGTCCCTTAGAATATTGTGTTTGACGAAGATGCCGAGTTCACATCTAGATTTTGAAAAGAGTTTTTTACAGGTTTGGGGATAAAGTTGGCTTTCATTACAACCTATAATCCATAGAAAGATGGATAGACAGAGATGGTTAACAAGATTCTTAAGCTCAAGTTGAGGTTGTATGTCATGAATAAATAGAGGAAGTGGGAAAAATATCTTCCACTAGTCGATTTTGAATATAATAATGGGTATCAAGAGTCCTTGAAGATTAGTCCATTTGAGGCACTTTCTGGGTGATGTTGGAGTGCTCCTATCATTTGGAGTGATCCAGTGAATAAAGTGTTGATTGGAACAAATATGTTGGAAGAGATGGAATAAGAAATATAGGCTATTAAAAGGAGTTTGAATTGAGCACAGGACAAGAAAAAGAGTTATGCAAATTGGCATATGGAATTTAAGGAGTTTCAGATTGGGGAGCATATGTAGCTGTGCATCAATCCCAAGAAGAGATCCTTGAGAATTGGGTCATGTGTGAAGTTTTCACCTCAATATTACAAACCTTTCGAGATCCTTGAGAGGATTCGACCAATGGCCTACATGCTTGCACTGATTTCGACAATGAAAGTCCATGACGTTTTCAATGTTTCATTGCTTAATAAGTATGCCCAAGTTGGTGATCATGGGATTAACTAGTCTGTATTATAGGTGCAAACAAAGGGATAATTCTAACCAGAACCATAATGCATATTATGGCGGGAAACATCTCATGCTTGAAAACTGAGCAATCGAGAAAGTTAAAGTGTAGTGGAAACACTTTAACACTTTGGGCCTGATGAAGTGCATGGGAGATGGTGGATTAGATGCAATCTTTGTATCCTTCATTATTTGTCGAGTTAAGCGAATGAGTTTTGGTATATGTATCTATATATGTATATGGTTATAGATACCATAATGAGCTATGTTATAAAGCTCCAATAAGAAGTATGGCTACCACATTTGTCATGTTGGTCATGGTTTTTAGTAGTTGTTCATTGTAAGTACTGCATTGAGCTATGTTATAAAGCTATATAGGCAGTAGGTTTTGTTTTCAGCGGTTTGCTTATCATAGGTGTGATTGAACATTGAGGATGTTGTTCCCATAAGGGGGATGGGTTTATAACAACCCCAGGTTAAATTTCAAGTAATAAAGGTTAATAAAGGAAAAATAAGACCAAGGTCATGGGATGCATGTTCCAAGATAAATGTTGGGCAAAGCACAATAGTGGGCATCACTTTCAGTTTATTAATAGCTAATAAAATTGGCAAAGGCATTGGGAAGGGAAAATAGGTAATTATTGTCATTTTATTTATGAGAATAAAAGAAAATAGGAGAAAGGGAAGGTGAAGATACAAAAATTTGCATGAGAGGGAAACTCAAGGAAAAATGAAGGAAAATGAAGAAAATACAGACCTCGATAATAAAAAATATTATGAGGATCGGTTCACAACTTTTCTCAATGGAACCTTTTGTCAACTCAATTTTGGGAGTTCTCTTCTATTCTCTCATTCTGTCATACTCTTTCACACCTAGAGGAATCTTGGATCACTATAAAGTACATTGGATTTTGAGAAGGAAGGAAAAGGAAAAGCAAGAGAAAGCAAGGAGAAGGTTGGATCACCAACTTTAACAGGAATATTTTGCAGGTAACAGGTTGCATGTGTGATTTCGTAGTTGATGTGTTAATGTATGGAACATGAATTTGTTAATTTGGTCCATTTGTTGTCATTGAAATGGGTTTTTCTTGGTTTGACAATAGTTTTAGCCTTTCCTTATCATTACCTAGATACCCATGCTATGATGGGATTCATTTATTGGTTGAGCTTTAGATTGCCAAAAGGTTTTGGAACTTGGTGAGGTGGTATCAAGAAAATTCACAAGGGTTGGGGTGGAGATGGTTTTCTCTGATAATCCCTCAAGAAGTGGGTGTAGATAGGAAAATTCCTCAAGGTATGGTGAAGGAATTTTGAGGCATCCAAGCTTGTTTTACTTTTGTGATCTCTTGACCAGTTTTGGTGAGAGCGTGGTAGTTTGAGGGTGGAGGTGGTTTAACCTCTGGATTCCCTTGGTTGTTTATGTCTTGGTTTATCCCATGAGATCCCACATTCATTCTTGGAATATGGAATGGGGGTGATTGGATGAAAGAAATATTTGGTTAAGCTCAATCTATGGCTAGGTGGTGCTTGGAAGTCCCTGACTTAGTTGGAATTTACATAAGTTAATAAGAGCTATTTTTCTATTAGACTGGAAGAGCATTTATACTTGTTATTATGTGGATTTGATTGTTAGTGTGAAATTACTTGGAAGGTATACAAAAAACGTTTCACTTAAGTCACTAGGTGACAAGTGACCCTAAAAACAAGTTGATGGCTACTTGTGATTGATATCTATAATAAAAATTGAAAACCTACAACAAAACTATAGACAATCTAGAATAGAAAGTAGCAGTAAAAAAATCCAATGCAATAACCAAAATGGAAAGAATTAAATTTTTTTTATTTTTATTTTTATTAATAGCACTTGGTCAAGGAGATACATAGATGGGTCTATAAGTCCCCCTCCTTGGGATGGGTCCATTGATGTCCTTGATGCTTCAGAAAATGATATTCTCTCTCAATATGTGAAAAAAACCAAATAAGATGTGGATAAATCAAAATTGGAGCTTAAAGAAAAAAGACGATAATAGTGACGATGATTATGATCATGGTGAAGAACGAATGAAAACCCCTCCTATTTATATGAAAGTATTGAGTTAATCTTGAAAATGGAGAATAATAAAATAATATTAGCCAAACCAAGATCTAACCACTTGGAATACTTTCTTATATTTATTGGAGAGGGAAAAGACATTTAAAATGGTTAAATATCTTTATTTAGAAATAATTAACAAATGATATGATTTATTAATTATTTCGCGAGAATTAAGAATGGTGTGAAAGCAAAATAATTATTAAATAGTGATTTAATCATTATTCTAATAACAAAAATAAGGAAATTTAAATAAATATTGATTTATTTAGATATTCCTATGGGATGTAGTCAAATGTGACAAGGAATAATTATTTAAACAATGATTTAATAACTATTCCTAGAGAAAATTAAATAAATAATGATTTATCTGATTATTCTCATGGGTTTTTTATTTAAATTACAAAAATAATTTAATAAAACTGGTTTACTAAATTATTTTCCACTCACTATGATAAAATTAAATCTACATGGTGTATTTCAATCCACCTAGTTAGAAATGGCTAGATGGTCATTTTTTTTGTGATAACCTTGATGGTTGTTCGATCATGGTTAATATTTTGGTTATATGTTGGTTATAAGCATGCTTCTATAATATGTTCTAGCTATGGCTCTTCCTATACTTGATAAGCTGGGGAATGGTTGATGAATTCATGGACTAACTAGTGTGGTTTCAACTATGTGAGAGGGAATTAGACCTTCTCGATGATTAACAACTAAAGAATAGAGATTTACACTCAGATATGCATTCATTACTTGTATCTTACATATTTGTCATGTGGTTGATGAAATTCCTAGTATGTTACGGCCTGTCTAGGTCAGGTCTATGACTCAAGTTTCTATTTTTGGCTTTTTCATTATGTCATTTATCATTTTGAGAGGTCTCATGTAGTTCTGGACAATGGCCTAGAGGCTAGCCTGGAATTGTGGCTCAGCACCTGGGACCACACCCTTTGAACTACGTAAGTTGGGTCATAACCACATGGAGGCAGTGTTGTACATGCATTTGGAGGCCTTCAACCGCTCCCATGACCTGACATGCATGTGGTTGGGAGCCTAGGTTAGTTAAAAGGAGCCCCAACTTATGGTTTAGTCACTTGGGGTGGTTCTTTGGCCCCTGAGTGTCCTATAGCACTGAGGGATGTTGTGAGTTGTCAATTGGTGGTCAGTTTATAGGCCTCACTTCCTTAAATAGAGCTTGAAGGTTGGGTCATGTCCTAGTGGCACTTTGCTTCACATTTACCAAGAGGGATGGTAAAAGCAGGTAAATGTGGGGGTGGGTGTGTTACATAACAGATATCTATATATATATATATACATATACATACATACATATATATATATACATATACATACATACATACATACATACATACATACATACATATATATATATATATATATATATATATATATATATATATATATATATATATATGAGTTTAAAAGAAGGACTGCAGATGAGGTTCAAACGTGAAGTCATGGCCTTCATGGTTTAAGCGAAGAGCTTTGTTTTGTAGGTCACAAGTTTAATTCAGTTTGGCTTTCGTTGTGATGTGATTATTGTGTTGTTGTTGACATGGTTCTCTGTGATTGGTTTTTGGTAGTGAAATGGATCTCTATGTTAGTTGACGTGGCTCCTCATGATTGGCATATCAATTTTAACTGGTCAGTGGTTATTGTCATGGAATTATGTGATTGGTTTCTAGTAGTTTAACATGATTCTCTACGATTGTTGATGTGTTGGTTCATTATTGGTTTATGTTAGTTGACATAGATCTCTATGAATTTTGACGTGGAGATCTATGGTAGTTAACATGCCTCCATATGATCAGTTATGGGAGTTGACATGGAATTCAATGATAGTTGTGGTACTTGATGTGGCTCTCTATGATTGATGGATGTGGCTCTTAGTGGCATTCAATATAACTCTCAGTGATTGGTTAACACAGCTCTTAGTGGTAGTTGATGCAGATTTCTATGATTGGTTTTGGCGGTTGACATAGCTCTTTGTTCATGGAAGTGGCATGGCTCTCTTTGGTGGGTTACATGGGATCTTTTAATTGGCTTGTGATTGTTGATGTGATCTCTGATGTGGCTTTACATGACTAGTTTAGGGTAGTTGAATGGTGTTTAATCTCAATAGTTGCATAAACCTTTAACAATATATATAGTAGCATAATTAATAGAGAACATTGTGATTCTTCAGGAGCTTAAAGGTTCAAACTCAGTTGGACTGCCCAAAGTTTAATTTTTAATTCTACACACATATGTCCATTTTTTGAACTGCTAACCAGTTAGTGGAAAACATATTGTAAAACAATTATGACAGTTTATGCATTTTTTATAATGGACGTTGGAAAGTGTCATTTTTTAGAATAGTTAATCTTTCCAGTGTTTTTAAGGGTCAATTTAAGGGTAAATTGATTTTTTGAAAAAGGGTTTTGGTTGAATTCTTTTGTAATTTGATAGAGGGAAGTTGAAAAAAAAATTGAGATCAAGGAGGTCATGATTCTTATCAACATGAATGTATGAACATCTTTTTAACATGTCAAGTTGCAGATAAACAAAAGGTAGGTTGATTTGGTAATGATTTGATCTTGTGGATCTAGTTCAAATTATTACTAAACGTGGTCCAAAATAGGTTGACGAAGGTTGTGGGCACCTCCATCGAGGGTGGAATCTCAATCAAGTTGAAGCCTACTACAAGTCGGTGCCTGCACATTTTCGAGGTTGGTACGTAAATTAGGTTGCATCCTATTACAGGTTGGTGCTTGCACATTTTGGGGGTTGGTTCCTCCAACAGGTTGGTGGCTACAAATCTATTTGAACAAATTGAAGAAGACAAAAATAATTTGTGGTTTTCTCCTAGAAGGGTTTCCTCTTAAAATTTATTGTTCTCATGTGTTTATGTGATGATTATTACTCATGCATTGCTATATATTCAATTATTGATGAAATGGTTCTAAAATGATGAAATTTCCATTACATTAATTCATCCCCAATCCTATAACAAGTGGTATTAGAGTGGGTTCCTTCAGGAACAATTAACTACTAGAAGGCGGATCTAAGGAGTCATGGCAATGAAATATCAAGAAGAAGACATGGATATGGAGGAAAATTCTATCATGTTTTTGATAATTGAGTTATAATAATCCAAAAGAATGAAATTCTATCAAAAGAACTAAGATAAAAGGAGGAAGAAATTTCCCTACTCAAAATAGAATCAAATGTAGTAAGACAATCATCTAAAGGAATATCTTTTGACCAATTTCATCTTAAAATGGAACGAACTAAGGTCAAAATAAAAAACAAGGAGAAATCATTGTGGTACCAAACATTCTTTTATGATATTTTTATATATGCTACACATTTGGTCATAAGTTAGCTAACTACAAAATGTATGAAGAAAAAGGGTTTCTAAAGAATGGCTACTCAAGCAAATTCTCTAGAAGCATTTATGGTGTAAATAGAAGAAACTATTTTTCTTCTCTACAAATCCATGTTAATGTTGTATGAGCCATAATTTTGGACAAAAACCTTGGGATTGAGAAATAAATCAAGTGAAGGAAGAATGCGCCCTTAAATCGGATGTATGGAAGAATGTATAAGAAATATGTGGTCCCATGTTGCATGCTCAAAAACAAGGAATGAATGGTATGTTGATAGTATCTTATCAAGACATGTGACAATAAATCAAAGAAAATTAAGAAAACGCAAGGAGATAGATGGAGGTAAGGTAATTCTTCGAAATAATGCATCTGCAAAAATAACTAGAAAAGGAACTGTCAACATTGATAATGGAATGAAATTGTCCCAAGATGTGTTGTATGAGGAAGGATTGAAGCATAATATCTTGAGTGTTAGTCAAATGAGTGGTCAAGGGTATGATACCATGTTTAACTCTAAGAGATGTGAAATTACAAATTTGAATTTTGGTAAATTGTTACCAAGAGATAATAAGACCGAAGGCTATGTGTGCATCCTTAATGGATTTTAAATTGAAAAATGATGCATTGGAAGGATAGAAGAAAGTTGGCTATGGCACAAAAGGTTGGGAAATATCAATTTTGATAACCCGGTAAAAGTTACAAGAGAACAAGGTGTAAGGGACATGCTTGTAATTTTAAATACATACAATACCATCTGTAAAACATGTTAGTTTGGGAAGAAAACTAGAGTCTTATTAAAAAAAAAAACATTTAGCATCTAGGACACTGGAAATCATTCATACATATCTATGTGGACCAACTATGACATGTACTCTGAAGTGAGAAGGGTATTTTTATGTCTTTTGAAGATGGTTTCACAAGAATGACTTGGGTTAGTTTTCTAAAGGAAAATTAGAAGCCTTTGAAAAATTTAAGACTTTTGGGGGCCCTTATAGAAATTGAAATGTATTTGAAGATTGAATGTCGAAGTATTGATAGAGGAGGAGAATTCACCTCCCATGAATTCAATGACTTTTGTGAACATCATGGAATCAAAAGATAGTTCACTATCATAATAACTCCTCAATAGAATGGTGTAGATGAAAAAGAACATAACAATTTAGGATATGGCAAGATGTATTTTAGTGAGATGTAATAATATGATAGTAAATATCTTGAATAGGGATTAAGTCAAGATAAATAACACCAACAATACTTATGAATTATGGAAAGGAAGATTAACCACAATTAGACATTTCAACATTTCTCAAATAAAAGGCTACATTAAACTAAATGAAGAAAAAATAGGGAAATTGAAATCTAGAGCCAATGAAGGAACATTCTAAGGATATGCCTATTAAAGCAAGTGTTACAAGTTCTATAACAAAATAACTCATGAAGTCATTGAATGCATTGATGTGAAAGTAGATGAACCACTACCCCATAATAAAGGTATTCCCCAAGATCAACCTCATCCAGTTATCTTCCAAGAATAAACATTAGAAGAACATGAGGATGAACAATATGAATAATATCAAAGAGAAGAACATGATACTTTGTTCATGAAATCTCCATCTAGATAAGCATAGAAGAATCATTCGGAAAATCAAATTTTGGGAGACAAGGGTTCAGGATTCCAAAAAAATCTAAAGCTCATCAATGCACCAAATCAAGAAAATATAACCTTTTTATCTATTATGAGCCCCACAACTTTTTTGAAGACAAGTAAGATCAGAATTGGATTAAAGAAATGTATGAGGAGCTGGAATACATTGAGAAGAACAAGGCTTGGGAATATGTTCCAAGACGTGAAGGTAAAAATGTGATTGGAACCAAATGGGTCTATAGAAACAAAATCAATGGGAATGGATAACTTGTGGGGAATAAGGTAAGACTTGTATGCCAATGATATGCACAAGTTGAAGGTGCGTAGTTCGATTAAGTAATTACTCTAGTAGCATACCTTGAATATATTAGAATGTTTCTAGCCTTTTCTTGCTTCAAAGGATTCAAGGTTTATCAAATGGACACAAAACCATCATTTTTGAATAGGGAACTCAAAGAAGAAGTTTATGTTGAGTAGTCGAAGGAATTTCAAGTAGTAGAAGATAAATATTATGTATGCAGACTAAACAAAGAATTGTATGGCTTGAAACAAGCACCTAGGGGATTGCAAGTTAATCAACTAGGAAATGGAATTTTCATATCTTAGTCTAAGTACCTTTAAAAAATTCTAAAACCGTTTGGTATGGAAAAATATGCCTCTGTGAGCACCACCATGGTTCCAAGTTGCAAACCTAGCAAATATGAAGAGTCTCCTGAAGTAAACAAAACTATGTACACATCAATGACCAATAGCCTTCTTTATTTAACAACGGCATGGCCAAATATCATGCAAATAGTAGGACTAGCAGGCAGGTTTCAATCATATCCAAAGCGTTGGGAAAAATACTTGGGGGCGAGGGGTGAATCAATATTTTAATTCACTTGAACTTTCAATTTCATATATAGAATTATGTATATCATTGTTCTTAAAGAAAGTTTTGTATGTACACAAGTTCAGTGAAGGAAACCATCATATATCTAGTTTACTAATTTTCCATGTGTTCCATTAGATGTTTATGTTTAACCATTTCACCATTAAATGAATCATTTTTTAGTATGTAGTAAAGGATAGAAAAAATCACAACACATAAGCAACACACATAAAACACCATGATTTTAAGTGAAAACCCAATGTGGCAGAAAACCACCACTTTCGCTGTCTCTATCTTCTTTCTTATTATATAACTAAAATCTCCATTACATTTTGTACTGGTGTAGACTCTTACTACTACGCATCCACCCACATGTAGGAGGCTATAACCTCCTCTCCTTCTCTAGCTAGAACTAGAAGGGAGCTACAATCGCCTGAACTCATTTACCAACAACTACCGGAAGGGAGATCCTACCCCCTTACTGAAGGTTTCAACCCTTAGCTCCTTGTGGACCACTTTCCAGAGTGTTTCAGAATGGATCCACTTGTCAAGAAATCATCAAACAACTTGTAGGCCACTTTTCATCAAATTTTGATACTAGACCTTCATCAACAATAAGCCAAAACCAATATCCAAAATAAAATATAAAAATATAATTTTGAATCACTGAATCTCCATAAATCAACTAAATATATGAAGCATCAAACTACTAAATACAGAAACCAACCAGAACTACTAAACTTCAGAATATGTATGTGACTTTTCTTAATAGAACATGCGTATATATGTGCTTCCTCTACGTAAAACATGCATATAGATCTTAGATTACTGAGCACTAAATATTTTGGCTAACAAAATCATTGTAACATTTAGTCACTCATTGAATCAAGTATTGAACAAATCACAGATCATTGAACCATACCGATCATCATAACTGATCAATATAGGAATCAACCCAAACAACACTTCCAAATATAGATTAAGATGTCATTGAAAGACAACATAAAATAGAATAGACATCATCGCAAATTATCATAAAGCATCATTGCAAACCTTGACCAAATATGATTCAGAATATATACATGCTTATAATTAAGAAGATGAGTGTATATATGTGCTTATGATGTGGGACATCAATGTATAGATATCAACATACTAAAACATACATCAATGAATATATATGTGGCTACCTAGACATAGATCCACGTATGTACATGACTATTCATAAGAAAACCAAC
The DNA here is from genome assembly GCA_031772625.1 of Pinus tabuliformis. Classification (NCBI taxonomy): domain Eukaryota; kingdom Viridiplantae; phylum Streptophyta; class Pinopsida; order Pinales; family Pinaceae; genus Pinus; species Pinus tabuliformis. The sequence continues at coordinate 414,030,300 of CM062807.1, forward strand.
TTACAAATCTTAAATCACTAAATCATTCCTTTGCTTCAAACAAAACACATACTACACATACCTTACTATCAAATCATCAAGTTACTAAAAGAACATTCAAATCACAACATCACTTATAGCCATAGATCTATCATTAAACAGGAAAATCAAACAATCATATATTTCATCATGTCTACATATCTTTCAGATCTGAGCCTTCTTCTTGCCCTCTAGTGTACACCTACTTTAGATTAGATCCATATGAATAAACCATTCACTTTTACATACAACACCTTGATCTCCATTTCCTTATATAATTTTTTCTGTATGCAATACTTTAAGTAAATCCTTTGGTAATGTCGTTAGTATTTATTGAGGGGATCAAATGAATGTTTCTACTCCAATCACTATGGGCCAGTACCATGGTAATGACCCTTGGTATCCATATTTCCATGTGTTATATTCTGTACCTGGCTTTTACTCATAATACATGTGTATGTACGCGACCCTTCTTCATAGGAACCACATATACTTTCTCAAACATTACTAAATTTTCATTTCTCTATGCATATCCTTTGTAGCATCTGTACCACTCTGCATGAGTTCCAAAATCATCATATTATCATATTGTTGATAGCAAGTACATCTTTATTAGGTAGGTTTCCATCAATGATAATACATTAGCCATAATGCCAAAAATATACCCCTTTGGACTTTATGGCAACCACTTTAGGGTTTTCACACCACATGCAAACACCTGCAAATACACCTGCAAATACCGAGCCTTCTCTCCAAGTCTCCAAGTCACCTCTCCAAACACGAAGCTTCTCTCCCTTTTCGACATTAAGGGAAAAGGACTGAACCAGACTGAATGAAGTAATTCCCTTGTAGTGCTTATTGTTGTAGGTCTAATCTGTTGAATTTTACATACTGACCATGCTTCTATTGAGCATATGCTAAACCTTCTGAAGATATTTAATAGAGTACAATATTTTATGACTAAACCAAATATGACCTTTCCTATCCTCAATGACTCTATGCTCCCATGATTACATCAAACACCCAACAAATTTGTGTTTACATATTGGACCTAAATTTTACATGAATGTCCTAAAACAATGGGATTCCATACATGACATGACTTGATCCCAATAGTCCATATATGACTAAATTTCACAATGATTTACAACATGGGTCTTTTCATGACCTTTATATTACGAGAAAAATATGACACTTATAGCTAAGAACAGGGATCTCAATAACAATGTAGTAAGACCATAGCAGTCATGAACAACCAACATGAATATGAAACATAATCATCATATGAAAGCAATATAACCAACAAAATTATCATCCTCAATCATATAAGACAAGACAATGTAAGTAGCAATTTCTCTTTATCAAGTGCTTTAAGTAGTATAATCAATCAATAATATAACTACAACATAAGCAACCAAACATTCATAGGCACTCAAACATTCTGACATAATGGAAGAAACATATACACATATCTTCTCATCCATGAAGAGATATCAACAAATCATGAACTAAAAACACCATCATGCAATAAGAAATGCTTAAGAAATCATAATGTAAACAATGCACTATTAGAATCATAGCAAATTCTCCACCTAAACATCTGGAAACTTCTCACCATCAACTCTAATCACATCCATCTCATCAACCAACAAATACATCAAGAACCATCTCAACAACAACAACATAAAATTAGCTTATATGAATCAATCATCATTTTTTAAAACATCATAAGGGCATCAAGAACAGACTGTAGCAAACCAATGTCAAAACCATAATACCAATAATGAAATTATGGAAGCATATGGGAAGGCCCCCCTGAATCTATGCCACTCCATATTCATTACTAAGAGGCATATGCAACTATCTATCTCAAAATTCACGTATATATGTGACTGTCTTTCATACTATCCACATATATAAATTAAATTGCTGGTGTTTACAATATCATCTGTCACTGAACATGACATAACTATTAGAACGATTAGCAGAGTGAATATGCAAGAACCATTCCTAATTTTTGTCTAAGATATTTAAGGGAATCACATGAAAGAGGCTTGGTAAATAAATATGCAACTTGTTTCTTTGAAGGAACATACTCCAACTTGACCTTTTGTTCAAGAACTTTTTCTCTAAGAAAATGGTATTTGATTGGAATGTGCTTCATTTTTTGGTGAATGAAAAGGTTTTTAGAGATACTTATGGCATTAATGTTGTCACAGAGAATAGGTACAGGTTGAGGATACTTGACTTGAATGTCCTATAATGTTTGAATCATCCATAGAAGTTGAGTATAACAAGAGGCAACAATAACATATTCTTCTTCAACAATCGATAAGGCAACAAAAATTTATTTCTTATTGAACCAAGAAAGTAAGTGAGGTCCCAAATATAATGCTCCTCCTTTAGTACTTTTATGGTCATCAACATTACTCGCCCATTTTTCTTCTATGTAAGCATGAAGTGTAAAATATGTGTTTTTGGGATACCATAGACCAAAATTTTGAGTGCCTTGAAGATACTTGAATATTCTCTTGATTGATTTCAGATGGGTTTCCTTAGGGTTTGCTTGGAATCGTATAACTATCCCAACAACATGCATAATATATGGTCTTGTACCAGTAAGATAAAGTAAGTTTCCAATCATAGATCTGTATTCAGGTTGATTACCAGAAGGAGAGTCATAGTTTTGACTGAGATTTCATCCTATTTCCATTGGTGTTAACACATACTTACAGTATTCCATTGCATACTTCATCATAATCTTATTGAGATACTTGGTTTGAGATGGAAAGATGCCATCTTTAGTTTGATGAAATTGAAGACCAAGAAAGTATGTGAACTCACCAAGTAAAGAAATTTCAAATTGCTACTGCATAGCTGAAGAAAATCCTTGATTGATAGATTCAATATTGCTCCAAAATACCATGTCGTCAACATAAACTACTACCACCACAAGTTTATTTTTGTCATATTTTATATATGAATTGCTTTCTGCAGATCCTTTCTTGAACCCTTATTGTTGAAGATACATGTAGTTACATTTCCTTCTTCTGATGCTTCTCTGTCTTCTTCTCCTACAACTTCTTGGATTTGAGTAGGAAGAGGTTCATCATCTGCTTGTTCTTCCCTTTTGTTACCATACCAAAGCTCATATTGAGTTTTATCACTATTTACTCAAATACGATCCTTGTTAAGTATATACATGACTCTATGCACTACTTCTGCCCATAAGGTTTCAAGTGTTCCTAACTCATCAAGCATGGCTCGTACCATTTGTTGAACTGTTTTGTTCATGATTTCTTCCACTCCATTTTTTTGAGGAGTTTTAGCTATGGAAAACTTCCTTTCGATGCCATGAAAATTGACATGATTTGAAAATGCTATTTTTAGGTGGATAAATGTTGGGAAAGTCATGAACTGCTCCCATCCTGCTTGATTTGTATAGTTGAGAAAAGTTGAGGTGCCCCAACCTTTTGTGCCAAAGCCAACATTCTTCATATTTTCACAAAAAAGAGTGCTCTTTGTCGCCCTTTAGGATGTAGTCATTGCCTCGATTTTTGTTTACCCTGATTATGATATTACCTATATCAAAATTTATTACCATGCAATTATTTGATCTGAAAATGACTTCGGGCCCTTGATCACCATTTGACTAACACTTAACAAGTCATTTCTTAGCTCGTCAACAAATGATACATTCTCAACCTTGACCTTTTTCTTTAAAAACACAGATCCTTTCCCTTTAAGAGGTACATGTGAGTTATTACCAAAGGTCACATTATTTTATTTCTTTGTTTCATTAAAAGAGGCAAACTTATCTCTATCACATATCATATGTCTGCTATCAATGTACCATAGATTCTCTTGATCTCCTGCATACAATGCCAAAACACAATTTTTAGAGGAAACATTTTTCATTTTCCATACCTTGGGTGGTATTGTCTTCTATTGATGTTGATAAGATGAATTCCTCCTACTTTTGAATTGATTTTCTTCTTGACCAAAGTTATTACAAATAGAACATTCAATTTCATTATGAAGAGGTGAGAAAATATTATAAGAATATTTTCTTGCTTCAATAGAATTATGTTGTTTTCTTGCTTCTCTAGTCATAATCATTTTATAAGAAACATAATCAACTTGTTTGTGACCAAAGTTGTGACAAGTGAAGCATTGACCATTGAAATAAAAATACCTGGGAGTATAATACCTTCTCGAGTAGCTTGCCCTTTGTTCATGGAGATGTTGTTTTATATGAGAAGGATTTGATCCTTCATTCATTTTCTAAGTTCTATTATTCTAATGATTGTTTCCTTTTACTGGATTGACGAAGCCTCTTGTACCAATTTCAGAGGATTTCACAGGCTTTGATGTTTCACCATTTGGATTTTAACCAATACCTATATTAATTAGAGGAGAACGTTTCACTTTAATGATCTCTTCTAAAGTTTGAGATCCTTTAGCAAATCAAACATTTAGAACTTTTCTTTTCTCAAGTTCCTTTCTCAGATCCACAATTTCAATTTCTATGTCTTCGCAATGCCTTTCCTTTTCTTGGACTTTATTCATCAAATCTTCTTCAACTAATTTAGCTTCTCCTAGGAAACTTTTCAGCTAAGTTATTTCTTCAACAAGAGTGTTTTCCTTATACATACTATTTTTCTTTTCTTGGTTCTTGTTTATGACCTTGAGTTTATCAATTTCTTCTAGAGAATCCATAAAGACACCATCAAATTCATCTACACATTTTTCTTCTAATTCCATAAGTAATTGAAAATCATATTCGGATTCATCATCCTCATTATTGGAAGAATATTCACTATCTTCATGAGTATAGAAACTTTTCTTGCTATCAAAATTTATCTTAACATTTTTCTTTGGAATATTCTTCCCTTTCTCATTATTTTCTTTATAATCACATTTAGTCACATAGTGACCTACTCTTCCATAGAAAAACATTTAAATGGAATCTTACCTTTGAACCTGCCAGTTCCTACTTGGAGCTACTTTACAAAATTCACTTCTTCTTTGTCTGAAATATACCCTGTTTTCTTAGCCTCTTCTTTTCTTTCCCTTTGTTTGTGGATTTTAATGCTACTTGTGTAATTCCTAATGTATCCCCATTTCTCACCCCATTTCTCATCTCATAAGCTATCAAGATCCCATGAAGCTGTTCAACAGTGAGTTTCTTCAAATTCTGCATCTCTTCACTGGTAGGGACTTTAGAATTGAACTTTGAGGTTAGAGATCTTAAAATATTTTCAACAATAGTAGAATCCTTTATTTTGTCACCAATATTTTGCATTTAGTTAAAAATTTATTCTACTCTAACTAAGAAGCTTGCAATACTTTCGCCATCATGAATTCTAAGAATCTCATACTAAATTCTAAGCAATTGAAGTTTAGTGCTTTTTACCTTCGTGTCACCTTCATAGCTTTGGACAAGCTTGTCCCATATTGCCTTGGAAATATTCAGCTTCATGAATTTCACAAACTTAGATTCAGCCAAACTCCCAAGATAGCATTAACTGCCTTTGCATTGATCTCATATTGTTTCTTCCCTGCATCATCTATGGGAATAGATGTTGGGTATTGATATCCACCTTCAAAAATTTCCAAAAGATAAACTCCTATAGCTTTCAAACATGCACTCATTATGACTTTCCAAAATATGAAGTTAGTCCCATTAAACAAAGGTGGCTTAATAGAAGATATTCCCTCTTGATTGTTCATATTGACAAATCTCCTTTTAAGTGATCAATATTCTTCTGAGGGACCTACTCTAATACCAATTTTTGGGAAAAATACTAGGGGGTGAATCATTATTTTAATTCACTTTAGCTTTTAATTTCATGTACAAAATTATGTACACTATTGTTCTTAAAGAAATCTGCGTATGTACGTAGTTTCAGTGAAGGAAACCAAATTATATCTAATTTACTAATTTTTTATATGTTTCATTAGATGTTTATATTTAACCATTACATCATTAAATCAATAACTTTCCAATATTTAGTAAAGGACAAAAAAATCAAAACACATAAGAAACACACATAGAACACTAGGATTTTAGGTGGAAACCCAATGTGGGAGAAAACCACCATTGCCGTTGTCTTTGTCTTATTTCTTATTATATAAAGAAAATATTCATTACATTTTTTACTAGTACAAACTCTTACCAGTATGTAGGCACCCACTTGTAGAATGCTACAACCTCCTCTCATTCTCTAGCTCCTACTCAAAGGGATCTAGAACCCCCTAAACTCATTTACAGACACCTACTAGAAGGGAGTTCCTACCCTTTACTGAAGGGTGAAACCCTCAGCTCCTTATGGACCACTTTTAAAAATGTTTTAGATTGGATCCACCTATCAAAAAATCAGCAAACAACCTGTAGGCCACTTTTCATCAAATTTTGATACTGGACCCACATCAACAATAAGCCCAAATCAATATCAAAACTGAAAAACTGAAATACAAATATGAATCACTGAATCTATGGAAATCAACTAAATCTATGAAGAATCAAACTACTGAATACATAACCCAATGATAATAACTAAACTTCAAAATATGTATGTGATTGTTCTTAATATAACCTACATATATACATGCTTCCTTTACATAAAACCTGCATACAAATCTCTTATTACTAAATACTTAATATTTCAGCTAACAAAATCACTGTAACACTGAATCACTCACTAAATAAAGTAATGAACCAATCACAGATCGTTTAACCATACCCAATCATCATAAATGATCAATATAGAAATTGACCCATAAAACACATCCAGATATAGATTAAGACATCATTGACAGACAAAAACAAATAAAAAACATCATCAATAGTTATCACGAAGCAACACTGCAAACCCTTACCATATCTCTTTCAAAAGATATACACTCTTATAATTAAGTAGACCAATGTATATACATGCTTATGATGTGGAACATCCACGTACATATCTCAACATACTGAAGAATACATCATTGAATATAAGTTGACTACCCAAAAACAGATCCGTGTAGGTACACGACTATTCAAAAGAAAACCATCATACAAATCTTAAGTCATTGAATCAATCTTTCGTTATAAACACAACACATATTGGGCATACCTTACGATAAAATCATCAGATTATTGAAAGCACATTTAGATCACAACATTAGTTATAACCACAGATTTATCATAAACAAGAAAATCAAACGATCATATATCTCAATATGTCTTCACATGTTTCAGATCTAAGTCTTCTCCTTTATCTCTAGTGCACATTTGTTTCAAATCACATCCCATATGAATAAACCATTTACTTGCACACACAACACCTTGATCTCCATATCCTTATATAGCTTTTTCCTTAGCCAATACCTTAGGTAAATCCTTGGTAATGTTGTTAATCTCTTTTGGTGGGATCAAATGAAAATTTCCACTCCAATTACTATGGGTCAATACCATGGCAATAACCCCTGGTATCCAAATTTCCATGGTTCATATTTTGTACATGAATTTACCTCAAAATACTTACGTGTGTACGCAACCCTTCTTGAGAGGATGTATGTATACTTTCTCAAACTTTACTAAATTTGCATTTCTCTATCCATATCCTCTATAGCATTTGTACGACTTTGCATGAGTTCCAAAATCATCATATTATCACATTGTTGACATCAAGTACATATTTATCAAGCAGGTTTCCATCAAGGACAACACATATGCCATAATTCTAACAAAAAGGAGTCTCATGTGAAAGTTGTTAAGATAATATTTAGATAGTTGTAGGGCACTATGGATCATGGATTATGGCATCCAAGGGGAATAAACCTTACCCTGATGGCCTATACAAATGTAGATTAGCCCAGAAGTGTAGATGAAAAAAAGAGCACTAGTGGACGAGCATTCTTTCTAGGAAAGTGCTTGTTTTCTTGGATTAGAAAAAAAAAAAATCATTAACTTTATATATCCTTATGAAGTAGAATACATTGTGGAAACCTCTTGTTGTATCCAAATTCTATGGATGAAGAAAAATATGAAATATCTTAGAGAATGTAGTGATCAAGTTGTCCATATCATTTGTGACAATAATAGTGCAATTAATATCTCAAAAAATCCTATCATGCATTGTAAAATAAAGCATATTCCCATCAAGTATCATTTTCTTCCAGAATAATATGTAGATCGAGAAGTCTATTTGAATATATTCCAACCAAAGAACATATTGTTTATATCTTTACTAAGCCATTATTGAGAGAAATTTTTGAATATCTTAAACACAGGATCAAAGTGGTTTCTTCATTATAGGAAGGACTAACTCATTGATTTCAGCCAAGGATCAAAAGGGATGTCATCCAGCCTTTGACAAGAGGAAGATGTATATAGTAGGAATTATTTATAAGTAGAAGAGGAAATATTCACATGACATAGAAGAATATTCTCAGGGGGGGATTGATCTACAAGAAGATTAGGTCCACACAAAGATATAGGAATAGTTATGCAACATGGATAAGTAGCCATCCTAAGCATATCCCTTTGCCATTGATGTTAAAGGTGGACAGAAAATAGAAATTGAAGTAGTATGAGGATTTTGGAGAGAAAATAGACACTTAAGAAGATAGAATACATCGAGGAAGAAAAGAAAACTCAAATAGGAAGAGTTTCACGACTAGCATGATATGGGAAGTTCCCAACAATATGAAATGGGGAGTTCATTGCCATCAATGTATAGTGGTGTTGTCATCAATGAAAGAGGGGATATTTTAGGAGATAATGTTGTCATTGATGAAAAAAAATTTCCTTTATGTCAAAGGGGACGTTTAAGGAAGAAATACTAAGTCAAAGCATACAATATGCCAGCCCATGATCTTGTCTTGGAAAAGTCCTCATCAAATGGTTTCTAAGTTCCTTGAATTTTAATGAGATTTTGGAGAATTTATGGTGCAAAAATGAATCTACAAATGACATGGTTGGACATACCTCTTAGAAACATTTCCAATATTATATCACACTTGGAAAAACTTCTCGCATATGAAAAGCTACGATAGTTTGAAATTGATGCTGCAATGAGGGTTAAAACACCAAATTTTATTATAAAACAACAAGTTTGTTAAAATCCATACATTTTTCAAAATGGATTGGGATTTTCATAAGAAATTGGTAGTAGTGGACACTCAATTAATATTATTTTTAATTGGTTAAGCATCGCACATCAGTTGGTAGATCTAAAGGTTGTGATCGAGTGGAGGAAGTTTTAATGAAAACATAGTGTGAACTTGTGCACTATTTAATCATATGCACGCACCCACATAGGTATGACACATCAAATCATTTATGAAATCAACATGGACCAATAATAGCATGACACATTAACATTATGACATCAATAGATAAACATGGCCTAGTAATAACATGACATGTCAACAGGGTGACGTAGTGAAACTAATGAATGTCATGTGGGAGGTACAATTGGAATTTTCTATTTTCCAATAAGAGTTAATTCACATGAAACTTGTCACTTAGGATAAGAATAACATCATGGTGATGTCAGCATAGGGGTGTTTGATGAACCTTTAATGTGGGTCACATTGCAAAAACCTCTTGTTGTACCCAAGTTCTCTGGATGAAGCAAAATATGAAAAATCTTCAAGAATGTAGTGATCAACATGTCTCTATCATCCTTGACAACATTATTGCAATTAATATCTCAAAAAACCCTATCATGCACTCTTAAACAAAGCATATTCTCGTCAAGTACTCACTTTATTTGAGAACAAGTTGTAGATCATATAGTCAAATTTGAATATTCCAACCAAATAATATATTGTGGATATCTTTACTAAGCCATTACCAAGAGAGATTTTTGAATATCTCAAACAGAGGGTGGGAGTGGTTATTCATTATAGGATGGAATAACTCACTAATTTTAGCCAAGGATCAAAAGGGATGTCGTCTAGGCTTTCATAGAAGGAAGATGCATATAGTAGGGAGTCTTTGCAAGTAGAAAAGTTATAGAAAAGGGGAGATTCACATGACAAGGTGTTGAGTGATAAAATGTGTCTTTTTAACTCCTATTTATCCTACATTAATTATCAATCCAAGTAAGATTTTCTATTTCAAGAGTGTACACAGTATGTGGCGGAAATTTTATCCAAGAGTAATGTTTCTAATTTGCAGTACAGTGCTTTCAAATACAAGAGTAAACAGATGCTTTGAAATAAAACTTACTTGCAATTAAAAGAAACTCAATTCTCTCAAACTAAATCATTCACTCCAGAAATTAACAACAATTATCAGTCAAGGATGTAGTAGCAATAGCTCTTTCCTCTTTTAACTGATGTAAATGAAATCAAACATAAATAATATCCACAATTTGAGAACTCTGACAGTAATAGCCAATGTCCTTTACAGTTGTTGATCTCACACTCCACACCAAATGGCAATCAATTAAATCAATGATGCTACTAATAGAAATGGGATAAATATTCTAACTGTAACAATGCTAAAAGGCAAAACCAAACATTTGCAGAAAGGAAATGAACAACAATGCTATTTAGTAGAAATGAAGAACAGAACTTATGAAACTGTAATGAACAGCGAATTCAATTTACTGGCATGAACAATGAAGTTCTGTAATTGAAATGAACAGCATAACGATATAGTTGCAGAAAATAATAATCTTATTATGATTAGAAGGAATGAAAACACAATTTAGTTACAACATATATAATAAAACAATTATTAAATTCCCGAAACAAGGAATAGTAAAGCGATGTGATTCCAAGTAACGAAAATCAAACCAAAGCATCACACAACTGTGAATGTAAAGGAATGGTACAACGTAGCAAGTGGATCCACCAAGGCTGGGCCCTTAGCCGCTAGTGAAGCACCGCCGGACTACTTCATTATAAAAGAATGGAACAACAACTAACTTATGTATTAATCATATATAAAAATGTTTACAGCCAATCGTACTCTGTTTTAATCAATGAGAGTCGATCATGAAAGTGAAAATACAATAGTAAGTTCTGAATAATCATGATGAATTGATCCTCCATCCCATTCTTTACAAGCGTTGTCCCTTTTATAATGGCCAGGCCAATAAAATAGGGATAACATATAGACTTTGAAACAACGATCCCTCAGGATCAAGAGATCCTGAGGGATCCGCTCAATCTTCTAACTCCAGTCAACTCTTTGTCTTTTTGTGCTGATGCTGTGATATTTTCCGTTCTTATCCTTAACTGTGCACTCCAATCTTGATTTGCTTGTTTGGATACGTCTTCCTGGTGAAGGAACATCAATTAGTCCATTTTGTCTATTCCTCCAGAATGGTAATTTTCCATTTCTTCTCTTTCCTGCATGGAAAAAGACAATAATTAACTAAATTTCAATAATTAATAACTCCCTTGTTTTTGCTATAATTACTTGATATATTACCATCTTAGAATATAAAGGAGATATGACTAAGGGAAAAGATAAGAAAATAAATGTAAAATTCATACCTTTTCCATAGCTCAACACAAGGAAGCATATTCTCAAGGGGGGAATTTATTTACCAGAAGATCAAGCCCATAAAAAGATACAAGAAGAAATATGTACCATGTATAAGAATCCATCCATATCACATCCCTTTTCTAGTGATGCTAATGGGGAGGAAAAACAAGAATTGTTGCAGTAGAAAAATCTTTGAGATAAATCACACATTGAGTAAGATAGAGCAGATCTTGAGGAATAAAGGAAAACTCAAGAAGGAAGAGATTTGCAACCATAATGATGGGGGAGTTCCCAACAGTATTTCAAGGGGAGTTCATCACCTTTAATGTGTAATGGTGTTGCCATCAATCAAAGAGGGGGGGTATTTTTGGACATAATGTTGTCATTGATGACAACAAGTGTCATTGATGTCAAATGGGATGTTTAAGGATGTAGTAATGAGTCAAAGGATACAATATGCCAGTACGATGATCTTGCCTTGAAAAGTTTCTCATCAAATGATTTCTAAGTGCGTCAAAGTTTAGTGATTTTTTGAAAATTTGTCATGCTAAAATGAATCTATAGATGACATGGTTGGATAGTCCTCTCTAAGGCCTTTCCAATGGTATATCACACTTGGAAAATCTTCTCCTATATCAGAAGTTACGATAGTTTGAAATCGACAGTTGCAATGAGGGTCAAAACACAAAATTTTATTATAAAAAACCAAATTTGTTAAAATCCGTGCATGTTTCAAAACAAAATGGGATTTATGTAAGCAATTGGTAGTAGCGGATGCTCAATTAACATGATGTTTAATGGGTTAAACATCATACATATTTTGGTGGATCTAAAGGTTGTGATTGAGTGGAGGAAGATCTAAGGCAAACGAAGTGTGAACTTCTGCACTATTTAACGACAGGCACACCCCCACATAGGTATGACAAATCAACTCATTGATGAGATTAGCATGGAATACTAATAGCATGACACGTTAAAATAATGACATGAATAGATAAGAATGGCCCAATAATAACATGACAAATCAATAGGGTGACATGGCTATATTGATGAATACCATGTGGGAGGTACAACTGGAATCTTTTGTCGGCCAATAAGGGCAAATTTACATGACACATGGCACTACTTAGGGTGTGCCACATTGTAGCTATGACATCATGGTGATGTCATCATAGGGGTGTTAATGACCCTTGGGTTTGGGTCAAATGGAATTATTTTATGGAGTGTTGACCCAATGTTAGATTAGCCTCCCCACTCATACACACACACACACACAAATATATATATATATATATATATATATATATATATATATATATATATATATATATATATATATATCTGATTAAGTTTACATGAATGAGTGTTGAAAAGGTTTTACATCTGAAGGCATGGCCTTTCTCGTTTAAGAAAAGAATTCTTATTTGGAGTTTGGTAGTTCGATTCAGAGTGAATTTTGTAGTGATGTGATTGGTCTGTGGCTGTTGGTGTGGTTCCCTATGATTAGTTTCTGATAATGACATGGCTCTTTATGTCAGTTGATGTGGCACCTCATGCTTGGCACACATATTTTTGACTGGGTTGTGGTTGTTCACATGGAATTAGATGATTTATATATAGCAGTTGAAGATGACTCTCAATGACTATTAATGTCGAAGTTCGTGATTGGTTTCTGGTATTTGATAGGACTCCCTGCAACTATTGACATGGTAGTTCGTGATTAGTTAATGATAGTTAACACATCTCTTTGCGATTGTTTATGTGATAGTTTTTGATTTGTTTCTGGTAGTTGACATGACACTTCATTATTATTTTGTGGAAGTGAAGTGAATCTTTGTGGTGGTTCACGTGGCACCCTGTGATTAGTTGTGGTAGTTGATGTGGCTCCTTGTGATTGGTTGATGTGGCACTCAATAACAGTTTTGGTAGTTGATGTGGCCCTTAGTGGCAGATGAAGTGACTCTCTATGATTGGTTGATATGGATCTCAGATGTAGTTGATGTGGCTCTCTATGATTGGTTGTGGCAGTTTAAGTGGGTCTCTGTTTATGGAAATTAAATGATTCTTAGTGGCAATTTATGTGGCACCCTATGATTGGCCTGTGGTTGTTGTAGTTTATCTTTGAGATGGATTTCCGTGTCTAGTTTTGGATAGTTGAATGGTGTTAATATGAAGGGTTGTATAAACCTTCACCAAGGTCTACAATTGTGTAATTGGTAGAAAAAATTGTGATTATTTGGGAGGTTGAAGGTTCAAACCCAGTTGGGCTACCTAAAGTTTAGTTTTTAACTTTTCCCTATTTATGCCCATTCCGTCAAACTAGTAATGAAATCGTGGTAGAAATTTTGTAGAATAGTTTTCAATATTTATGCATTTGTAGAAAACACACTAGAAAGAGCCATTTTTTGGATTAGTTAATATTTATAATGTTTTTGAGGGTCAATTTCAGATAAAATTGATCTTTTGAAAAGGGGTTTTAGTTGAATTCTAATGTCATTTGAAAGAGGAAAGATACAATTTTTTTTGGAGATCAGGGATGTCATGATTCTTGTCAATGTGACTGTATGAACATGTTTTTGACATGTGAAGTTGTAGAGGAACAAGAGGAATGTTTATTTGGTTGTGATTTGAGCTAGTGTATCGAGTTTGAAATATTGTGAAAGGTGTTCCACAACAAGTTGAAGAAGAAGGTGGGTGCCTCCATTGAGGTTGGAGCCTAAATTGGGTTGGAGCCTCAAGAGGTTGAAGTCTACCACAATTTAGTGCTTGCACATTTTCAATTTCGATATAGGTTGTAGCTTATTGCAATTCAATGCTTACACATCTTTTGGGTTGGTACTTCTAGCTGGTTGGTTCCTACAAATTTGCTTTTGACGGTGGGTGCCTCCAATGGGTTGCTGCCTATAAATATATGTAATCAAATTGAAGAAGAAAAAAAGAATTTGTAGTTTTATCCTGCAATGGTTTCCATGAAAACGATGGTGTTCTCAAGTGTTAATGTGATGATTGTTACTTAATGCATAATTTCATACATTGCACGATGCATGTTATTTACTGATGCGCTTCTATATATTATATTATTGATGATATGGTTTTGATATGTTGAATTTTCCATTAAACTAATTCAACCCCATCCCCTATCAGTGTAATCTTTACTCTAACTAAAAATAATATTATAGAAGGTATAAATGTGAGGCTACCTAAAGCTGATAATTTAACCAAAGGGAATCATGAAAATGAAGATACTATTTAGGTTGAACAACTTTCCAATAGTAATTATTTTTGGTGGATTTAACTCCAATAATAGAGTTGCATATGGATGGTCACCAAAGGCTGTGAACCTTCCCAAGGTTGAATTAAAGAAGTTTGGTTGAAAAAAGGTCTAAATACCTAGGTCAGACTATTGAAATTGTAACTAGGTTCAATCTTCATAATGTATATTTTTATGATCTTGTAAAGAGTCAAAAAGAACTTATTTGAGTCAAAAGACAAATTATTATTGTCATGTCCCATTTGGACATTTAAAAGAGAAGGAATTTTTTCCTTTTTCAAATCCCAACTACCAAGTCAACCCTCCAAGGATCATGTCGGCCTGTTGAATAGATGTGTCCCTTCACATAGACACACAACTGTAAATAGGGCCTATTTTCTCTCCTCCACAAGGAAATTTGAATCCCACATATATCTAAGGCTTAAGTGAAGGGTGTGAGGTAAGAGCTTAGGCCTGAGGCCGAGTACATGTCTGAGGCACAATGTGAGTATGATGCACAACTATCTCTATGGTATGCAAGATATTTGATACTTTAAACAAAGAAATATATGACTCTTTCTCAAGAAAAGTTCTAGGTTTTTATCTTTGGATATTCAAAGATTATTCTCTGGCTAGTACAGAGGATGAAATTCAGGCTCTTATAGACAACAAATTTGTGGAAAATTTTGTAACAATGATGTGGCATATTGTGAATAGTTTTATGGGAATTCTTGTGCACATACATATGGAGGGATGACTTGACACTTTGGTAATCAGTGTCCTGGTTAGTTTATTAATGACTTGGGTATCTCTCATTTTGATATGATTCTATAAGGAAAGGATTGTTGTGTTTCCCCATTTTTGGGTTTTTCGTATTGGTATCTCTTGTCTCATTGTGATCTCTATTTTAATGATTTTGCAAGAGTATAATTGTTGGATGAAAAATATGTAAAGACTAATAGAACAATAACTTTTACAAGTAATTATCAAGAAATAGAAATTAAGTGCTTGCCTCTATTACACTTGGTTTCTAAACATTGTATCAAAGCTTATGGTTGAAAGATATTTTGGAGAAAAGATGAAACACTGAGATCAAGTTTTGAAGTAGATGAGGATCCATAAATTAAAAGGATAATCAAATGGTTGAATAACATCTGAACATTTTGTGGCATTTTTCTATTGCATAAACTAATTTCTGAGGAGCTAAAATCTATAAAGAAATACAATTTTTTTGTGACACAATCCTAAATAAAAAAATCGAGTTATCCGTGTGGTACCAAGCCTAAGCTATGGCACTAATCCAATCCTCCTAAATTCCTTATATAAATATTTATTTAAGATTTGTTATTGCCTCAAGTTCAAAGTATTTTATAGATCGAGGAAGTCTTAAATTATCATAAATATGAACCTTTATGGAAATACATCAGACCTTTGTGATACAATAATGAATTCTAACCTATATGGGATAGTAACATGATTGTGCCTCCCTCTGAAACAAAGTCCAATAATCAAATTCAAGGCATTGTGACAAAAATCTAATCTATATTGATTACAATACAAGTTTTCGACCTAAATATGAGCTACATTTTTGTTACATGGTCCCAATCTATTAAATTACATGGTTATGATTATGATCTATGTAACTAACATCTTTAATAAGTATATAACAATTTTTTTGTATGTATAAGGCTTGAGATCTATGGGTGATTCAAATCTCATCTTTCACTACATTGCTGTGAAGAGATCCAAGCCGTATATGATGATTAGAAGTCCTTTTCTAAAAGATTATGAGTTAAATTACCTCCATAAAATACAGTTTAGCTACATCCATGGAATCCAAATTACAATGGTATTGTTGTGACAATTATTCCAACCTTTTTATCTCCGAAGACCCTTTTTCGTGGCATATATGTATTATCAAAGTAGCAGTAATTGTTTTGAAGCTCAATTGTGACATGGTTTGTATATGATCAAGGAAGAATCTCTTTTTTGATAAGTTGATATGGAAAAGAGAACTAACATTGAAATATGTGACTTGTGATCCTTATCCATTATTTAAACCATGGAAATCAATGAAAATAGCTTGAGTTCCTCTTAAAGGTCATTTATCAAAGGTATAGTGTTACAAGCCAAGATATTGAATTAAAATGTTGTTAAGGGGATATGAAATTCTAAAATATTGATGCCAAAATATCTTTGGTATTGAGATCTACCATAAAATTATTGTAAGAAGAAAATTTTCTTGGCATGATTAAATCAAGGTTAACTATTGATTACTTTATGACATAAAGAATCTAGGGTATTTTCATTTGGGCACTTACTGATTGAGAATATAGGGTTTACAAAACCCTAGCAAGCTGAGAAGAGGTTGAAAAGAAAAATCTTATCAAGCTACAATCAGTGCATTGGTACATAAACCATAGTGAGGGTTTGAACAAGAAATTTCTATGGTTTATACTTTAGGAATTATAGTTTCTATTATAAGAGGAAATCTTAGCTAGTGCAAGAAGGATGTGACATCATGCTCATGCTTAGGATGAACATGGTGAAAATTATGAAGGTTCCAAGATTAAGAGGGAGCTAACTTTTCTTAGAAAGATAAGCATTCTATATCTTTCCTCTTTGATTAAGACTATTTTTATTATCTTTAACTTTTTATTAGTCTCTTATCAATGTACTCTTTGTTTAACTGTAATATTTCTTCCATATCCTCCAGTGAGGATTGTAGCTAAATGACAAGGGTTAACTAGTATTTGGAAACAAAAGAATGATATGGAAGAATGAAGCAAAGCTAGAGGACTTTCAAGATTTATAGAATACCTGAATATTGGAGGAGGAAATAGTTTGTGCCTAAACATACGTCAAGATCTAGTATATGGTAACATAAAAGTTAGAAGGTAAGAGGCACGGGATAATATTAAGATGCTTTCCTCAGTTAGAAGAATTACCCTAAAATTTTGAAAAGAATCTTCATGATTAAAGAAGGACTATTACTTTGCGATTGACTGAATGATTTGTTCTGATGAAAGAAGGAATCCAAAGCTAGAGGAAAGTTTATTGCCTTCAAAGAGATCTTGAAGCAGAATTTGATACAAAGGATATTGGATTGATACACTACTACTTAGGATTTGAGGTATGGAAGAAAACAAGTGAAATATTCCTTGGTTAATGAAAGCATGTGAACAACATCCTCTAGAAGTTTGGGATGATGGATTTTAAATCCATGGAATACTAATTTGAAAAAGTTTAGGAATTCTGATTCAAATCTTGTTGATCCATCATAGTGTAGGAAACGGGTTGGTTCTCCGATGTATTTTATTTGATTACTAGGTTGGACATGCATATAATAACAAAATTACTAATGATGGTTGTGGCACTAAGAACTACAAAGACACAATATATATGATCATTTGTACCTATGAAGAAGTTTGGACCCATAAAATGTTTGATGGATCATTGGATGGAATGTTGGATTTGACCATGATACTCTGTAATGAAAGATGTATGAATATTGTCAGAGAACTTGATTTTTCATGGAAGGTTGAAGCATATTATTATTAAGTACCATTATTCAAGATATGTTGGAGATGGGAGCCGAGAAGCTACAGTAGATCTCCACGGATGAACAAGTAGTTGATGAAAGGGAAGCATGAGTACTTCCATGACAGATTAGGACTTTTTTGGAAAATCCTCCGATATTGAGAGGGAGTGAGGATGGACACTTGATTTCTCCTTATGTCATGTACTACAACTGATTAGAATTAACACCTTATGTCAAGTACATGGACCCAGATAGGGAGAATGGTATATTAGATAAGAATCATGGAATGACATTCTTGAGTCATTTACATTGACACTAAATGAGGAAATGGTTTTGTGGTAGACATACTCTGAGGAACCTAGGTGGAGTATGTGCCTCAGAGAGGTGGTTGTGCGGTGTCCTATTGAAAGTCTCCCAATGTTGTGCTCTGATCGAGTGTGGAGATAGAGCTTACTTGACAAGGCCTTCTTAAATTGACAATGTTGGTTATGACAATGTTACAATTAATGAAGATTATCAATATAGATAATTTCTTATAGAATACTTCAACTTGATAATATCTTGATGAGTCATTATGAATGCCTTCCTAGTTACGAATGAGTGTAAAAATTGCAATTAGGTTTAGTTTTCATAATTTATATTTTTATGATCTTTTTTAGAGTAAAAAAGAATTTATTTGAGTCAAAAGAGAAATTATTTTTGTTATGTCCCATTTGGATGTTTAAAAGAAAAGGAAAAATTAGTTTTTTTCAAACAAACTACCGAGTCAACCCTTTAAGGATCAAGTTGGCCTGTTTAAGAGACATGTCCTTTTCCATATGCAAACAACTATAAATAGGGCATATTCACTCTCATTCACAACCATATTTCAATCCCCTATATTTGTGGGGCATAAGCAAAGGGTTTGAGGTAGAAGTTTGGGTTTGAGGTTGAGTATGGATCCGAGGCACAATGCGAGTTTGAGGCATACCTATCTCTATGGTATGTGAGCTATCTGAGGCTTTACACAAAGAAATCTATGACTCTTTTTGAGGTGAAGTTCTGGGTTGTTCTCTGTGGATATTCAAAGCTTCTCCCTATGGTTATAAGATACATTAATTCTATAATTCTATTTGTTGATCTGAAGATGATATGAAGGTTTTATGGTTGGTAAAGAGCATGAAATTTGGGCTCTTATTGAGGATAAATTTTTGGACAGTTTTGTAAAAATGATGTGGCATGTTGTGAACAGTTTTATGGACATTCTTGTGGACATGAATATGGAGGGATGACTTGGTAGTTGGGTAATTTTTATACTATTCAATTTATCTATGAATTAGATATATCTCATTTTAATTTGATTCTCTGAGGAAATGATTGTTGGGTTTTACCTTTGTGGATTTTTCCCTCGTCATTGACCAAAAAAATTGGTGTCTCTTATTTCATTGTGATCTCTATTTTAATGGTTGAAAAAAAGTTTAATTGCTTGATTAAG
The DNA here is from genome assembly GCA_031772625.1 of Pinus tabuliformis. Classification (NCBI taxonomy): domain Eukaryota; kingdom Viridiplantae; phylum Streptophyta; class Pinopsida; order Pinales; family Pinaceae; genus Pinus; species Pinus tabuliformis. The sequence goes on from CM062807.1 coordinate 414,050,077, forward strand.
AGTAACTAAAGACTAATAGAACAATAACTTTCACAAGTAATTATCAAGCAAGAGAAAGTAAGTTCTTGCCTCTGTTATACTTGTTTTCTCAACAAAATAAATATAGAAATATTTTGAATTTCACAACATTAAAAATGAAAAACAAAGATTTATATAGAAAATTTATACTTTAAGGTTAAACCATATCAATATTATCAAAGGTAGTTAGAGGAAGAGGCATTATTATCGTTATATTTAGAGTTTATTTACAAGAAACTTATAAGAGTGATATGCGAGATCTTAGGAACAAGCTTACTCAATAAAATGGTACAAACCAAGAACTTTGGTGATATTGAAGATTACATAAATTAGAATTTTAGGTATTGGCCACAAGGGTGGATAATATAAGTGATGAACACATGTTGGAATATTACATGGGTTCATTAAAAGATGATATTAAACCTAATATTTTCTTAAAACATAATGAAAATATTATAGAAGCTATGTAATTTTCTCATCACTTTCAGCCAAGAATAGGGAGTACGGAGTAGATAAATTTTTAGGGTTTGTTACTTGCCAGATTAGTAGCATTAGCAAGGCCTTGTTATATTCTAATTGGTAGACACATAGGATATGTACACATTGTCACCTCAACACACTATTTTTTCACTTAAGATCAAATTACACAATATTATTGGGGGTATGCTAATACCTTGATTATTTCACCAACAAGTTGAGTAGTTTCCAAGAACACCATATATGATGAAGGCTAGGAGCTAATTGAAAAAAAGTGGTAAATTTGATATGTAAATAAATAACATATAACATGGAAACAAGCACATGAGAAAGATTGAAATACCTCAAACAAATACTACCTTTGATGTCAAATTGAGGTAAGGGTGTTGTTTACGGTGTTGGATACCACCAACATACAAGGGGTCTCCCCGATGTGAAGTCCCAATTAGGCCTCACACTGTTTGTAGTAGGAGACATATCTAGAGTATTTTCCCGACCACCATAACTGAAGGTTTTCCTTAGCTGCAACAAATAACATAATTTAACATTGTGAAACACCAATTGTGATTTGTTAAAGGAGACTTTCACGAGAGGGAAATAAAGAGTAAGTATCTAGAAGGAAAGTAATAGTATTATCCTAAGAGAAGAAAATGAGAGAAATGAAAGATTTGTTAATTACCTAAGAAAATAGTTCACATAGACACAACAATCATTAATGCAAATAAAACACACATTCAACAAGATAAGCGCCAAAGCCAATGAAGTAGTTCAATTTCTTTAGTACATATGAACATAATACATACCGTAAACATATAAAGAATAGTCCTACAAAATTCATAATACATGCATGAAAATGTGTTAGCTCAATGAGCTTCTGACGATTAGGTGAAATATTTAAGTACACCGTTACAATGTTGAGACACTAGCTCCAATAGTGGACTATTACATCACTTCTTTCTTCTCCATGGAATTATCTTCTCTCCTATGCCATGCTAGAGAAGCGAAGGTTAGCTCTCCAAAGCTTAAGACTCCAAAATTCCTTTTTTTCTTGAGTTATGAGGGTGTATTTATAAAATGAGGAATGGCCTTTCATATGCCCTATGACTCTTAAGTTACCCTCATGACTCTTGGACTCCTTAGTGACCTTCAAACTTATATTTACTCTTTGGTCCTCATGGTGACTTTTCATTTTCCACATGTGACTCTTGGACTTCCACACATATTTACATTTTTTCATTTTCTTGAAAATATATAATTACACTCCACATCATGTGGTAGGACACATTGACACATATGACATTGTGATGACACTTGTACAAGCTATAACTTAGCAATCATGACATGGAACTTCATGATGATGTGGCAATGCCAAGATCTTCTCTTTGCAGCCATGAATTTCACTTCTTTATGATGGAACTTCTATGTGCCTCATCTTCACCCTCCAAAGAGACATGGATCGATGTTGGAACCTTCTGATTTTTCATGAAATGTCAGCACCCTATCATGGTTGAGGAACTATCTGTGTCTTCATGTTGGTTCTTCTTTGTGTTTCTGCTTCGCAAGTTCTTCCTTGTAGCCTCCCCTTGACATATTCCTTGAGCATCACCTTTCCATGTTAAGATGGTACATCCACATATGAATTTAACTCATGAAAATACAAGATCAATCCATAAAACTTATATTCTACCTCTACTTTGGTCATGGAAGAGATTGACTATGATGAAACTATGCAAGAGTTGAGAAGGAGAGGATTCTTTGGGCACAATGCGTAGTTGCAGGAGGTAAGAAAGGAGTGATTTTGCACTAGAAATGCACATTGGGCCAGGGAAAGAGAAATAGCCAAAAATATGTGTGTAAAGTTAGAGGCATTGACTATGGGCCTAGGGATTGCAATTGAGCAAGAGAGAAGGAGGGAGAGCATAGTGAAAATTTATTCTACAAGGGTGATGGCAGGTTACATCGTTGACTGGAACTATGACATGCATTAGGAGAGAGAGCCTTGAGAAATTGTTCTGCGTAGTGGGGATGTTTAGTGAACAAGGGTTATTGGCTTGCTGACTAAAATTGAACCATGCATTATGCCTAGGCTTAAGGAAGAGTGCAATTTTCTTCAACAACGATCTAGGAGAAGTTGTATTGTCCACTAGAACTGCAACATGCATTAGGGAGGTAGGCAGTGTTCATTTTGGGCACAAATAGCAAGTGTAAAAGGTAAGGGTGTAATACTCACTCACAGTAATTTTGTAATTCACAATGCTTGAGGGGAAGGTTCAGGGTGTGTGCATTTTTGCACTACGTGGGTCAAGGAGTGGCTCCATTGTCCATTTTCAATGTGCATTATGCAATGAGAGGCAAGGAAAAGTCTTGAGCATAGTTTTAAAAGGTATGTAAGAAGAGACTAAGAGAGACTGCATTTTAACATTTTGTAATGGCTTGTGAAGGAGGAGGCCCTCTAGATGGTGTATATATTTGTGGATTTCAAAGGTTATGTGCATACTCTATTATGTTATTCATTGCAGCTAAGTCAAACCTTGAGTTATGGTGTCTGGGTTGATACTCCATATTGGATTCCTACTGCAAATGGTGTGAGTTCTAATTGGGACTTCACATTGGGAAGACCCCTTGTATGTTGGCAGTATTGAACACCATCAACAGGTGCATAGACCCAGTGAGATGATTTCTATTTGAATTTTTATTTACTTTCTGATAAAATATGACATGATTTCTTCTATCCTACACTTCCATCACCTATAAATGTTAAAAGAATAGATAAAACAAAAGTTTGGATTTCCTTTCAAGTCACCTAGGCACATGGAAACACACTAGGATCAAGCAAGCATGGGTGCTAATGCTACATATATGAAATGTTATTGAAATAATAACCCAAAAATGTATTTATGCAATATAATACAAAGTTACAACAATTTAAAGTAAAAATTACATAAATTGGAGGGATAATCCAACTAGGGTTAAGCATGTATTTCCTTTGAATCAAGATAAAACACCTTCCGATACTTTGGGAGGCTAAAATTAATTTTAAATAATATCAATATACAATTAAAACCAATCAAAAGTATAACTAAGGTTTATATAGTTAGATCTCGTGTTATTTGCTTCAAAACCTAAGTTGGGGCTTCACAAATCCTTATAGAAGGCGACTATAGTTTTATTCTAGAATTTAGAACACATTGAAAATCCCTTAACAATTGATTTAGACAAAAATAATCGACAAAAAATGGGTCTATTTGTCTATACCATTGGATGTGCTGAGATAGGAACTAAAACCAAGGTATCTACCTTAAGATGAGACTATTTATTGTACTTTTGTCTTTCATATTTTTTGTATTTAATATGTTTCCATTTTTATGTATTTTTCAAAAATATAAATAAATAAATAAAAAGAATAAAACTTAAATTTTGTGAAAATTGGTTGGTTGATTGTTAGATTTAAGCCAATTCCTTATCTGCACTAGGGATTTAAGGGGTCAAGATGAATTCCCTTCTTAAGTTGGTTATTAATTTTTTTTGGATTAGGGAAATAAGTTGTAACCCTAGAAGTTAAATTACCTTTGTGTCTAGTCAAGACAAGTGATGAAACTGAGCCCTAGTATAACTAGTCCCTCCAAGGTTGAAGCCTTCAACCATAAGATTAAATACAAGAAAATACCAAATAGGATCTCAATGCTAGGATGATATCTCTATTTATAGAAAATGTTCTCAACATCTATCCCCCATTTTTTTCTTAGAAATTTCTAAGAAACCTTAAAAAAAGGTTGAATTGTCATCAACGATAGACAAACTTGGAGACTATATCATAAAAAAATATCTTTATATTTATTAAATCCCTATAGAAGAGGTTGATTCCACTAAAAAAATTGAATTTCTATTAATGGAGGTTGATTTCCATTCGATTTGCAATGTTCCACTCCAAAATTGGTTGGATTGACTTGGAATAATATTTGGAGGATAAGAAAGGTCCAATGCCTTCCTTAAGTATCTCAACCTTCAATTGAATGTGAATTTATGACATCATACAATTACATAAAAGTGGACAGCTCCATTTGGTCCAATCTTTGCTTATTTCTCTGATTTCAGGCTTGATTAGCTTGCTTATTGTAATTAACAAAGTTTGTACTACACTATAATATTTAGAAAACTTGGAATATGAAACAATCCATTGAGGACAAGAAACATATACCTTATTTTATTTGTTAATAAAATAATATTTTATAAAAATTTAGGGTTCCTTTACCTTAAATTAAACTCTCCTTGTCTTATAATATTTTGGTTACAATACTTTATTGATGTTAATGTCCCAATAATTTTCTTTTTTTAATTAAATCTCCTTATCTTTATAAAGACCTTCATCACTTTCCCAAACCTTTTTAAAAAACACTTCCCTTAAGAGAATAACATTACCATATAACACAATGCTTCGTTAATCAATTTGACCAATTGATATGGTGCATAGGCATAACCTTTCAGATTGGAGGTCTTTTTTTTCTTCCGAAAATATTATTGGTTGCTAAGAGTCCGACAGATAGACAGACTAACAATTAGATGCATGGAAAAGGCATACTATTAGACAGTAAATATTAAAAGTATAATCCAACAACAAGGGAAATCGATCGAGACTAGATTTTTGGTTGCGTATGGTGTGGTTGTTGCAGTGGTAGCGACTAAGGCTAGGTTACTTTTAGTTAAAATTGAGAGAGCAATGGATGTTGACAAAGTGATAATAGGGCTAGGGTGTTGGGTGCTAGTGGATGAGGAACAAGATTTGGTGGATGTAGACATGGTGAAATCGGTAGGTGGAATGAGTGTTTTTTAGAGGGGGATCATTCCCACAGGTTTGTTTATTTATTCTTTTTTGTTTTAAATTTTCGATAACTTTTCTTTTTTTGTTTTTTTTGGAAATGACCAATGCCTTGGTAGTAGAATGGAGAACTTCCAAAAAAATTTTGTTTGGCTAAGTCCTAAATTACAACGAAAATGAACTTGATGAAGGGTTGATAGCTAAAGGCCATATCAGACTATCTTTTTATAGCGATTGAGTGCCATAGGATCCAATAGATATGATACCAATGTAACGAACAAACTTCGTACTATGCAGTAATCTTCAGAACACTTGGAATATGAAAACATCCTTTAGGGATAGGAAACATATATATTGAATAATGTATGAAAGAATTGATATGATATTTGTTTGTTACATATGATGGCCCAATTATATACCTAGGCAACTATCCCTTCATGAACGATCATGTCTTCAAAGACATGCATCTTCATATATTAATTAGTCATTATTATTATTTTGTTTATTATTTATATTTATATTATTTTTATATAAATTATATTCATAACAATTATCTCTTTAAAATTGGTCCATTGGAGTGTTATTTACTTGATATGGTCCCTCCTTTATTCATAAGAAGTGACATGTGAATTAAACCCCATGAATTCCCAAAGAGAATTCAACCCCATTTGATTATGAAATGACATTGACATGGAGATGAATTAGTTTTCCTAAAAGAGTTTAATATACCGCTTTCCTTACCTTGAAGAATGTGAATTTTTTCTTCATGGAGAGAAAAATAATCATGAATTGTGACACTGCCATGAAGAATTATGTTCATGGCAAAAAAGGTTTTCATGCATAAGAGAAGTAGTCCATGCATGGAATAAAGGCTAGAGGAACTAAGAAAATAATGAGATGGTTGTTTCCACTTTCACATAGTGTGATAACCATTATAAGGATTATAAAAAAGTGATCATTTAATGCATGTATCGTAATAAATCAACCTCCATGATACTTGAAATCCAACCAAGGACATAAGCATATACATCAAGGAAGGGAGTGGACACCTACCAGGGGACAGTTAATAAAGTTTTAAAACTAAGCACTGTGAAGATGAGACTAAGAAGACTGATAATGATCATTCACCAAGGGGCGATTATGATACACTTTTATACTTATCCCACATTCCCCACAGGGCCAAAAATGATACACATTTGTACTTATAAATGGGTAATAGGTTTCATAAGATAACCCTAGATCAACCTTCTCAAATACCATAGAAAGAAATGGAGGAAAGGAGAGAAAAAGGACTAAGATTTATTTGTAAAAACAAATGGTCAACATGAATATAATGATGAAGATGAAATAGAGGAATCTACACAAATGGATGAGGAATAAATTGCCAACTTGAGAAGGAAATAATCACCAAATTTTTGCACAAGAAATATTCAACTAGGTGAAAAATATAATCTCAAGCATTGGTAGGTTTTCTAACACTTTAAACCCTTAAGATTGTATATTACATCAATAATAAATTTATCATAGTGCTAGTTGACTCATGTACTACCAATAAATTCACTGACAAAATACTAGTAAAACACCTAATTGTTTTGTATATTCAATGACAAATTTTCAAGTTTAGGTTGTTGATGAGGGAGTATTAATCATGTAGGAAAATTCTAAAACAATTAAAATGAGTATGTGGGAATATAATTTGGAAATAAAAATGTATTCCATCCAATTGGCAATGTGGATGTTGTTCTAGGAATTCAATGGTTGAGATTATTAAATGCAATTTCTACAAAATCTAAAAAAATATTCATGAGATTAGAATTGGAATATATTCAATATGAACTCAAAGATTTTAGAATTTTGAGCTTATCAGTTCATAAACCCTCATAGAATGAAAAATATCCTAAACACAGTAGCAAGGGAGTTATGGTTAAACCTTATTCTATCGAAGTAAAACAAAAATATGAAAATATTCTAGAGGAAATGAGATGCACATTGGAAAAGTTCTATATCATCTTCTAGGAAATTCCTAAGTTTCTACCTCCATATAGATATCATTAAGTTCATCAAATAAAGCTAATATCTATAATTACTCCTCCTAATAAAATGCCTTATAGATATCCTCATTATCAAAGGTGGAAGATTCAGAAAATAGTATAAGACATGATGGATTTAGATACTATTCAACCTAGTAGGAGTTCAATTTTGGTTCCAATAGTGATGGTCAAAAGAATATAATTCTTCAAAGACGTTTCCTAATTATATAGATATAAAAAAATCCCGATCAAGGATAAATTCCCCGTCCCCGTTAGGTGACCTCCACGAAGTTTCTTATTTCACAAAGGTTGTTCCTAAATTAGGATACCATTGAATCAGATTAAGAAAATAAGGCATTCTTAAAACAACTTTTAGAACACACAAAGGGAACTATGAGTTTGTGGTCATGCCTTTAGTGTTGACTAATGATCCTTATATTTTTCAAACATTGATGAATATTTTTTTTGACCTCGTATTAGAATTTTGTGTTGGTTTTCTTTGATGATACACATATCTATAACAAATCATGGGAGGAACACATTTAACATATGGATAAAATTCTACAATTTTTCAGAATAATCAATTATATGAAAATAGATCCAAATGTTCTTTTGATAAAAAATAAGTATAGCTTTTCGATCATATTGCTTCAAAGTAAGGTGTTTAGGTGGACCTTTAAAAGATCCAAACTATTAAAAAATGGCTTATTACTAGAAACATTAATATTCATGAAGGATTTTCTAGACTTACGAGATATTATAGGATAACTGTTAAGAATTATGCATAGAAAACATTTCCACTCACATATATCTTGAAGAAAAATTCATTTGTATGTAATGGTGAGGCCAACATGATTAGATACAAGAATGATTGCAAAAGTATGTTGCAACAACATCACTGTCAACATATTTTGTAGCAACATGGTTGCAATCATATTATGTATCAATACAACCACAACATTTTTTGGAACAACAACAGAACTACAACATTTTTCTATAGCAACATGGCTACAAAACTATTTTGCATCAACATGGCTATTGTTGTATTCTGCAAAAACATATATATATATATATATATATATATATATATATATATATATATATATATATATATATATATATATATATATATATATATATTAGATTTTAAGCCTCTGTGGAAGTTTTTTGTAGTGTCAAGATCCGGATTATCCACAGTTTCTAGTTCATTTTGCCAAAATTTCAAACCCCAAAGGGGGTCCATCATCAGGACAAATCCTGATGATGGACCCCCTTTGGGGTTTGAAACGTTGGCAGAATGAACTAGAAACTGTGGATAATCCGGATCTTGACACTACAACATATATATAGATATATTTGGTAGCCACAAAATTGTGAATGTCTTCTACAACAACATTACTACATATGTACTCTACAACAACATAACTACAGACATATTATGCAACAACATAGCCAAAATGTTCATTGTAGCTACACAACTACTACATTTTCTATAGCAACAATCTAACAATTTATGTGATAAAATATCGTTTCATTCTACTCATTTAAATAATAAATTCCAATTTAACAAGATAATGCAAATAAAAGTAACTTAGATTCATTCTCAAGAAATTTTCCTTCCAACTAAGAGTTTAGTTCTAAAGGAATTCACAATGTAGAAATTACTAACACATAATCGTTTGACTACAATTGTACTCCATCGAGACCTTCATGGGAAATTCTTACAATAAGTTCTAGGAATTGCAGACAAAGATGCTAATGCAATTAACCGTGCAAACTTCATTTCCAAGAACTCTCATGTTCCTTTTTATTTAAATAGTTCTCATGGATTTAAGAGCTAAATGGTAACATCACATCATTTCTTAGGGGGAATAGTAAGTGCAACACTTTCCTACAACATCATCATCATATAAAATAACTCTTAACTTATATATGAATTCCTTAGATACACGTGAATAAATATATATAATTAACCTTTTTTATAGAAAAAAAATATCTAATTATTTAGCTTATAACTCATTAATTTTTGAGTTAGCTTCCAACCAATTTCCTAGATTTGTTGGAGTAGGTGCATCATACAACTTGAAATGTTGCAAAGAATAATTACAGTGGTGTAGAGTATACTATAGTGCTATAGAAGATACCTTTGGAAGTTAGTTTTCCACATAAGCCATACACATGATACAATAACCAATTTTACAACTCAACAACCAATATTTAACTCACATAAACACAAACATCCTTTTAGAATATAAATTTAGAAGTTCTATGAAGGCTTATTTCACTTACTCTTCACAATAAATTCAAACGTTTTATTTTGGAGGTTAGGACCATCAATCCATTTATGGTAGCCCATTATTAAATAAGTTTTTCAAAGAATTTCCACGTGACTCTAATACAAATATGATAAATAGTTATATTTCCAAAACATCAATCGTGGTAATTAATAATTTTGGTAGATTTTATTATTTTTAGCATAAGGTATTTACACAACAAAAATCACCATAGGTTTATATAAGGTATCTATTTTACCATAAAATTGTACACATTCAACAAATTAAAAATCCTTCATTACATTCCATTTTCAAAAATTATAAGGAAACAAATAATTTATATAACCATATACATCATTTTCATGACATCCAATAATTACCATACTACAAATTTAAAGTAAAAAGAACACTTACTATAGAACTAAATTCTTTCTACAAGTGATGAAGGATGAAATCTTTTCCACACATCCATAGGATCAATTTTGACTATATATTTTTATAACTTTCCACAACCCAGCCAAACCATGATGCCATTAGGGAAATTTTTTTCACTCAGAGACAAAGAATGAAAAAGGAAGGCCATCCTCTTTCATAACAAAAATCAATAGATGTTTTCCTTCAACCCTCTATTCCTATAGCCTACTCAAATTCATAGGTGGTTTATTAGATTGATATAAAATCACAAGGGAATCCTTTCATTGACCCAATGATGCCTCAGTGAGCTCCCCTCTCAGTGCCTCCATGCTTTCCTAGCAAACATCCAAAATGTCACTTTATATTCTATCTTGTGTTAAGGGTTTATTTTCTCGACTACAACATTCTAATTGAGGGTTAACTTATCCCAAAAAATTCTACAATAAATGAGAATTCCAAAAAATCTTGTTCGTGTGGGCCCATGCACCTCTGTACATTCCTCTTTCTGGGTCACTTGTGCATCTCTCCATACACATACCAATTTTTTTCTCTTGTGCACCCACTTGTGAAATTCCTCATTTGATGCTTACTTTGTTTTATTACTCATGCACCTCTACACATCCTCTCATTGTTTTGGGCTCATGAAAATGCCCATGGACTTCCCTTCTTACTATTGCTTGGTGTTGCTTACTTATTGATAAACACAGCTATGCACTTCCTTGCTTACGATTTATTCATGTTTCTTACTTTCTCATGCAACCTCTTGTGCACTTTTGAAGGCTTAATGCCCAATTCCTTGATGATCCTTCTATCCGCTTCTTTGAAATTTGTGGGTCAACAGTAAAGTATACTTTCCCATGCCTCATATGAATCTACAACAAAAACACATAAACTGCCACGCTGCCCTCATAATGATGGTGGGTGGCATCTTCAACACCATGCTTCTCTTACTAATTATCCTTGGAAAATAAAGAAAAAATATAGGATTAATTTCAAATTGAATTATCAACAATAGTAATTCCGCTTAGAAACATAAATTATTTTAGTAGTATAAATTTAACTCAACAAAATTATTTTTTCTTAATAATATAGGGATCTAATCTCTCGAGGTGCAAACATTTCCTCAAGTTTTGTACTAGAAAAAAAGGTGTGTACCTCGAGAGATTGGATCCCTCTTGACCCTTGATAGATCCGGGTTTAATATGGATCAAGGTCAGTTAATATGAAATTAAAGTAGTTTTTATTTGATATTATATTCTTATATATTAAAATTTCTCTTCAAATTAATTTCAAATTGGAATTAGATGTAATTAGATTCAATGAATAGATTTTTTAAAAATACATAAAATACACTATGTGATTTATTTCACTAGTTTCAATCCCACTTCTTCACCCCTGTGAGCATCACCCAATGCAATGAGTGCTAAGTGGACTATTCTAAAATCATGAGAAATTAGTCAGCTATGACTACCTCTCATGGAAATGGTCATAGATGAATGACTTGCTTAACGCAGCTGAATCCCAGAAAATGATATCTAATATAATTCACTGCGAAAACCCCCAATACTTAATTCAAAAATAGTGAAGGGAACTCTACTTGAATGGTTAATGAGGCACAATATTTTCCAAGGTTTTGCAAATGGAGTAGCGAGCTAAGTGGGCTTGATTGTGGGGAAAAATCCACAGTTAAGCATGCTTCAGCTAGAGGTGATCTGGGATGGGTGACCTCTCGGGAAGTCCTGGTTACCGGGTGCAAGCCCCGGAAGTGATGATTGACACTATGTGATTTATTTCACTAGTTTCAATCCCACTTCTTTAATGAGTGCTAAGTGGACTGTTCAAAAATAATGAAAAATTAGTAATCATGAGAAATTAGTCAGTTACGACTACCTCTCATGGAAATGGTCATGGATGAATGACTTACTTAACGTAGTTGAATCCCAAAGAATGATATCTAATATTTTTTTTATTAAAAAAAATATTTTTAAAATTACAAATTACTAGAGATAAATAATGCAAAGCTGGGTCACCTATACACTATGTGAGAATGAAGAAGTGTTTAAGGAAGGACAACCTTTCAACCAATCTTTAACAACCTTTCAATCCCCTATCGCTTGTAAGTTTAGATTGCTTGACACAATTAAGATGAATAACATAAAAAATTGATTCATATTATTGTAATACTTGTTAGATAGTTGAATTGTTTTCTTAGACTAAATTAGTCATTCATGTTAGTCATTTTTAGTTGGATTACTTATTATCTAGTCACATATTTTAAATCCACGACTAAATTAGTGATTTATGTTAGTCATTTTTAGTTCGGTCATTTAAGATTGCTCATTTTTGGTAGTATTTCACTTGGAAAAGTTGTGGTGACTAACTCTTTTAGTCACCTAGTCACTAATTTCTCATTTTCTACTAGTGCTAGGTATGGACATGATTAGTTTGTAGTGGTGCCATTTGAACTCATCAATGAGCCAATTACATTTATGTGAACTTTGATGAACAACATTCTCAATAAATATACTTAGAAAAGTTTGTTTAGGTATTCATTCATGGTATTCTGGTGTATTCCAAGAATAGTGAACAACATGAGGAGTGCCTCAAAGGAGTATTACTGGTACTGAGAGAACATAAGTTATATGTAAAAGATAACAAATGTGACTTTTTAAAGAAAAAAGTGCATCATTTTGTGCATTTAATCTTAAAGAAAAAGGGTGGTAGTGGATGTGTTGATGTTGTGATCAACACCCTCCAAAATGTTGCCCACACTTGAATTTTGGAGCCAATTGAGGATATCACAAATTTTCTATCTATGGTTACCTCATGATTGATTGATGTTTTGTAAAGCATTTAAGTCTTCTTCTCAAAGTTTTAACTGCCAAGTCACTTTCTCACACATGCCCAGCCCATAATGAATTCATAAATATAGTTCCTTTACTCAAGCTCAAATAGGCATAAAACTATCCATGAAGATGGTGTAGATGCAATGTTCATATCATGTCGATAGTTGGTTCACACTTTCATTGAAAATCTCCACTTTTAGTTTGGTGAGTTTTCCCAACTGTTTCTTTTGTGCACCTTTCCCTTCACAAGCGTTTCTTTCATGTTTACAACGATCACTTCTCCTTTTTTCCACTTTAATAAGTGTCATTTTCATGTTACCTTTAGTCTATCATATGTCACTTTCAAGTTCATTTGCATTTAACAAGTGTCATCTTCATGTTTTCCTCCTATCGCAGGTGTCACTTTTTTTGTTCTCACTCCTGCATGTCACACCTTTACATATCACCAAAGGTATTTCTAATACACACTTATGCATTACATGGTCCTACATATCATCATAATATGTTATAGACACATTCCTATTACTCATCACACCTTTTGGTCATATTCGTCACTTCTATCGTAACTTGTATTATAAGTGTTATAATGTGTCGTTTCAACTGTCACACTTAGAAATAAGTGTCGCTATCCTATCTTTTAAAGGTGTGATTAATGTTCATGAGACTTGTGCATTCCATCAGCTTGTATTGATGGAATTTATGTGTGTGGTCCATGTTTGAGTCGTGTTAGGTTGCGTTTCTTTCTCCAACTCTATTGGTCCCACACTTAACCATTTTGGAGCCCTTCTTGGTCCTCCTGCTCAGTGCAAGTGGTAAACGCATTATCCATATTACTAGGTGATGAAAAACACCTATTCATGAGCCTCACTTATGTATATTTTCCTCCCATAACTGTGAAATAAGTCCTTTTTAAGGTCTCCTCCCTCGCATAGTGCATTAGTACTTCCTAGGATACATGAACTAGCCTTTTGTCACCTCCCTTAGTGAAAAGCACATTCCAGATGAACAAGCAACCACTATTGGAGAGAAATGAACCCTCCCAAGATTGAGTACACTTCAAACACTCAATGAAAAATCCCACTTCAGAATCAAAATGACCATTTGAGCACACTTCAGAAGAAAAAGGACCTTCTCTCCCTTCAAAATCACACTTCAGAACAAAAAGGCACACTTCGGAACCACAAATCGCTCTTTGGAATAGCAAAGAGCACTTCAGAACATAAAAGCACACTTTAAAACAACAAGGGACACTCTTGAACACTGAAGAGCACTTCGAAAAAAAATATCCTATGTCTCTTAAAATGTGCATGGCACAGTCATGAAGCATGAAGCCTTCATACTTCCCTTAAAGCGCATGGAGTAGTCACAAAGCATGAAGCATTCTTCCTTCCCTCTCCCCTTATGGGGCATGGTGTAGTCTTGATGCATGAAGCCTTCATCCTTGCTTATTCTCTTAAAAGTCACATGGCGCATTCAAAAAGCATAAAGCCTCCATTTCCCTCCTCAGTGCACTCTTTCCACTCGAAGAACTACACCCTGGTTGAGTGCACAAGGGCACCTTGAACCAACGAGTGATTTTCCCTTTATGCTTCAACTATGCACCCCGTGCCATCCTAGTTCTTCTTGAGAGCATAAGCACATTGGGAAGGCTCGAAGCTTGATCCCTTGTTCCTTCATTGTGTTCCCTTGGTCCCTCCTTAGTCCCTTTAAGTGCACAAGCGCACCTCGAACCCATGAATTAATTCCCTTCATGCTTCAGAATTGCAACTTGCACACTTGAGCTCTCTCTCCCTCTTACTTGAGTGCACAAGTGCATCTTGAAGCTTCGAGTTTGCACCAAAATAGAAATAAGACATTTCATGATGGTTCAAAGGATTCCAAAGTTCATCCAAGACACTTTGGAGGGTGAAGATAAGGAACAAAGTGGATATTTTATGAAAATGAAGCAGGTATCATATCTACCATCAAGAATTCAAGATGAAGCAGTAAGGAAGACAACCTGACATTGCCACTTAATCATGAATTCCATGTCGTCATTGTCAATTTGTAACTTGTAACTTGTACAAGTGTCATCATAATAGTCAATCTTTATGCATGTGTCATGCCACATCATTATGTGGAATGTAATGATGTATTCTCAAGAAAAAAGACAAAATGTAATGTGTGGAAGTCCAAGAGTCATGTGGAACATGAAGAGTCACATAATGATATATGTCCAAAAGTCACATAGAGAAGTCAAAAGGTCATTTAGAAGTTCAAGATTTGTTTAGAAGTCCAAAAGGCATATTAAGGAGTCCAAGAGTAATTAGGGTAAATGAGGATTCAAGGGGAGATGAAAGGTCATTCCACATTTTATAAATGTAACCTCATAACTCAAGCAAAGGATTTTTGGAGGCTTAATCTTTGGAGAGATACTTTTGGCTTCTCTACTTCGCATAGGAGCTACAAAATATTATTTGGAGAAGCAAGAGGTAGCTTAATGTCCCACTACTGGAACTAGTGCTTCATCTTTGTAACTTTGTATTTGTATCTTTCACCTAATTGAAATTCAATTAACCAACACATTTTCATGCATGTATCACTAATACCTTAGGACTATTCTTGGGATGTTTACAATATATGTTGTGTTTATATGTACTAGAGAAATTGAACTATTTTGGTGGCTTTTGTACTCATTTTGTTAAATGTGTGTTGTATTCGCTTTAATAATCATTATGTGAACTATTTTGGTAACAAATATTTTCACGCTCTCATGTGTCTCTTTTAGGTTAGTACTATTACTTCCTTCCAAAGACTCACTCTCGTCTCCCTCTTGTGAAGGTATCCTTTTTGCACATTGTAATTGATGTTTCACAATGTCAACTTGCTTTTTCAATGTCTATGTATATAATTTCTTATGTTATTCATTGAAAACAAGGCGAACATTAAAGTTATGGTGGCTAGGCCTATGTTTCATATGGTGCTCCTACTCCAAATGATGTGAGTGCTAATTGGGACTTTACATTGGGGAGACCCCAGTATGTTGGTGGTATCCAACACCGTAAACATTATGGTGCTAGAAGGAGGGCCAGATGAAAATCTATTCACATTGAGTTTGTTTTGAATATCTTATCTTTAAAGACTAATCTTCAAATCATATGGATGAGGTGTTTTTCAAAAATATATAGTGGTAAACGTTTGATCCGTAATCAGCTTCTTAATGACTTGTCTCAATTGAAATTTGATGGTGAGGATGGAACATCCATGTCTGAGCACATCTATTATTTTCTTAAATTTTCTTAAATTTTATGATTACTATTAAATTGATGATGAATATTTTTCCTGTGTTATTTTCTTCCTCACCCTTGAGGGTCATGTTAATCAATGGTGTCATACCTTACCAACTTCCTTTATTCATTCTTTTTATCAAATTCTCAAGCAACTTCATCAAGGTTTTGATAGGTATGATTACCAAGATATTTATAAAATAATCAGTCGTCTTAGAATGGAACCTAATGAATGAGTTTAGGATTATGCTAACATATGTTATTTCACTTATGTTATGAGATTCCTGAATAAGATATGGATTGGGATTTTTTTAAGAAAAAGTTTTAACATTTGGTTTAGATCTCTTTGAATCAGTATGAATCTAAACCACCAGATGTTTCAACTCTCCCAACTTTTGTAAACTATGAGACACCTCGAATCTCATAGGAGGAAACTACTATTCCTTTCGTGATTTGTCCTTCTCATTTTATAATACCAATTTGGGTGCCTCCTTATGCTAGTTTTGAAGTTGGGAAATCTATAAATCAAATTCCTAATACATATTCTCAACCTTCATCTGTTTCCCATGATTTAGATCCTATGGAGGAAACCTCATAATGGTTTATGAAGCATATGGTGAAGTCTAATATTTCCATTCCCCAAGATGGTATCGATACTCATAACTATAGTCTTAAATATGATTTGGTTTCCTATCGTCCTTTATCATCTCTTTCTCATGATTCCTTACCCCTAAATTTTCCTTATCAATCTCTTCTGAATCCAAACAGTAATTGGGTGAAAGGCAGTCACTCTTCACAAGGAGAGGAGTATGAATATGAGGATTATCTTGAATCTATGTCAAGATAATGTTATTCCATCCCTGTTTGATTTTTAATCTATCAATATTAGTGATGAATCAAATGAAATTGATTTACCTAATTAATCTGAAGTCTTGGACAACCTTAATTCTGGTAATTCTGAATCCACTATTTTATTAATGATGGTTTCCCAAGTGCACCTTTTTGTCTTTCAGTCTCTCAAAATCAATTTGTCTCTAAAGATATAGATCTTGAATATAACTTGGTTAAATAAGATGATCTTATTTCTTCACCTCACTATCCATTGTGTTCTACTCCATGCTCTCAAGGTTTATCATCTAATGAGTTGGATTTTGAATTAACAAAGGGTAGTCAGGTTATCCATGATGAAGAAGAAGGTAAGGAAATCATCGACCATCCATTCAATTTGTTGTCATTTCTAGTCTTGCATGACGATAATTCCTTAGTTCAAGTTACTTATGAGAGTTTTCCAATATATCCATCCTTGGATGCTCAATTAGAATAATCTTATTACTTGAGTAATTTGTTTGCTAAATATGCAAAGTATGATCAAATAAGTGATGTAGTTGATTAGCATCATGATAGTAGTTATCTTGTTGAAATTAATGATTGTAGCCATCCACACACCATGCATGATCCGATTTAATCTTCAAAATGCAATTCTAAAATTCTTGAAATTTTTGGGACTTGCCAAGAAGTAGAGACACTAAATCAACTTCGGTTGAAGGTTACATTAGGTTCTCCCGACTCTAGTAAGATCCATGAATTAATTCACGTATGGATTTTCTCGCAAAATTATTTCCTTTGCATGGTTTCACTGGATGTAAATTCCTTCTTGAAAGTTGTGTGGTATTAAAAATATAACTTTTTAAGTTTTCAAAATTTTGTTCCCAGTCAGATTGAGCATGCAGTTTCAATTTATCATTCCTCATGTAAATTTCTTATATCAAACTCAGGTTCAGAATGCATACCTTTCATGGATGTATAAAATTGCGAACTTGATCATATTGAAGATTATCGTTGCTCAAAATATTCATGCCTATCACATTATTTTGAAAATAATCAGCTCCTAATATTTCTTGTGACTATTCTAATGCTAATCATTTTCTTCATGGTACCATATATCCACTTGAGTGTTAATGAATGCTTGTGTTATTTCATAAATCAATTTCTTGCTTTTCATCCACTACATATTGACTGGTTTCATTTGCTTTCCATATTGGCACTCCTTTCAAATGATTATGATGTCAATCTAGCTTGTAATGAGTCACAAGTAGATAGTTTTTCACATTTAATAGATGAGGAATATGATTCTATTGTTAAAAGCATATGAAAATTCGTTTAAATTGATCTATCTTTGTTGTCTCCTATCCAAGAATCTTGTGCCTTAATCATTCCATATGATGATGGCTTTTGTTCTAACAATTGTCATTCAATTGATCATTTTCCTGCTAGTGTACCTAATGATGGTTGTTTTACAACGACTGATATTTATGGTCTATCTTCTCAATTTTCAGATACTTGTCAAGAATTTTAGGAACTTCAGCCTCTGTTGACGGTTATGTCAGGCCCTCACTATGTTGACAAGATTTTTGAATATGAGTAGACTTATTTTCGCTTGTAAGATTCTCATCTCGATTCGACAACATTGATTAAAAAATGTTTTCCCAAGTATTTCAAAATATCCAAGAGGACTGTTTTGAATTTCGTAATCCAATATATAATCAGTTGGAGGCATCAAATTAGTAAGTCCATTCACTAGAAACAAGTTTCAATCTTTATTGATGTTTTCTAAGCAAGACAATATAAGTGAAGATGCATTCAGAAGATGCCATCAAGGTTTGTTTGATTATGGTTTTCATCAAGAAGGTAAGGTGGCAGGTTAGGTAACGTAAGGTGATATGGTACATATTTCTTATTTTAATAAATACCACCTACTTTTTGTGTAAGATATTAAAGATCTCATGTTTTCTGTTGCACATTATATCACATCAGTTTTCATTACTCGTATCTTTTTGATTGCAGGTTAGGAACAACGGTGGATTCATTGGAAATATTATTACACTTAGACTTGACCCTCTAACCTTTTAGGTTAGAAGTAGGTCTAGTTGCATTTAGTTTCCTTTGCATTAATCCCACCTTATTTCTCGCTCTCCATCAAGTCTCTGCATGCGTTTTGTTTTCTTGTTTTATGTTATGCATTTTTCTTTCCATATCAGTTTTGTTTTTCTTTTCTTCTTTGTTTTGTTATCTATGTTCCTTTCTATCATGTTTAATAAGACTTTGCATGAAATATGTTGTTGTATGGCTCAAAAGACAATGTGGAAAAACTAAAAAGGGAAATTGTGATGAAGAATAATGCTTGGATAATATGTTACCTCTGCTCTATATATATCTTCAAATTCGACGATGACTAAATGGAAAATATGATTCTTTCCAAAAATAAACCCTTTGGTGAAAATACGAAGTTCATATCTCTATTAGAACCTTAATTCTTGACTCAAACTTGCATTGAATGGTGTTTCGACCTGTCATCGCAACTGCGTAGAGAAGGTAAAGGAGAAAAGTTTAAACGACAATATAACTTTGGTAATCTTTTAAATCCCTTAAATAAGGAACAACCTCTCCTATTCTCAATAATTTGGGTTACCTCTTCTGCCTCTGTAAATAAATAAGTTCGTAAGCATAGTTCTGTAAATAACATAAATAAAGGGTGAAAGAAGAGAAAGGTTTCCTATGTAGAGAGGTGAAGCAAGCAACATCACGAGTGTACTGTCCAGGCTTGCTAGCAGTGAACCAATGCTTGTGTTTCCTTGAGGAGACTTTTTCGGGGTAATATTCAAGCTCGCTGGCAGCGGACCAACCCCGAGGAATGTGCTTAAAATCTTAGTAGATTTATTGTCCTTCTCCCCTATCAAAACATTTCAGTTATGACTAGTGTTATATTGATTTGTTTTAGGATAAAAGAAACAATAGAGGGGATTATATATGTAACCGGGACAAGTACCAAATCCAAGGTTATCCACGTGGTGAATCAATACTTCCTGATAGATTGAGACCTTACACTTAGATAATTAAATCTAAATAGAGAAGCTAAAGTTCTACTAGTGTGTCACTAAGTGTTGACGTTGTGATCAACACCCTCCAAAAATTTTCCCACACTTGAATTTTGGAGCCTACTGAGGATCTCACAATTTGTCGCTCTATGGTTACCTCATGGTTGATTGATGGTATTCATTTCAATGTCTTAAAACCCAAGTCACTTTCTCACACATGCCTAGTCTGTGATGAATTCACATATACCCTTCCTTTACACAAGCTCGAGTAGGAACGAAAATATCGATCAATATGGCATAGATGTAATGTTAAACTCATGTCAATAGTAAGTGCACACTTTGATTGACAGTCTCCCTCACTTTGGTTGTAATTTTATTTTTAGTTTGGTGAGTTTTCCCAACTATTTCTTTTGCACACCTTTTCCTTCCCATGCATCACTTTTTCTTTCTTCCACTTTAATAAGTGTCATTTTGATGTTATATTCTCTCTGGCATGTTTCAATTTCAATTTCATTTTCATTTTTCAAGTGTTGTCTTCATGTTTTCCTCCTATCATAGTTGTCACCTTTTTTTGTTCTCACTTCTGCATGTGTCGCACCTTTTCATATCACCAAAGTTAGTTATAATACACCCTTCTATATTACATGACCCTACATATCATTAAAATATTTTCCATACACATTCCTACAACTTAGCACACCTTTTGGTCACATTCATCACTTCTGTCATAACTTGTATTCTAAGTGTTGTAATGTGTCGTTTCAACTGTCGCACTTAGAAATAAGTGTCCCGTGGGTACCATTTGAAGGTGTTATTAATGTAAATGAGTATTGAGCATTCTATTGGATTTTATTTATGGAATTTATTTGTGTGATTCATGTTTCAGTCATGTTAGGATACATTTCTTTCTCCTACTCTGCTGGTACAACACTTAGCTATTTTGGAGCCCTTCTTGGTCCTCCTCCTCAGTGAAAGTTGTAAAGGTGTTAGCCCTCTTACTAGGTGATTAGCGTATATTATTCATGAGCTTCATTGAAATATATTTTCCTCCCATACTTGTGCACTAAGTCTTTTCTAAGGTCTCCTCCATCTCTCAGTGCATTAATACTTCCTAGGATAAGTAACCTAGCCATTTGTCACCTCCCTTAGTGAAAAGCACATTCTAGATGAAAACGAAACCATTTTTGGACATAGCTACCCTCTCCCAAGCCTAAGTACACTTCAAACACTTAGTGAAGAAACACACTTTAGAAGAACAAAGACCATTTGCATACACTTTGGAAGAAGAAGGACCTTCTTTCCATTCAAAAGAGCACTTTGGAAAAATAAGGCACACCTATGAACAATGAATCGCACTTTGAAAAAATTAAGTGCACTTTGGAACAATGAAGCGCACTTCAAAACAATGAATTGCACTTCAAAACAAAAAGGTGCACTTTAGAACAACAAATCGCAGTTAGAGAGATCAAGGATCCTGTGTCTCTTAAAAAGTACATGGCGCAGTCACGAAACATGAAGCCTTCAAATGGCACAATCACGAAGGATGAAGCCTTCATCCTTCCCTTAAAGCACATGGAGTTGTCATGAAGAAAAAATCCTTCATCCTTCCCTTTTCCCTTAGGGTGCATGGCGTAGTCACAAAGTACAAAGCCTTCATCCTTCGCTCTTCTCTTGAAAAGTACATGGCACATTCCTGAAGCAAAAAGCCTTCTTCCTTACCTCTTGAGTGCAATCCTTCAACTCAAATAATTGTTCCCTCCATAAGTGCACAAGAACACCCTGAACTAATGAGTGATTTTGATAATGATCCACCTGGATCAAATTTCCCCTTCATGCTTCTACTGTGTGCTCTACACCCTCCTAGTTCCTCTTGAGAACACAAGTGCACTAGGAAGCCTGGAAGCTTGTTCCCTTATTCCTTCAGTGTGCACCCTTGCACACTCCCTAGTCCCTTTCACCACACAAGTGCACCCCAAACCCATGAATTACTTCCCTTCATTCTTCATACTTGTGCCCTGTACCTTTGAGCTCTCACTCTCTCTTGCTTGAGAGCATAAGTGCAACTTGAAACCCCAAGCTTACATCGAAAAAGAAAGAATACATTACATGATGTCTCAAAGTATTCAAAATTTCATCCGAGACCATTTGGAGGGTGAAAGATAAGTGAGAAAGTGGATCTCTCATGAAAATGAAGCATAGTTTAGATCTACCATCAAGAATGCAAGAAAAAGAAACAAGGATGATAACTTGGCATTGCCACTTCATCATGAAGTCCATGTCATCATTGTCACATTGTCACTTGTACACATGTGATCATAATAGCCAATGTGTATCCATGTGTCATGCCACATCATCATGTGGAATTTAATGATGTATTCTCAAGAAAAGGAAAAAATGCAATGCATGGAAGTCCAAGAGTTATATGTGGAACCTGAAGAGTCACATAGTCATATATGTCCAAAAGTCACATAGAGAAGTCCAAATGTCATTTAGAGGTTCAAGAGTTGTTTAGAAGTCCAAAGGACATATTAAGGAGTCCAAGATTCATGAGGGTAAACCAAAAGTCAAGGGGATATGAAAGGTCATTCCTCTTGTTATAAAAGAAACCTCATAACTCAAGGAAAGGGATTTTGGAGGCCTAAGCTTTGGAGAGCTAGTTTTGGCTTCTCTACTTGGCATAGGAGAGAAAAAAATTCTTTGGAGAAGCAAGAAGTGAATTAATGTTCCACTGCTGGAACTGGTGATTCATCATTGTAATTGTGTACTTGGATCTTTCACCTAATTTAAATTCAATGGGCCAAACCATTTTGTTGCATGTATTGCTAATGTCTTAGGATTATTCTTGGGATGTTTATGGTATATGTTGTGTTCATACGTACTAGAGAAATTGAACTATTTCGGTTCCTTTGGTACTAATCTTTTTGAGTGTGTGTTGTATTTGATTTAATAATGTTTATGTGAACTATTTTGCTGACGAATTTTTTCATTATCTCGTGTGTCTCTCTTATGTTAGCACTATTACTTCTTTATAGATCCTCACTCTTGTCTCCCACTCATGAAGGTCTCTTTTTACACATTACAATAAATGGTTCAGAATGTAAACTTACTTGCTTGTTCAAGGTTTATGTATATAATCTCTTATGTTATTCATTGAAACTAAGGAAAACATTACTATTATGGTGGTTAGGCCTATATTCCAGATGGGACTCCTACTCCAAATGGTGTGAGGCCTAATTGGGACTTCACATCAGGGAGACCCCCTGTATGTTGGTTGTATAGAACATTGTCATCAAGACTGTAAAAAGATTAAGGTGATCATTCACTGGGAAATGTTTAGAAATGTGGTTGAGGTGAGATCATTTATGGGCTTGACAAGGTACTACAAAATCTTCATTCGAGGATTTTTAAAAACTGGTCACTTGTAGAAGAATGAAGTGAATTTTATTAGGATAGTAAAGTGCAAAAATATCTTTGAGTAGTTGAAACACCTCTTAACAAATGTGCCTATCTTAAAAACTATATATCTAAATAAATACATCATAGTATCTATAGATCCTTGGAAAGGAGGAATCAAAGGATTTCTTATGCAAAAGGGGGGTGTGATTATTTATGAGTCCAAAAATATGAATAAGCATGAACACAACTTTGTGACACATGGCTTAGAACCTGCAACCATTGCACATTCCTTGAAATTGTGGAGGCATTACCTATTAGGAAGGATGTGATACATATAAAAAAGGGCTAAGATATTTGTTTGATCAACCTCACTTGAATGATATATAAGCTTAGTGGATGGCTCTCATCAGTGAGTTTGAATCTTGTCACATGAAGGATAAATAAAATTAGGTAGCAAATGCACTCAACAGCAATATATATATATATATATATATATATATATGGAAACAATGAACACCTGTGAGCCAGATATAAGAAGAAAAAATCAGAAATTCCCAACAAAGAGATAAAACTACAAACATGTGAAAGGGTGTTGGGAGAAAAATCCCAAGCGTCCAAGGTATGTTGATTACCTAATGGTAGAGGGTAAACACTTAATGTACAAGGTCTAGTTGTACATACCTGATTTAATGGACTTGAAGAGGCTCATAATGAATAAACTCCATAGGAGGCCTTATTTAGATATCCTAATCTACCAAAAAATGGGAACATCTAAAAGGAGACAATATTATTGACTTGAGATGAAGGAAGATATTGCATATACCATTTCTAAGTGTTTGGAATGTCAACATGTCAAGTTGGATCACACATATATCATTGTATTATTGCAACCTATACAAATCAAAAAGTGGAACTGAGAGGTCATATCCATGGAATTGATCACTAGATTTCCATGAACAATTAAAGAAAACAATGCTATTGTGGTGGTGGTTGAGAAGTTGAGCATAAAAACTCACTTCACTTCTATGAACTCCACTTGTGAAGCAACTGAGATACTCATGAAGGAAATTTTTAGACTACATGGCATACCCAAGATCATCATATGAAATGGAGATGCTAAGTATACTTAAATTTTTTTGAAATATTTGTTTGTAAGACTTATAATTTAGTTTGCCTTTAACATAACCTATCACCCTTAGATAGACGAGAAAATAAAAAGAGTGAATAAGGTGCTAGAGGATATGCAAGGATCTGTTTGCATTGGGGAGATTTTGACCTAGGTTAATGCATAATGTTAGGTCAATAAAACCCCACTAGACACAGGCCCTTTTGGAATCACCTATAGAATAGATGAAGTATCACCGAAGGCACCTACAGGGATTGCATGAGTGAAAATTCTGTAGTGGTGAAGGGAATTGGAATCTATGTGAAAACTATCATTTTCAACATTCAACATTACTCAAATCATAATCATAGTATATATATATATATATATATATATATATATATATATATATATATATCCATAAACATCTATAAAATCCATGATATATATCAAAACATTAATTTTTTTTAAATGCGTACTTCATTTTCATACATGGCAAGATATTAGACATCCAAAAATTCAACATATTGTAAACTACTCATAACTTTACTACAATATACTAAAATAACCATAACCTAATACATTATGAAACCATCACATTAAACACATCAATTGGTACAAACCATCCATCAACCTTCTTCTACTAATATTTAAAAGGCTCTAAGCACAATATTACAACATTACCATTTAAACCCTAATTGACTCACTAGCCTAATCAAAGAAACATTACAACATTCCAATAATAATCATGCTCAGAATCTCATCCAAAGTTAATCATCTTGAAGTTAACCCTAGAAGTGACCAACCCAAATCCTCTCGGCTTCCACTTATTTATAGATGATTGTGTCGACCCAAGTTGACCTCATTATTATAGAAAATATTTACCATGGTCATTTACAATGGGATGGTAAATGACAAGTAATATGTTTGACCTCATCAAAACTAGTCCAAAAGACTCAATCAATATTAGCGCTTTTAACTCGACTGCCTTACACGCCAAACCTTTATGCATGCTCTTTCCTTTAGCAACAATTTTTCACACTAATCATTTCTGTGTGCTCTTTCCTGCTCTTCTCTTCTACATTCAATTTCACCAAAATTGTCAAACTTCCATTAAAATTCCTCCAAGCCTTTTACCCAAAACTACCCCAACAACCCACCAAAGCACAGTTGTGGCTCATCCCGAGCCATTAAATTAGCCTACGGGGAAAAAATTATCTCCTTAGATATCTCCTTCAATGTTTTGAGTACATCATTCACACTGTCAAATTTGGAATGCATTTCAACAATGTGCACAATTAATATTGTTTATAATTCAATTGTCATTATAATGGTAATACATTTCTCCCCTTCTTGAACTACGGTCTTGACCGCCTACTGTACTTCCCCAACTTCATTGGTAATACATAATTCTTCATCCTGTAAAGCTTCCACTTTATGCACCAATCCCTACTATGTTACTATCATATGTTTTATTTCCTTGTCCAACTACATATTCTCTTCTATAGCGGTCTTCTTCTTGGTCTCTGGCATGCTACTCAAATTGGCAACACATTTTTGCACCTTCCCTTCAACAATTTTAACTTTATGAGCAATAACCTACAACTCCTAGTTCTGTAATATGTTATTCCATAAGTTAAACCCTTGCTCATATGTAGTCTAACATTAACCTTCCAAATTATTCATCTATGAAAAATGTAAAATAGCCTGTATTCTTCTTCTCGAAAATGCTTTTCTTTAGGTGAGGTGGATGGATTCTAGTACACTTTTAGCTCCTCTACTTCTACTTTCAATCCTTGAACACCCTCTTTGATCTTGATGACTTGGCATTCTACTAGGGTATCAACCTACATAGGCTCCTTAACTATTTGACTATACACTAGTTAAATTTCTACATACAAGATCATTTCTCTATTTAAGGCTTGCTTCTTTTCTTCTTCTAACTACATATTTTCACACAATAATGTTTCCTATGTGGTATTTTCCTGTACTAATTCCAATTATTTTGCGGTGGCAAATATCTGCAACTCCACAATGAAACTATTCTACAACTAACACAAATATCCAATGAAAGTTGTGACAAAATTAAATCTATATGAGTAAAACCTCTTGCATTTTGTTGTAATTATGCAGTTGGGAATTCCATTAATTATGGTGAGATTTGGAGTGTTTGGTGATCTACATAAGTGGCATATGAATCTAACCGTGGTTCCAGTAGGTGAGGAATGATTTGAGCCTCCATCTGCACTCTCTTCTTTATGGTATCTAGTTTGGCAACTACTAACTTGCTAGCTTCTAGCAACTGCTACAATTGCTCAAATTGTTCCAATGCACATTGTTGATCATATTACACTTTTCCTTGTTCTTTTTTTTTTTCTCATCCACTTTCTCAACAATATTTTCAATATCATCCTCAGATAGAGATGTAACTTGGGTGGTGGTTACAAGCATTTCCTTCCATTTCTTCCTATCATGGGATGTGATTTCTTTAGTTCCTTTTTTTTGGTTTCTCCATGCTCGCGTGCACTATATATTCAACTTCCTATGACTCTATCTCTTTGGATTAGGTCTCTAACTACTTCTGTTGCATACCCTTTCTTTTTCCTACCATGGAGGAGGTTGCATTATTTCTCCTTCTTGTTGTTGTCCCAATGTTTCCCTCTGACTTTGGCTATTGTCTATAGTCCCCACTTCAGGTTCTCCTTCTTCGTATTACTTCAAACTAGTATCTAATGGAGCGATATATGCCATAAATTCTTTAGCGATCAATCTAAACGGGAATTTATCCATTTGATAATTGGCACGCTTCTTATCCTAAATGTACACAAAGTGGGGATTTTCCTTGAAGCACATGATCCTCTTATACTTGGAAAAATTTGTGGGTGGGATGCATGAAATCTTCTCTATATCCAGTCTAATAATCTCCCTATAAACATAAGATGTAATATTTATGTTATTTTTGCAACGATCAATCATAAACACCAATAACTGTTACAATCATGCAGTTGTAATAGGTTCTTGTGTGTCTTCTGCTAAAATGATATTCGATAATATCCCATTCAATGAATGCAATCAGGCTGAAAAACCATTCATAATGTAATTTTTTTCCATTCTCTTGTGTCTCCAAATAATCCATCAAAAATTGGTTGACCAAAAATGGCACCCAACTCCTCTGTATGCCCTATGTGCCTTTTGCTGTTGCCACAATTGTGCCTGATGGCACTTCATCTTTCCTACACTTTCAGAGTAATGTAGAGGATATCACCTGCCTCACAAAGTGAGTGCATTTATCATTTATCTACGAGACTAATAATCTATGCCCTCCTCTTTGCATCCCATACTATGTTTGCACCTGTTCTCCCAAGGTCTTTTCTTGTGTATAATTCATGAATAGGGACTTTGGATCTTCTCCTATGATTGAAAAGCATGTTGTGCATGCTATTACCCATGGGGTAATCTCAACTGCATGATCTAACCATAGGTAACCTCTTTGTATAGAAGTCAACAATAATGTTTTCACAATATTGATTTTAGGACAATGGGTGAATGAGGGATCTATAATAGGTTCAAAATACCCGATTTCTCTCATCATAATGCCCACTCCTATAGCTCAAGATAAAAAATATTTGGGTTTGTATTTGATGCTCCCTATAAATGTCCCATCATCTTTGAGAATTTCCTTTTATTTATGCTATATTACTGAGCTACTTCACATATCCCAACATGCTACCCTACACAAGAACACTAGGTGGGATAAATGGAAATGTCATGGTGTACTTTGGATCTTTTTTCGGCTTAATCTCCCTAGTTGTTGGTTTCTTACGAAGAATATATGTTTGTTCCATCACTAATGTGATGAGATGTGATGATCCAACAACCTATGCTACCCCAATTTAAGATATTACTTCTACCTCCTCCACTGATGGCTAGGGTCGTACAACAAATAAGGGTTTCTCTGTGTGACTTCTTGATTCTATTGGGGCTGCTAGAAATTTCACCATCGAGGAAATATACTACTCCTAATATAACTATTGCAACTAACCACAAAAATATCTCACAATTTCACTCACAAGTTCTTTCATAACTCACTCTCTTCTAGTTTCAATCAACACCAACTCTTTAATTGCAAAATGAACAAAATCAAGCCCTCTACGACATATTTATAGCATTCCTATTTTGTGCATGGTATCCTTGGTGGTTTTATGGAACAATATTCTGCCATAAATCCTACATTGTGGATCTTTCTTTAGTGCACAGTCCATCCATGTAAACTGTCTAATCAACAATAGTTTTTGACAGATTCTGATGATCCAATCTGATTTTTAAGCTACAAAATATTCTTTGGCAATTAATTAAGTGTCCTTTAACATATGATTCAATGAACTACCCTACCAACATGGCTAATGATCACCTTTTCTCCAATGCTTTCCATCCTTTTTCCACTTTATGTTGACAATTTTCTTCCACTTCGCCACAATTTCTCCCAATACTATGTGTTGGACATATCTATGTGATACATCTCTATCTGTGCAATATTTCTCTTTGCACAGTGTCTTTACTTTCCTACGAAAAGGCACACAACTATTCCATCTATGACAAAAAAAAGAACTCTCATTTTTTTAAATTTATTTATATACATAGATCATTAGTTATGGGCCACTTTCTCAGTTTTACGCAGAAGATTGATTGTATCTATATAGTTTCAGATCAATTCCATTCACAAAGCCTTCTATAGGTTATCCGTTGAGCTTTTCTAGATGTACTTATCTTGCATCTGTCAGACTTTTGATCACATAGTGTCCAAGGAAATGCATTTGGAACTTCCCTGGATGTTTCCAGAATTTTCTATCATATAACAGGACTTAGTCCCTTGGTTGAAGCTTCGTCTCTATTATGCACCTATCATGTTAGGCTTTTTCATGTTCTTCCTCAACATTTTGATGAAAACCTGCGCATGTATGATATTATTCCAGCTGCAACACTTCTTAAAGTCTTAGTTCCTCTATGCCAGATTTAATCATTCTTATGAATGCAACAATGTGAAAACTTGGTTTAAGAAAATCCATAGGCATTGCTACTTCTTATCCATACACTAGCCTAAAATTTGTCTATCTTGTCAATCTATTACAAGTGGTGCTATATACCTAGAGTATTGTTGGTATCTTCAAATCCCAGTTATCCCTATTCGCACTTCAAACCTTACCTAAGGAATTTTCTAATATCTTATTAAATGCTTCGATAATTCCATTAGCTTGGGGATGATAAGGTGTGCTTTTTGAATGATATATTTCAAATTCCATGGTCAAAGAAACATTTGTTTTGTTTAAATTGTGCATACCTTCACTCATTAGGGTCCTAGGAAATCCAAACTTGGTCAATACATTCTCAATTAGAAACTTCACAATAGTCTCTACGTTGTATTCCTTCATCAGTTCTACTTCTCCCCACCTAGTTGAGTAGTCTATTGCAACGATAATATATTTGACTCCTGCTTTTTTTCTTATGGGTTAAAGGGACCCATGAAATCTATGGCCACTTTTTAAAGGCCTGGGGAGTTGTCATTTGGGGAACTAGGGTTATTTCATCCTGTTCGTAAGGTATTCCTACTCTTTGGGAAAGATCAAAACTTTTACAAAATTCTTTAGTATCATTATGTTTGCCATTCCTTGGGAATGACAAACTCTAGAAACCTTTTCAACAATTATTAGTTTTTTCTCAATTATCTCAATTATGAAATAATTATTATCACATAATTATAAAATTGTAACAAAATAATTATGGGAAATAACTCAATCATTTAATTCCACCCTTTTAACATGGGATAAATCTCACATAAGTAAAAGAAAATATGCAAGGGGATGCATTCCAGCCAACAACTGAGGTAAGTTAAACTTGGGTTTCTCTCACTATAATCGAGTGACAAATCAGGTTATAACAAGAGGGCCAAGAGAAGTTCTAAGTAATTTGTTTGAACTAAGAAAGGTGTTGAGAAAGGAAAAATATCAAGGAAATGTTGGGTCAAAGAAGGACTCATTTTGTTCTTTGTAGACCAATTGTGGAAACGTTGTGATTAGTAACAACCCTTGGCTCAATGTTTTAAATGAAACATGTTGACTTCTATGTGCTAAGAAGAGTGTCCTTCCTGTTTTCTACTCTATCTTAAACCCCGTTAATCCTTGAATGTGTCTTCCTCTTAAGGCATCAGATCTAGTTCAAGTGTGGCTAATTGTAAGAAGATTGCAGTGGAGTTCAAAGCTTATGGTTAGGTGGAGAGTGGCTCTCTCTTTATTCAGTTTCTGGTGAAGCTCAAGTGACAAGGACAGGTGTAATTATTTTTCTTTAGCAAAATGGGTTTATTGTTTAAAGCTTCATGAATGTTATCATGTTGTGTTATTGAGTATGTTTATGTTGAAGAATTGAAATAGTGTGTAATTCTTCTCAAATATTAGTTGTATATTCTATTATGAATGAACTCTGTAAAAATAGGTTTTCTTAGAGTATGTTACTTGTGGTTGATGTGAGATGCATGGTTCTATGAAGTATACTATATAATTTGAATTAAACTTTAAGAAATTTCATTAATTCCATTAATGTGCTGGGGGTTACTATGCCCACTATGGGATTGAACAGTCTTGATGTATCCATGAATGGAAGTGAGAATATATGGAGTTTTTAGTAGATTAAATAACTTGGAAAAGTGTGGAAGTACCCTATTTTGGACAACTATGGAAGATAGTTTATTGATATGTTGTTAATATTTCAGTTCATTGATCTACTATTAAGGAGATATTAAAACCTTGTTCCTCCAGATATAGTCTAGAATACTAGCCCCTTTTTTTTGTAAGGTTATGGATTTTGAAATATGAAATTGAAACACCAAATTGTGAGAATAACTTCAGTTAGTTTGGTGAGGTTTTGGATTTGGCCATTGGGCTTCTCTTTGAATTTTTCTGAGAAGTGCGCCTAGTTGTGGGTAGGGCTCTAAATGAACTCGAGGGTTTGGAACATTTATGTATCTTAAAGAGTATTTTGGGAAATCCTATGCATGTTCAAATTAATTTTAGTTCTTTGAATTGGGCCTAAATTCTTAGTGGAAGCCGTGGAAATTCAAATATTGAAGTGCTTGGCCTCATTCCCTAGTCATATGACCTAGCAAGAGTTATGTCTGCAAGTTGGTGAAAATTGAGAAGTCTGAATCAAACTCTAGTGGAGAGTTGAGTATGTTTTAGGTATCCGAACATCTATATTGTTTATGGTTGCATAATTGATAAGTAAGGATGTTTTTAATATTCAATGATTTGGATATCCAACATCTAGAAAACCTTAAAAATGCACTTTAACTAAATGTTTGGATATCGGATGTCAGCTATCGATGAAGTAAATGATGTGGTTGTTACATGCAGATCAGGGGAGCACTCCTAGACCCTAAAGGGAGATGGTTGTTAATATACTAAGATTAGGTGCCTTACAGAGTAGTATCAATGCCAAGGTTCAACAATCAAGCTGAATGGGATCAAGATATTGTGAGTGAGTTTGGTATTTTAAATGATATTTGTTCTTTTTATTAAAATAAAGGTTTGTTGTAATGAACTTGATACATTTATATTTTAAATTGGTTTGAGACTTGTTACTAATTGGAATATTAACAAAGCCATGTTTATGATTTGAATTTGCAATAAAACATTAAATTCAAGTCATTATAAGTGAATGCATGTATGTCCAAGGAAATAAGCTATGTTGTTTTTTTTTTCTTAAATTAGATTGATAGTGGGATGTGGTTTATGTACAGAAGAATATTCCTATAATAATAAATAAGGAAGGAATACTAAACATAACTATGTAGTACAACTTGGAGGCTTTACACAACAAGGAATATGAGTTGGATGAGAGAGAGTGATTACGATCCCTCCCAATTTAATTGACATAATGAAGTTTTAGGGTTTAAATTTTGAGCTATAAGGAAGATAATAGATGGATCATTAAATCCTATGAGAGACGGACTGAAATAAATGCAAAATCACTACAAAGCGTATCATATTTATAAATGTAGATGTAACATGGACCAATTGACAATAATGTGGGAAAATGTAAATTGAGAAAATATTTTAACTTGTTAGAAATACACAAATATGGGTCAAAAATGAGAAATGTCAAAAGAAAGACATTAAAGAAGAGGCATAGGAGTGTGTAGAGATATAAATATACTGAGGACATCTTAGCAGAAACCTCTACTGATGAAATATATATAGCAAACAAAATATTCAACGATGCAACTAAGAAAAACAAGGGCTTACAATGAGATCCTCGCATGGGGAATTCATAAAGTAAAGCCTCCTCCTTTTTCTAGTGAGGATAGGAAAAATGAGGAATTTGAAGCATGTATGCTAGTGCTAAAAAAGAATTGAAGGCGCATAATTACTCTAAAATCATGAATGCCTAAGTGGCCATATTCAACTTGAAGGGAAACACTAATATATCGTGGGAATATTTGAAGAATATCAATGGAATTCATGATATAAAGCTAACATGGAGAAAATTTGAGAGATACTTCACAGAAGAATAACTTTAAGAAAATTATAGAAATGGAAAAATCAAAGGATTTCATAGGCATATAATGGTGCAAATTACTATGGTTTCCTATGCAAATAGATTCATAGAGCTAGTAAGATATATGCCATATATCAGAGAAGTTAAAGTAAATATACTATACATTTAAAGTGGATTACCTAGACTCATGTCAAGATCATATTGAGTTTGATGAACCTAGAACACTTTATGACACTATAAAAAAGCTAAACATTATTAGGACTAATCAAATAACAAATTGGAATCTAAGGCAATGGGGAAAAAGAAATCTAAAATTAGACTCAACAATAAAGGATCCAAATCGTCTCAGAATACAAGAAATGTAGAAAAGGTTTCAAGTTTATTTTTCTAGTAAAGAATGAGTACTAGTAGAATTATCCTACTTCGAGTTGGTATAAACCCAATAGGTCAACAAAATAAAAAGTATAAGAAACAAAGAAAGGACCATGGAAATGCTAAGAATGTAAAGAGGAGCACTTAAAATGGATTTATCCTACCAGTAGCCTGCTGAAAAAGGAGTTTATAATGTTAAGGAGACCATAAATATCAATGATGTAGCTAGAAGTGTATCCAAAATTTATGTAGCTAGGAAAATTCACAAGTTGACCATGAAGTTTCAATGATGAAAATGGAAGCTACATTTTCGAACCATTGTATTTTATTTTTCATTGACATTGGTTATAACATAAACTATATTTTTTCCCAAATTGTTGAAGTTTGAGTCTTATAAAAAAAGGACACATACTAGGTCATGGTTGGTAATGCTAGCCACACGAATTAAGATAATGGTTATTGAAGTCATTGAAACATGCCCATTTCAAATGAAGGGATTGCACTCTCAATTTACCATTAATGTGTTTACATTGAAGTTGAATCGGTATGTATTGTTTGGCAATACATAACGCAAAAATAGGTTTCTTTAATAAAATTTGAAAATGTAAGACAAAGAGGGAAAGAAAATGAACTTAAACGGTATGAAAAAAATAGTATTGGTGAGACAAATTTCAATATTGCAACTTAACATGTGCCATAGGAAGGGATGCTAGATATATGTTATTCATGTATTAAATTTTGTTGTGGACAATAATTTAAAATTTAGAATCATCTAGGGTTGCAAGAATTAAGAGATGTATTGTCAAAAGTACTATTAGGATTGCCAGTTACGAAAGAAATAGACTTTTTGATAGAGAATATTCCTAGAGAAGTGTCAGTGTCTCAAGTGCTACACAGGATTATTATGTTGCACATTGTATTGGCATTGATGATAACAAGTTAAATTGATGTCAAAGGGGATGCCTAAGGAAGCAAAAATGCCATTCATGAATCAAAGGAAGTAGTATGATAACTAGATCTCTTGCATGCCTTAATAAAGAGAAGTCTTGAGTTTTTGTCAAATTTATGATGTCCTAATAAAACTATTAATAATGTGGTTGGATATTTCTCTCTAATACCTTTCCAATAATATATAATATGCAGAAAAAATCCTCCCATATGAGAAGTTATGATTGTTTGAAGTTGGAAGCTACAATGAGGGTGAAAAACAATAAATTTATTGAAAAATGCCAAATTTGTTAAAAACTGAGCATCTTTTAGGCATATCTATGGCCCTGTGGTTGAACCTATGAATGATGTTATGTAAACATGTAAACTTTTTTATATATTTAAATAACATGCACCTTTCAGCCTATTTGGTGATGGGAAAAAGAACGAATGGTGGATTGCATGCAAATATGTACGTTGTCTAACCTATCCCATCAAAATAATGAGAGGATGACACATGGCAAGCATCCAACGGTTGAACATGTGGTAGATCTGAGTGGTGATTTAAGGAAATGTGGTGAGTTATGATAGGTAAACATGGTAGTATGATGACATGGCATCCCGTAATGATGCCATGTGGCATGCCAATAGGGAATACTTGATCGGCCAATGAGGATGAATATAGATGAAATGCAACACACTTAAAATGGGCCACATGGCATGTATGACATGACAATGATGTCAATAGGTGGATGACCAATGCCCTTTACCCCTTGGTTTTATGGCAGAATCACATTGACAGAAAATATAAAGGTAGGAGGCTAAATTCATTTGGCTCGAGCACATAGGATCGGTCATATGACTTAAACCTTCGGGTTGATCACTCAAAGGTCAGCCCTTGCATTGGCTTTAATATCTTTTGGGACCACAAACACACACACATATGCCCTATAGAGCATTCAATCAAACCATGGTTTTTTTGGAGTAGAGAGAACATAGTCATCAACAAGAGGGTTCAACCTCAACAGTGAGTCTAAAGTAATATTGATTGGGAGATTCCAGGGTTGAAAATTTGTAACTTTATTTGGTTATGTCATAGCTTTGTGACATGGATGGTTTGAACATATTGGTTTCTTTGTGACATGGCTCTATGACTAGCCCATACTGGCCACAACATTTTTATTAAATGAAGCTCTATGACGTAGATGATTTGAATACATTTTGATTGATTACATTAGTCCTAGATCCATGATGTGGAAAGTTTGAACATATTAGTTGCCACTGTGATGTGATTTCTATGTCTAGCCTAGATTGGCCACAATATTTTTATTAAACAAAGATATATACTGTGGATGGTTTGAATACATTGTGATTAGTTGCATCGGTTGTAGCACTGTGACATGGATGGTTTAAACATATTATCATTGGTTGGGTTAACTTAGAAGAACCACTAGAAAATGAGGCAACCTACGACTCAGTTAGCCTTAGTATTGCATTAGGTCCTAAGGTCTCGGGTTCAAACCTAGTCTGGTAAAAAATTAATTCTTATTATCATTTTTAATTTTCATACAAAATCATATTTTCTTGAATGATTAAGAAGTAAAAGAAGCACATTTTGTAGAAGGGTTGTTGGAAAATGGCTATTTTATAGAAAGTTCCATGAAAGGGCCATTTTGTTGAACTCCTAATTTACTTGTTTATTTTTTTATGGTTTTTGGGGGTTTATGGGATCATTTCAAAGCCAAATTTGATTCCCAAAGAAGCATAATGATCAAGGATCAATGGTGAACATTTATAAAGGAATGAAAAGCCTTTATGATATATATTTGATATTCATAATTAGTATTATGTGTTTTGAAGGCTTATGAGAATGTTGCAGTGAGTGTTATATATATGGCCAGAACAGGTTTCAAAAAGAGTTCTATGTGACTAGATTGATGAACAAGTTGTAGCAGAGTATGAAACTGTATGACAGGTTGATGACAATAGTGTGAAAAACGTATCAAGATAATTTTTGAATACTTATATTGAAGAGAAGGTGGATATAGTTTGAAACATTGTGAAAAGTGGTCCACATGAAGTTGTAGAAGGAGGTGGGTGCCTCAATTAGGTTGTAGATTACAACAATTCAAATCTTGAAAAGTTATGTGGTTGGTGCCTCAATCAGGTTGTAGCATATTTCAAGTATTTTCTTACACATCTTGGGGGTGGGTGCCTCAATTAGCTTGTATATTACAACAATTCAAATCTTCAAAATTTATGTTGTTGGTGCCTCAAGCAGGTTGCAACCTATTTCAATTATTTTCTTGCACATCTTGGGGGTGGGTGCCTCCAACAGGTAGATGTATGGAAAAACTATTTGTTGTTTTCTCCCATAAGGGTTTCCATGTAAAAGCTTATGTCCTCTTATGCTAATGTGATGATGGCTTCTTAATGCATGGTTTAATTTACCATTATATTGAAAATTTCCATGGTACACTATTACATGTTTGTTTATTGATAAAATTTTTTGAAATGATAATTTTTCATTCAGACTAATTCACCCCCCTCCCTCTCATTGTGAACTTTGGTCTAACAAGTGGTATTAGAGAAGGCGTCTTTAGAAATAGTTAACTATTGGAAGGAGGATCTAAGGAATTTTAAAAACGTAGATCCATTTGTAAATGTGGTCATGCTTTTGGAGTTTGAGTTGGAGGAGTTTAAAAGGAAGTATGGAATGATGGAAAAGTAACTAAGAGAAAGGGAAAAGTAGTTAGAAGGAAAGGAAAAGTGGCTAAGTGAATTAAGGGATGATGAAATTTCCCTCCTCAAAAAGATGATGGAAAAATCATCAAAATAAACTATGGAATGCATCGAAGCTAAATCATCTAGGTACCACAAATTAGTTTTTGGGTATTGTTATATATTATATACTTTTGTTCATAAGGAAATTGACTATAGTTAGTCAGGAACCATGTCTGGTAAAAGTGGAAGAAATCATTTTCAAAGTCATATTGAATGTTTTATATGTCATAATTTTGGAAAGAAGGCCAAGGAATATAAAATTAGTTAAATAAAGGATAGTTCCCCCCCTAAAATGTGGAAGGAGAAAAAATAAAGGTTTGGTCTCATGGTATATGCTCAAAAGCAAGAAAAAAATGGCATGTTGATAACGGCTTCACAAGACACGTGACAAGGGATTAAAACAAGTTTATCAGCCTTAAGGAGATAGAATGAGGTAAGGTAATCCTTTGAAATAATTCATTTGCAAGAGTCACAGGAAAATGAAATTTCAACATCAATAATGGAAGAACCAAAGCCCAAGATTTCCTATATGTGAAAGGATTTAAACATAATCTTTTAATTGTCAGTAAAATGTGTGGTTAGGGGTTTGACGTCACATTCAACTCTAAAAGGTGTGAAATTAAGGACTCAAATAATGGTAAATTGATAAAAAAAAATCTAGCAGGAATGGGGGTAATGTATATATCCTTCACATATCAAAAATTCAAAAATTCTTCATAGTAAATATAAATGAAATCTAACTATGACATAAAAGCTTGGGACACATCAATTTTGACTAATTGGTAAAAGCCATGAGAATACAAGCACGTCAATTTAGGAAACAAACTAGAGTCTTCTTCAAGACATAAGAATATTCAACATCTTTCCCATTTGAAATTATTAACATCGATCTTTACGAACCAAATAGGATGCGTTCTCTAAAAGGAGAAAGGTATTTCATGTTTTTTGTATATGATTTCACAAGAATGACCTGGTTTAGTATTCTTAAAGAAAAATATGAATATTTTGAGAAATTTAAGAATTTTAAGGCTCTTGTTGAAAATGAAATTTATTTGAAGAATAAATGTCTAAGGATAGATAGAGGAGGGGAGTTTACTTCCCATGAATTGAATGTATTTTGTGACAAGAGGCACTTCACCATTGCATGAAAACCTTAGTAGAATGATGTGGCTAAGAGGAAGAACATAACAATTCAGGATATGACAAGATCTCTACCTTTTGAAGCGTAGCTGACAGATCATTTTTGGGGTGAAGCAATAAATACAACTGTGTATAACATCGCTCAAATAAGAACAAAAAGCACTAAAACACATTATGAACTATGGAAGGGAATATCTTCCACAATTAAGCATTTCAAAGTTTTTTGAAGAAAATGTTACATTCAAGTGAATGAAGAAAACCTTGGGAAATTCACAGCCAAAGTCGATGAATGAATCTTCCTAGGATATGCCTATCAAAGCAAGGGGTATATGTGCTATAAAAAAAGAACGCGAGAATTCACATTAGAGAAATTTTGAGGTCTAAAATGGGAATCCTAAGGAATATTGTAAAATAATAGTAGAAATAATAAAATAAGATTGGATTACACCATCGAATTTTAGAGGGAAAAATAAAAACTAAATTTTTAACACGTATTTTCAACTTATCTCCTTATGGTTTTACTCAAATTTCAAGTAGTAGCACTCTTTGGATTAATAATTTAATTACTCAACCAAGTATTACCCATGTTGCATACTTTCGTTGGACCCTGCTACACAAAAAATGAGAAATATAATAAAAAAACGTGATTGCATTAATGTTTTTAATCTATTTCTCATTTTTTGTGTAGCTAAGTACATCAAAAGTATGCAACATGGGAACTCCTTAGATGAAGAATTAAATTATGCATCGAATGAGTGCCCCCACTCGAAATTTGAGTAAAATCATAGGGAGATAAGTTAAAAATACCAGTTGAAAATGTAGCTTTTTTTTATTTTTTTAATCTTCTTACATTTTTACTCTAAAAATGGTGAATCATCCCCCATGGTTGACATCATCATCTTGAATCCTATTTGTTATTATAAATTTAATTTTGGTTGTACATTTTTTTTTAGGCCCATTTTAGACCTCAAATTTTTTTTAGTGTTGAAACCTTTTATGTGAAAATAAATGATGCACTTCCTCATAATGAAATTGTTCGTCAAGCTTGGCCTAATACAGATATCTTCCAAGAATATGCATTACAAGAAAAAAGAAGATGAATAATTTGAATAATATCAAAGAGGGGAATATGAGCCTTTGCACACCAAGACTCCATCTAGATATATATAGAAAAATCATCCACATAATCAAATTCTAGGGGACAAAGGTTCAAGAATTGAAACTAGAAGCAAGCTTGTGAATACATCATCTCAAGAGAACATAAACTTTTTATCTCTTATTGAGCCCCAAAATTTTACATAAGCCATTAACTATGAGCATTGAGTTAAAGCCATGAATGAGGAGTTGGATCAGATTGAGAAGAATCAAACTTGGGAATATGTTCCAAGAGCTAAAGGTAGAAATGTAATTGGAACCAATTTGTTTTTAGAAACAAGCTCAATGAGGATGGACATGTTGCGAGGAATAAAGCAAGACATGTATGAAAAGGCTATTCATAGGTTGAAGGTGTTGATTTTGAGGAAACACTTGATCTAGTGGCTCAACTAGAAGTTATTATAATGTTCCTAGCTTTTGATTCTTCAAAGGATTTGGTCTATCAAATGGATGTAAAGTCAACATTCTTGAATGGAGAACTCAGGGAAGAATTCTATTTTAAGGAATGAGAGGGATTTTAATTTTTTATTAGTAGAAGATAAAAATTGGATTTCAATTAACAAAAGAAAAAAATATGTATACAAACTAGAGAAAACCCAATATGCATTAAAACAAGCTCCTATGGCATGGTACTCAAGATTGGATGGCTATATTCAAAAAGGGTTTCAAAGGGACCATGGTGAGAATAATATTTATATCGAGATCAAAAGAGGTAAAATATTGATTATTGTTGTTTATGTGGCTGATATTAGTTTTGGTAATGAAGATGATTCCTTGAGAAAGAACTTTGCAGCCAGTATGTAGAAATAATTTGAGATGTCCATGATCTTCCTAGGACTAGAATTCAATCATTCCAAAAATGGAATTTTTATATCCCAGTATAAATACGTAAAAGAAATTTTAAAAATAAATGGAATGGAAATTTGTGCCTCTATAAGTTCTATGATGGCTATAGGCTTTATATTCACTAAAGATGGTGAATCTCCTGAGGTAGACCAAACTATGTAAAGGTCAATGATCAACTACGGTCTTCTCTATTTAATAGCATCAAGGCCAAACATCATTCAAGTTGTGGGATTGGTAGGAACCTTTCAATAATGTCCAAAGAATCTCATGTAAATGTTTTAATAGATTATTTAGGTACTTGCAAGGACCCATAAAATTCAGCTTATGGTATCCCAAGGGAATATATCTTACGCTTCAGGCCTATACATATGCAGATTGGGCTAGAAGCATGGATGAAGAAAATAGCACCAGTGGAGAAGAATTATTTCTTAGAAAATTATTGGTCTCTTGGCTCAACAACAAAAAAATCATTTATCTCTCTATTTATAA
Organism: Pinus tabuliformis; assembly: GCA_031772625.1. Lineage (NCBI taxonomy): Eukaryota > Viridiplantae > Streptophyta > Pinopsida > Pinales > Pinaceae > Pinus > Pinus tabuliformis. The sequence goes on from CM062807.1 coordinate 414,090,853, forward strand.
TTAAACAAGAGTGTATTGTACAAACTACGTGTTGTACTCAATTTCTATTAATGAAGAAAATGTTGAAGGACCTTCAATAACATAGTGATCAACATGTCTTTGTAGTTTGTGATAATACAAGTGCAATTAATCTTAGGTCCCTATAATACTAGTGTAGCCCCTTTTTGTTATTTTTGTGCCCCATAGAACCCCCATATTATTGTTGTTGTGCCTGATATAAACCTACTATTGTTATTATAGAACCCTTACATTATTATTGTTATGTAGGCCCTAATTATATTTTGACCCTTTAGATTCCTATATATATCAAGGAGGTACTGTCATTTGAATCATCCAGGAATTTTTCATTTATGTGATGTAAAAGGAGGTTTCCCCGTTGAAGAGGATTGTTTTCAAGTCATTGAGCTATTTTTTCTTATGTTTTTGTGATCTGTTTATATAACATGTGGTATAAGAGCTTTGGATCCTAGGGTTTCGTTGCTTCAAACATGCCATTTTGTAATTTTCACTAAAACCTTTTTTATATGAGGCTTAAAATTTTAAAATTTATACCTTTTGGAGCCAAAATCCTGGGGAACATATTATAAAAATTCCAAAGCTTGGTTCGCTATATTCTCAGAGATATGATTCAGTGGAGTTAATGTTTTTGTATTCTCCAGAATTTTACCTCAAACATGTATCTCGGAGAAAAATGTTATAACTTTCATTTTAGGAATCCAAATTGAATTTCATAATTAAAAATTTTTAGTTTATTGGGTATCAGTTTCAGGTCCCAAGGCTAAAACAATGGCACATGGCCTTTCATATAATTTCGCTATGCTAAACCAGTCCATAATCAATCATTGTTGGATATTTAGCATAACTTCATCTTGAAGAATCTAGTTTTACTATGACTTGTGACATTAGAAGGAAGAATCAAAGGGATACCACGGGATGGAATTGCAGACCATGGAGAGCTGAAATTAAAAATATAGAATAGTTTTAATATCAAGCTCCACAAAACGAGAAAAAAATGTGTATTTTTAAAATTTGCATAACTTTTGTTTGAAAAATTGGTTTGATGTGATTCAAAGAGCACAGTGAAGCATATATATCATTATTTAAATATAATATTCCTCACAACAAAAAAATGGATACACCTAGTAAGCAACCAGAAAGCCCTACTATGATGCATGAAGAAGAGGAAGAAATAGAACATGATATATCAAGGTTACAAGAGAAAGTGCAACAAATTTCACTCTCACAAAGAGAAACCAAAAATGAATTGGGAGTGATGAATGTTAAGATGGATGGTTTAGAAGAAAAAATAAAAGGGGACATGGGTGGTTTAAAAGGGGACATGGAAATTTTAAAAGCATACATGGAAGGTTTGAAAGAAGGTTTGACAAAGTTGTTGCAGGAAAGGATTCCTAATGGTGACAAGATAGTCCATGAAAATATTGATGAGAACAAAAGGAATGTGAATCATGATTTTAAAAACTCTAAGCTAGGGATAGAGATCAACCATATTCCAAATATTGATATGAGGAAGTTTGATGACAAGGCTCTGGTAACATGGATACTATAGATGGAGCAATTACTTGATCTACATGATGTGCAACACACATAAAATGTACGCATTGCATCTTTATATTTAGAATCCATTTAGTTTTCTTGGTAGCTATGGCTTTGTTTTCGTATACCATTTGTCACTTGAGCAGCTTTTAATGAGGAATTGATAACACATTATGAGCATACAAAGAGAAATACCTTCTTTAGCCAATTGATAAATCTCAAACAAATGGGTTTAGTTGTGGAGCATATTGAGGACTTCCAAAGATTGAATATCAAGGTAAATGATATTCCAAAGGAGAATATGATTGATGTTTTCATAGGCACTTTAAAGGATAGCATATGACATTAGGTTCTCCTTTGTGAACCTGTCATTGGAGAAAGCATATAGGGTGCCAAGAAAAGTTGAAAGAAAATTTATGGAAACAAGGAAGTATACCACTCATTACTATAAAGATGGAAGTTTTGTTGTTCCTACCCTCCCACAACCTACATGGTTGACACCACAATAATTAAAGGAAAAAATATCAAAATGTATTTTCTGTAGTCGTGATATAAAATACAATAAAGGTCGTTAGTGTGCTAAGAAGAAGTTATTTTACATAGATTGTGAAGGGGACGAAGAAAAGGAACAAGAAAAATTAAAAAAAGGAGATATACCCTGAGAACCAACGCTAAGAGTTTAAAAAGAAGAAACGAATCCAACCATATCTTGTAATACATTGGCAAGAATTACCACCCCTCAAACTTTCAAGATAGATGGATATATCAAGAATAAAAAGGTAATAGTCCTTATTGATTAGAGGAGTACCCATAATTTTATTCATTTTACGATAGCTAAGGAATTGAATAGATTTCTTCATCTAACACCATAATGTAAAGGGATGGTTGGAAATAGAGGAACTATAAATTTCTCAAGGAAGTTCCATAATATCAATCTAACCATGGGGGAATATCTATTGAATATTGCAATGCTTTCCATTCCAATGGGTGGTGTTGATGTTATATTAGAAGTCAAATGGTTACAATATTTGGGGATGATGACATTCAATTTTCAAGAAATTTTCTTGAACTTTTTCAAACATTTAAGTCATCTGTTTCTCCAGATCTCGAAAGAGTAATTCACAATCATTCCAATGTATTTGAGACTCCAAAAGGTATTCTAGCTGTTCATGATCATGATAATGCTATTCACTTGATTCCCAAAAGTGTTCCTCCAAAAATTGGATCTTATAGATATCCCTATGCTCACAAGAGTGAAAATGAACATATTGTTGCAGAAATGCTAGAGGTAGGTATAATTCAACCTAGCAAAAGTTCATTCTCTTTTCAAGTAGTATTGGTGCACAAGAAGGATGGATCATAGTGTATATGTCTAGATTATAGAGAGTTGAATAATATCACTATTAAATATAAATTTTCCATTCCTATAATTGATGAATGTTGGATGAGATACATGGATAAATTTACTCCACCAAGCTAGATCTTTGCTTAGGATATCATAAAATTACAATGAAGATAGAAGACATTGCAAAAAAAAATCTAGGACTCATGAAGGTCATTATGATTTTTTGGTCATGCCTTTCAGTGTTACTAATTCAACTTCGACATTTCAAGGGTTGTTGAATTTTATTTTCAAACACTTCCTTAGAAAATTTGTAGTAGTATTTTTTGATCATATACTAATATATATCAAATCTTGGAAAGATCATCTTCAACATGTTTATAGGGTGCTCAAACTATTGGAAGAGAAACAATTGTATGCAAAACCCTCCAAATGTTTCTTTGGGGTATAGGAAGTGGAAATTTTGGGTCATATTGTATCTCATGAAGGTGTTAAGGTAGACCCTAAAAAAATTAAACCTATAAAGGAATGGAAAATGCCCTCAAACTTAAGGCATATTTGAGGATTTATCAGGTTTACAAGGTATTATCATTAGTTTGTTAAAATTATGAGAAAATAGTAGCACCACTAACAATATTACTCAAGAAAGATGCATTTTTTTGGACTCCAAAAGAAACTAATGTCTTTGACATCTTAAAGAGGCAATGTGTCAAGATCTGGTCTTAGCTACACCAAACTTCACAAAAGCCTTTATTGTGTAATTTTATGCCTCAAGAAATGACATTGGTGTTGTATTAAGGCAAAAACGAAGACCCATTGCTTTTGGAGGTCATCCAATCAAGGGAAAGTATATACACAAACATATTTATGAGAAGAAAATGTTGAAAATACTACATGCTCTGAAGAAATGTCATCCTCAAATAATGGGAAGACACTTCAAGGTAAAAACAAATCATGATAGTCTTAAATGATTCTTGGAACAAATATTATCTTCATAAGAATAGCAAAAATGGGTCAAAAAGATGTTGGGTTATGACTTTGAAATCATCTACAAAAAAGGGAAGAAAATTGTTGTTGTAGATGCACAATCAAGAAGGTATGAGGATATGGAAGCATTTCTTTGTGAAAATTATATTATCCAACCTAATTAGATAACTCAAGCAAGGGAAGAATGGAAGAATGATGAAGAGGTCTCGAGACTCATTCAAAATTTGTAGTAATATCCTAGTGCATTTGATACATTTATTAAAAATGATTAATTATACTACAGAGGTCGCTTATATCTATGTATGAACTCCCAACTCAAACAAAAGTTTCTTTTAGAATTGTACACCTCTCCTATAGGAGGGCACATAGGCTTTCTAAAAACTTACCACAGGTTCAAGAAGGATTTTTCTTGGGATGGTCTTATATCTGATATTCAGAAGTTTGTGGTAGAATGTTTGGTTTTCCAACAAAATAAAGTTGAGACAATTAAGACCCCGAGTATGCATTGGGAGGAAGTCTCAATCGATTTTATCATTTGTTTACCAATGTATGAAGGAAATAGTTTCATCATGGATGTAGTTCATAGACTTACCAAGTATGCACACTTTTTTACAGTATCTCATTGACTTTCAAATTTTTGGACAAAATAATTTTCTTGTCTTGATACCCAGTTAACTCATAGTTGATCTTATCATCCTCAATCTGATGTAAAAATTGAGTTATTGAACAAGTGTTTGGATGTATGTCTTCGTTGCTTTCTATCTTATAAAAAAAAAAAAATAGGTCGAGTGGCTACCTTTGGAAAAATGGTGGTATAACACTTCCTTCAATATCGCAACAAAAATGACCCCATTTATGCTGGTTTATGGATATCGTCCACCATCCATAACATCATATTTAAGAGACAATTACAAGGTTTAAGTAGTCTAATATCACATCGAGCATGAAAAACAAGTTATCCAACTCTTAAATGATAACCTGACTCTGGCACAAAATTGAATGAAACAATAGGTTGATCAACATCATAGTGAAACACGTTTTGGTGTGGGCGATTGCATTTTTTTATGGCTATAACCATAGAAAAAGATGTACTTCAAGCAAGACAACAAGGATAATAAATTATCACCCAAATATTATGGCCCTTGCAAGATATTGCAAAGGATTTGTACTATGGCATACAAATTGTAGTTGCCCGCACCTTCATGAGTACACCCAGTTTTACGTGTTTCATGCGTAAAGAAGGTTATAGGTGACAAAGTCCATTTTCAAACCCTAATTCCAAAACCTAACGAGGAAGGTAAAAATATATTGGAACTTGAAGTAATCACAAAAACAGGAATAAAAAAACGTTGAAATCAATCAATTTCAGAGTATCTCATTAAATGGAAGAACTTACCTGCTAAAGATTCCACATGGGAGAATAAGTATTTCATACAAAAGCACCGAAAACTACTCAAGCATTGAGGAAAACACATTTTGAAGGAAAGAGGAAAGTTAGCTCCCTATAATATTAATATATCCCCCATATTGTTATTGGTGTTCCCCTTATATCCCCCATATTGTTATTGTTGTGCCCCATAAAACCTGGTATTGTTATTGTAAAACCCTTACATTATTATTGTTATGTAGGTCCTAATTATATTTTGAAGCTTTAGACTCCTATATATATCAAGGAGGTCTTGTCATTTGAATCATCAGAGAATTTTTCATTTATATGATGTAAAAGGAGGTTTCCCCCTCGAAGAGGCTTATTTTCAAGTCATTTAGCTCTCTTCTCTCCAGTTTTTGTGATCTTGTTGCATAACAAGTAATATCTGAAAAATTCTTGTCATTCAATAGAAAATAAATCATATTCCCATCAACTATAAGTTTTTATGTGAACAAGTTGTGGACTAATCAGTGAAAATAGAATACATTCCAATGTAAGAATAGATTTTTGATATCTTTACTAAGCCACTACCAAGGTAAAGTTTCAAATATCTCAGAAAACATATGGGAGTGGTCACTTCCTCACTAGAAAAACCATCTCACTGGCCTCAACTAAGTTCACAAAAGGGTTTTCCTCCAAACCATGAGAGGAGGAAGGTGTTTACTAGCATAAGAATGTTTTTAGAAGGATTTGATCAGTTCCATAAAAAAAGTTGCAGAATATTGGCAAGCACTTATAGATGAAGAACGAGAGAATGGTCACATGTGGAGACTCTATCAGGTCCATATGAAAGTTCAATAACAATTGGAGAATATTGATAGTCATGCAGGAGCATCCAATGGAGAGGCGACAGTTGGACATGCTGTATAAGACACATTTCAAAAGTTTTACTTTGGTTTATTTTTACTGTTATCTTTTTCAAAGAAGGTTATCATAGCCAATGCAAATTTTCTTTTTCTTTTTTTATTTTAAAAAATGTGATTTTAGATTACTTTAACGACCACAACAGAAAATGTAACTGTACAATGCAACTGCAGGTAGTTCCTCAATTGAATGAGGCTACCAGAAACATTTAAATTACATTTCATAGAAGGCACGAGGGTTGCTGCCTAGAAGGAGAAAAATAGAAATACCCTGAGATTGTAAACTTGCTGACAAAAATAAACAAGAGGAATAAACAGTGATAATTTTCAGGTAACCATAAATTCTATTTCATGAATTATTTTTTGTACTGTGCATGAGTGAAAAATTATGAATGTCGAACGAGCGTGAAGACTGTGCAAGCATAAAGATCTAAGAACGAAGGACAACATAAGGACTGTGCATACACCAGGAAATCGACATTCACCGAATATAGCCAAGGTACTCACAGACTGACCATTTCACCATTCATAATTAGAGTCCCTCTTCCATAAATACGCATTCATGTATTAAATGTTATACGACTAACAGTCAAAATTAGCATTCTGAAACATCATACTGTTCCCATATATACATTTCATATTCAAAACCATAGTTCCACATTCCACAAGTCTCATATTGCATACAGAGGAGAAAACCAGAGACTCTCGCCAAACATAACCAAGCAGAAATGAAAAGAAAGCCAGACTACAGAGTCATAGTCATGACGACCTGAAATTACAATGTTCCTACAAAACCCCTGGGAGGGATAACCACGGATTGTTTCAACAGACAAAGCTTCAAATAGGTACCAATATAAAATAAAAGGAATAGTCATACATGTTTTAAGTTAGGGCTGAGATAGATGACAAAAGATATGGCTAGCCACCAAACCTAAATCCTCGCCACCAGCACCTGAACCGCCTGCATAGCACAACAGTGAATGGTAGTTAGAGGTAGCATAACCCTGTGTAAACAGTAAACGGAAAAGAACAGGAGGAGAACAAAGAAATAGCCAGAGGTTACCTGAGCGGACGAGAGGGTTTGATCAAACCCCAAACCAGCAACAGAGCTGAGAGGGAAATGGAACTCGTAAGTCCCAACAAAACCAAAGAAGTCCGAGCCACGACCATAGGGCCACACAAAACCCCAACTGCTCACAAGGAGCGAGATTGTCACCGGAAATATAGCAGAAGGTAAAAATGAAACCAGAGGAGAGAAATTACCTGTGAAAGAAGCTAGATTTTCATCGAAGAGGTTGAGCCAAAGACCTGATAGTGGAACCATTACAGTTTGTAAACAACTGAGCTATAAAAACCGAATGATCAAACCAATAGACAACAAAAGGACAAGATTTATTAGATTCAGACTGTCCTTAGGGTGTACCTATAGTACAAAATTGCAGATGAAGCCAGAAAACAGAGGAGGGCCAAGCACCATTGTCATAACCAGGACGAGAACCCTACAGTGAACGAAGCAGCTAAGTTTACTAGCAGGACAATCAAATGACCGAGAGAGGGTTACCAACATTTCCATAGAGCCAGTGCGAAACTCAAAAACCTTGAGAACTGTGGTGGCATTAAAAGCTCCATTAAACCTCACCTAAACCCTTTAGCCACCATGCGAAAAGACCACATGGTTCAGCTTCCACGCATCATCCACCTCAGCAGTCAGGTGAGTCATCAATTTTTTGGTATCTGAGAAGTTCTTTCCCTAGGGAAGAAAGTTTGATTATGGAGGTAGGTAGAAGAGGAAGAGGAAGAGGTATTCGGAGAGTAGTTGAAGACGAACTACGTGAAGAAATCAGGGTCCTAAGTGCCAGGCTAGCAACAGTGGATGCTGGGAGGCACAAGGATCTAGAGGATGGTGACAACAATGATGCAGAGACTATAGCTACAACAGATGTGTCTGAAGAGGAAGGACCAGAGATAAGATTGTTGAAATCTGTCTTGTTAGCAAACAGGAAACCCAAACCTGAACTGTCAAATTATTATGGTAGCTTATCTACTGAATTACATTTGGATTTGATCAGTGAGTTAGATAAGTACTTCAAATGTGAAGAGATAAGTGATGAGAAGAGGATCAAGTTTGCAGCTACGAAGTTGAAGGGGCATGTAGTACTGTGGTGGGACAGTGTGCAAGCAGAGCGAAAAAGATCCAAAAAACCACTTTTTAAGAAGTGGGACAGGATGGTGGCCAAATTGAAGGGTAAATTTCTACCTAAAGACTATCAGATTGAACTACATAGAGAGGTATAGAATCTGAAGCAGAGGTCAATGACTGTAAAAGAGTATATAGAGGAATTGTATAGAGAAGTTCAGAGCAGGTTATGTCGAGGGCAACCCAAAAAAGACTGCAAGGTTTGTGAATGGGTTGCAGATGGAGATACTGGACGAGATCAGTATTTTCTCTCCCAGATCTATGGAAGAAGCATATCAAAGTGCTTTAAAGGTGGAGAAGAAAATTAAGAAAAGGCAGAATGCAAGGAGAGGACGTGGTTCCGGACGAGGATAGGGACAGTCCTATAGCAGGGGCAGGACTGCCTGCAGCAATGATGAAGGCAGTAGTTCGAGAGCTGCAGGGGCAATAGAAAAAGAGGGTAACACTAGGGGATGAATGCCTTACCAGCGAGGTATAGGTAATGGCAGAGGCAGAGGAGCTACCTACCAGTGTTACAAGTGCCACAAATGGGGGCACAGATCATTTGAATATCTTGAAAGTGATCAGGCAGGACAAAGAGGAACATATGTTGCTCAGCCTGAGGAGACCAAGGCCCCACCTCAAGAATTGGAGAACATGCCTAAAACGAGTGAAGCCTTCGTACTAAATAAAGCTTTGTTGAATCTTTCTAAAGAATCAGTTGATTCGACACAGTGGAAAGCCCTATTCCGGACTGTGTGTAAATCGCAGGGGAAGTGTTGTAAATTGATCATTGATAGTGGAAGTATGGATAATTTAGTAGCCATGGAGATGGTGGAGAAGTTGGGCCTAAAGCGATTGAAACACCCAACTCCATACCAGGTGTCTTGGCTACAAAAAGGGCACCAATTTCCTGTTGATGCGCAGTGTGAGGTGGAATTTCATATTGGTAGATATAAGGATAAAGTGACGTGTGACGTTATGCCAATGGATATGTGCCATATACTATTAGGCCTTGGCAATATGACAGAAAGGTGGTACATGATGGAAAAACAAACTGTTATAAGATTGTGAAGGATGGGGTCAAACATACACTGGTACCCATTAAAGAACAAGATACAACAGAAAGTAGTGGACTAAAAGCCTTGTTGCTAGGGGGGAAAGAGTTCCTACAAAAAATGGGAGATGATGAAATTAAATTTGCAATCATATAGATACCAAGGGTAGTGTTAGTTCATACTGAAATTAAGGATTTACAGGAGGAAATCCAAGATATGTTGCATGAATTCAACGATACAGTGGTGGATGATTTGCCAAATAAATTACCTCCAAAACAGAGTATTAGCCACCATATCGACCTTATACCAAGAGCCAACTTACCCAAAAAAGCAACTTACCGAATGAGTCTGAAAGACAATGAGGAGATTTAAATGCAGGTACAATAATTGTTGGAGAAGGGACTAATTCAGGAAAGCCTAAGTCCATGTGCAGTACCAATAGTTTTGGCTTCCAAGAAAGGAGGAGAGTGGTGAATGTGTACTGACTCCCGAGCAATCAATAAGATTACTATTAGATACAAGTTTCCTTTACCACACATCGACGATATGATGGAATGCTTAAGTGGAGCAGCATACTTTTCCAAGATTGATTTGAAGAGCGGTTATCAACAGATATGGATTCGGGAAGGTGATGAGTGGAAGACTGCTTTTAAGACCAATGAGGGCCTATATGAGTGGCTGGTCATGCCATTCGGATTGAGTAATGCACCCAGCACGTTCATGTGCTTGATGAACGAGATTCTTAAAGAATACATCGAGAAGTTTGTTATTGTGTACTTGGACGATATTCTTACTTTCAGTAAGACCAGAAAGGAATATTTCAGACACGTCAGGTGTGTCTTGGAAAAATTATAGCAAAATAAATTGCTGTTAAATTTGAAGAAATGCATATTATTCAAGAAGGAATTGATTTATTTGGGGTTCGTGATCTTAGAGAACGAGTTGAAGATGGATCCAGAAAAGGTTGCAGCCATAGTTAGCTAGCCGTCCCCAAAGAGTTTATTTGAAGTACAAAGTTTTCATGGGCTAGCAAGCTTTTACATGAAGTTTATAAGCAATTTTAGTGGTATTTATGCACCCATGGTGGAAACTGTCAAGAAGGCCAATCATCCATTTCATTAGACTGATTCAGCTGAAAGGAGTTTTCAGCTACTGAAAAAGAAGATTACTGAATGACCTATTTTACGGTTGCCGGATTTTAAAAAACTTTTTCAAGTTCGTTGCAACGCCAGTGGGACAGCCATTGGAGCAGTGCTAAGTCAAGAGGATAAACTGATGGCCTATTTTAGTGAAAAATTGAATGAAAGTAGACAGAATATTCATCCTATAATAAGGAATTCTATGCAGTAGTACAAGCACTGAAACATTGGAGGTACTATTTGTTGGGAAATTAATTCATCCTATTTTCAGACAATTATGTTTTACAATATATTATGCAACAGCATAAGTTAAACCACAAACATGCGAAGTGGGTAGAATATCTCCAAAGTTTCACGTTTGTGTTAAAACACATCAGTGGACAAGCCAATAAAGTGGCTGATGCATTAAGTCGAAGGAGTTTGATCATACAGGAAAGCAGAATACAGGTGTTGGGTTTTGAGCATCTTAAGGATCTGTACGAAACAGATGCAGATTTTCGTGAAGCATACGAAGCTTGCCAGAATCCGCTGTTGAGGGACAATAGCTTGTGGTTAGATTTTAACTTGTAGGAAGGATTGTTGTTCAAAGGTGGACAATTGTGCATCCCAGAGTGTTCAATGAGGGAAAATCTAATCTAGGAGAAGCACAATGGAGGTCTAGTCAGACATTTTGGTGTAGAAAAAACATTGGACCAGGTCAGTCATTTTTATTATTGGCCAAGGATGCGACAAGACATGCAACGGTATGTGGCCAGATGCAAGATGTGTCAACTGGCAAAGGGGCATAGTCAGAATACGGGGCTGTATACACCATTACCTATTCCAGACAGACCTTGGGATTCAGTTAGTTTAGATTTTGTTTTGGGTTTGCCGAGGACACAGAAAGGGTACGATTCAATTATGGTAGTGGTGGACCATTTTATAAAAATGGCACATTTTATCCCTTGCAAGAAGACCAACGATGCCACACATGCAGCCCATCTATTTTTTACAGAAATTGCCAGGTTGCATGGCTTGCCGAAGTCTATTCTTTCAGATAGGGACGTGAAGTTTACGAGCCATTTTTGGTGAACTTTGTGGAAGAAATTGGACACTAAACTGAATTTCAGTTCATCTTATCTTCCATAGATTGACGGGAAAACTGAAGTAGTAAAATTAAGTCCGGGAAATCTGCTATGTAGCCTAGTTGGAGAGAATTCACGACAGTGGGATTGCGTACTCACCCAGGTAGAGTTCGCTTATAATGACTCTCCAAATAGGAGCATAGGCAGAAGCCCTTTCCAAATCATCTATGGCATGCACCCCCAAGGACTACACAAATTACGAGATTTGGGTTGGTTGGAACAGAGGAGTGCTAATGGGGAGGAATTCACAAAGATGATTAATGAACATCACGAACAGGTGAAAGCTAAGTTGCAGAACAAAAGTTAAAGGTATAAACAAAAGGTACATTTGAAGTGACGGGAAGTGCAGTTTGACGTAGGATATTTGCTACTGGCGCACCTATGAAAGGAAAGATTCCCTAGAGGAGAGTATCACAAGCTGAAATTTAAAAAGACAAGGCCTTGCTAAATTCTACGGAAATTGTCTGCAAATGCCTATGAACTGCAATTACCCCTGGGTATTGGGATCTCGCCCATCCTCAATGTTGCAGACATATACCCCTATATTTCTACAGACATGGAGGACGATTCAGCTGGACACACACGGGACACCCAGGGAGACTAAGAGACAGGGACATGGATCAAGCAGCTGCCCACAGCCAAGCCTTTAGAGATTGACCAAATACTGGACACACAGGTAGCTAGGTGGGCACACTGAAAGGAGTACTTGCAGTACTTGGTTAAGTGGAAGGACTATCCAAAATAGGACAGTACCTGGATGGATGCCAGACAGATTCAACGTGCCGGATATTCGATTGAAGAGCTCATGGACAGGAGCCATGAGTTTCATTCACCCTGGGAGCCTGATGCAGGAGCATCCAATGGCGAGGTGACAGTTGGACATGCTGTCTAAGGCACATTTCAAAAGTTTTACTTTGGTTTATTTTTACTGTTATCTTTTCCAAGAAGGCTATCACAACCAATGAAAATTTTCTTTTTCTGTTTTTATTTTTAAATTATGAATGTGATTTTAGATTAGTTTAATGACCACAACATGAAATGTAACTGTACAATGTAACCATAGGTAGTTCCTCAACTGAATGAGGCTGCCAGAAACATTTAAATTACATTTCATAGAAGCCATGAGGGTTGCTGCCCAGAAGGAGAAAAATATAAATACCCTAAGATTGTAAACTTGCTGACAAAAATAAACAAGAGGAATAAACACTGATAATTTTCAGGTAACCAGAAATTCTATTTCATGAAATATTTTTTGTGCTATGCATGAGTGAAATATTATGAATGTCGAACAAGCGTGAAGACTGTGCAAGAATAAATATCTAAGAACGAAGGAAAACGTAAGGACTGTGCATACACCAGGAAATCAACATTCACCAAATATAGCCAAGGTACTCACAGACTGACCATTTCACCATCCATAATTAGAGTCCCTCTTCCATAAATACACATTCATGTATTAAATGTTATACGACTAATAGTCAAAATTAGCATTTCAAAACATCATACTATTCCCATATAAACATTTCATATTCAAAACCATAGTTCTGCATTCCATGAGTCTCATATTGGGTACAGAGGAGAAAACTAGAGACTCTCTCCAAACATAACCAAGCAGAAATGAAAACATAGCCAGACTACAGAGTCACGGTCATGACAACCTGAAATTACAATGTTCCTACAGAACCCCCGGGAGGGATAACCACGCATCGTTTCAACGGACAGAGCTTCAAATAGGTACCAATATAAACTAAAAGGAACGGTCCTACCCATTTTAAGCAAGGGCCGAGATAGAGGATGGAAGATATGGTGAGCCACCAAACCCAAATCCTCTCCACCAGCACCTGAACCGCCTGCACAACACAACAGTGCATGGTAGTTAGAGGCAGCATAACCCCGTGTAAACAGTAAACGGATAAGAACAAGAGGAGAACAAATAAATAGCCATAGGTTACCTAAGCGGATGAGAGGGTTTGATCAAACCCCAAACCCCAAACCAGTAGCAAAGCCAAGAGGCAAATGGAACTCGTAAGTCCCAACAAAACCACAAAAGCCCGAACCATGACCAAAGGGCCACACAAAACCCCAACTCCTCACAAGGAGTGGTATTGTTAGCGGAAATACAACAGAAGGTAAAAATGAAACTAGAGGAGAGAAATTACATGTGAAGGAAGCTGGATTGTCACAGGAGAGGTTGAGCCAAGGACCTGGCAGTGGAACCCTTACAGTTTTTAAACAACTAAGCTATAAAAATAGAAGGATCAAACCAACAGACAACAAAAAGACAATATTTGGTGTACCTACAATAGGAAATTGCAGATGGAGCTAGCAAACGGAGGAGGGCCGAGCGCCATTGTCATAACCAGGAAGAGAACCCCACAGCAAACAGAGCAGCTAAGTTTACCAGCGGGACAATCGAATGACTGAGAGAGGGTTACCAACATTTCCATAGAGCCAACATGAAACTCAAGAACCTCGAGAAATATGGTGGCATTAAAAGCTCCATTAAACCTCACCTAAACCCTTTAGCCACCATGCGAGAAGACCACGTGGTTCAGCTATCACGCAGTGTCCACCTCAGCAATTAGGTGAGTCATCAGATAGGAAGCATGGTTTTAGGGGGACAATCCATCACGTCTATAGGAAATTTTGGGAGAAATTAGAGAATGAAGACATCGATAGACATATTAAAAAGAAGATGAGGCTCACATATAATCATGGAAGCATTGGTTGAAACCTTGTCCCTTTTCCATTTACGTAAAATTGGGAGAGAATGCAAACAATTAAAGACGTTGACAAGGAAGATATTATGGGAGAGAAAGAAGACATTGACGAGGAAGACATTGAAGGAAAAAGTAGGAAGGAAAGAAAGTATGATTCTTCATAGTAGTAAAGGGGATTATGTAAGGGGGATCTCAGTGCATGTCAAGGAGAGCTTGGCCGAGTGCCATAAATGACCATCAACATCTAGTGGTGTTGCTATCGATAACAATGATTGATATTGTTGCACATTATGTTGTCATTGATGAAGATAAGTGTCATTGATGTCAACTGGGATGACTAAGGAAACAAAAATGTCCTTCATCAAACAAAAAAATATAATATATATGTGACATGGATGGTTTGAATATATTGGGATTTTTTCTCTGTGATGTGATCCAAGCTCCATCACATGGATGGTTTGAACATATTTTTTTGGTGTCTATGTGATGTGGTATCATGATTGTCCTGATTAATCGAAGATCTATAATGTGGATAGTTTGAACATATTGCGATTGATTGCTCGTAACATGGATGGTTTTAACATATTATGATTGGTTGTGTTATCTCAAAAGAAATACTATACAATCACGAGGCCTATAATGTAGTTGGTCCTAGTCTTGCATTGGGTTGCCGAAGTCTCAAGTTCGAATTTGGTGAGGTCATAAATTATTTTTGATTATTATTTTTATTTTTCCTGTAAAAGAAAATAATGTAGAAGGGTTGCCAAAAAATGGTTATTTTATAGAAGGTGCCCAAAAAGGGCTATTTTATCAAACTATTATTTAATTTTTGATTTTATATTTTTTTTGGGGGTTTCTAGGCTCATTTCAAAGCCAAAATTAATTCCGGAAGAAGCATGATGATCAGGGGTTAATGTTGATCACTTCTACATGCATGAAAGTCATTGATGATGTATTTTTGATGTTTAGAACAAGTATTATGTGTTTTGAATGATTATGAGTAGGTTGCAGGTAGTGCTACATATATAGCCACAATATTGATGAACAGGTTGTAATAGACTATTGACATTATATGTCAGGTTGGCGAAAATAGTGTGAAAACAAAAAAATGATCACCTTTGAAGACTTATATTGAAAATAAGGAAAATCTAGTTTGAAACATTGTAAAAAGTGGTCCACATGAAGTTGAAGAAGGAGGTGGGTGCCTCCACTGAGGTTGGTGTCTCAATCAGGTTATAGCCTACAAAAAGTTGAATCTTGCACACTTTTGAGCATGGTGCATTAATTAGGTTGTATTCTACTACAAGTAATTGATTGCAAATATTGGGGAGGTGCCCACAATAGGTCGGTGCTTGCAAATATATGTAATGAATTGAGGAAGAAGAAGAAAAAGGATTTATGGTTTCGCCCCATAAGGGTTCCCACATAAAAGATTTTATCCTATTATGTTGATGTTATGATGGATCCTTGATGCATGGTTTCATTTACTATTATACTACAATTATTTATGGCACATTTTTACATATTGTTTATTGAAGAAATGTTTTGAAATTAAACCTTTTTCTTCACATTCATTCACCCTCCCTCTTAGTGTGAATATTGGCCTAATATAGTATGCTTGAACTAGAAGAATTGAAACTACAGTTAAAAGAAATGTTGGATAAGAGATATATTAGTCAATTCAATCCCCTTGGGGGGAACCAGCCTTGTTTCTGAAGAATAAATATGGAAATCTCATGTTGTGCATTAACTATAAACAACTAAACAATGTAACTATTAAGAACAAGTACCCATTTCCATAGATTAATGATATGTTCGATCAACTAAGAGGAGACAATTTTCTCCATGATAGACTTATGATTGGGGTAACATGAAGTTAAAAGATGAAGACATGAATTCACAAAATTACTTTTAGGACAAGATATGGTCACAATGAGTTTGGAGTGCTACCATTTACACTCACCAAGGAACAAATTACATTTATGCGTTTGATGAATAACACTCTTAGTAAATATACTTAGACATTTTTGTTTTGGTATTCCTTGATGGTGTTTTGGTCTAATCCAAGAATAATGAAGAGAATGAGTGCCTCAAAGTAGTATTATAGGTACTAAGAGAACATAAGTTATATGAAAAATTTAGCAGATGTGACATTTTAAGAAATAGGTGCATTATTTGGGGCATTCAATCTTAAAGGAAGGCATGACAGTGGACTCTGAAAAGATGAAGGTGACCATTCACTCGAAGAAGCCTAGAAATAAGATTGATGTGAGTTCATTTATGGGCTTGTCAAGGTAATATAAAAGATTCATTCAAGGATTTTTGAAAATTGGTCACCCAACCACTTCATTGCAAGAGAATGGAGTGAAATTTATTAGGACAGCAGAGGGAATAAGTAGCTTTTAGTAAATGAAACACCTCTTAACAAATGTTCCTATCTTAAAAATTATAGCTCTAAACAAAGACTTCATAGTATCTACAGATCCTTGTAAAGGAGGACTCGGAGGATTTATTATGGGAAAAAGCAATGTGATTATTTATAAGTATAGAGAGATGAATAAGAATGAACAATAGTATGTGACACATGACTTGGAACTTGCAACCATCATATCTACCTTGAAATTGTGGAGGAATTACCTATTGGTAAGGATATATGTGATACTAACATATAAAAAAGGGATAAGATATTTTTTTGATCAACCTCACTATAATGATAGATAAGCTCAATGGGTGGCTCTTGATTAGTAAGTTTGAAACTTGTCACATCAAGGCGAAAGAAAAATAGGAAGAACATTGGGAATAATATTGAGGGGGGTGGGGGTGAATCAATATCTACAAATCAATAAATTTTTCTTTTCATAATCACATTTGTATATGCTACTTTAGTGAAGGGAACCTGTGTGTGCATGCAACTGTTCTTAAGGCAACCATCGTATATCCAGAGCACTTATGATTTAGTTAATTCATCATATGTTAATCTTTAAGTAGTGCAACAAAAATTTATTAAACATTCAACAATAACCATGTGCAATAACATTTGAATAAACCATCACACCTAAGAAACACACTTGAACACCAAGATTTAAGGTGGAAACCCAATGCGGGAGAAAAATCACCTACTGTTGTCATATCTGTCTTCTTTTAATATAAGAAAAACCTGTTTACAATCTTGTACTAGCATAGACTCATACGAGTACATAGGCACCCACTTGCAAAAGGCTACAACCTTCTCTCGTTCTCCAACTTCTACTGGAAGGGAGTTACAACCCCCTAGCTCTTGTACTAGCCAATAGGTTTAACATTATGTAGGCGCCGACCTACAAAAGGCTCCAACTTTCACTCATTCTCTAGCTGCTACTAGAAGGGAGCTCCAACTCCTTGGCTCTTGTACTGGCTGATGTGTTTACTAGTACGTAGGTGCCGACCTACAGAAGGATACTACCTTCACTCTTTCTCCTTGGAGCCATGTTTCATAAATTTTCAGAATGGATACTCCTAGTACACAACAACACAATATGGAGGCCACATTTCATCCAATTTTCATACTAGACCAATCAGTAACATTGAAGCTCAAAATCAATCACCACTACAATACAATCAATCACTGAAACCCATCAACTCTTGAGCAAATCACAATCAATCAATTTGAACAATCAGATCACTGTCACTAAAACACAGAGTTGAACCCAGAACTCTGCATCAACAAACAAAACCAATTGCATCTTAAAACATCATATTTCATAATATATACGCTACTTAGAAGTATTGAACCAGTGTGTATACATGCCTTCACCAAGATGAACTAGCATATAGATCTGAAAAATAATAATTCATAACTTTTAATCTGTTCCAGACTTCATACATAATCATACCATAACATTTAAAGGATGAAACATGCATTAGCACTCGGATCTATCCTATCCATTACCATACCACATAATGATAAGTCATTTCAGGTCTTATGATCCTAATCCATCATTGGATCTCATCCATCATCCAACACTTAGGTGCATATTTAGTTCAGATCAAGAAAAGCATGATAAACCCATAACATGCATATTTTCTTTTGATCTAACACTTCATCATATGTTTATAACTTCCACGTATTTTCCTTTGATCTTCTCCTCCTTAGATACTTTGTCAATACCTCGGACCAAAACCATAGTTATGTTGTTGGTATTCTTTGATGGTATCAAGATTCTTTTTCATGCTCATTACCATTGGTCAATACCATGGTAGAATCCCGTGGTATTCATTATCCTTAATTTTCCATCCTATACAAACTTTTCCTTCTGTGAAAGTGTGTGCATATGTATATGATATTTTTGTACAGTGAACCCACTTGTATATGCTCTTTTTTCATAGTGAACCCACGTATACAACTTAACATACTTGAAAACATTATTTTTCCTCAATTGCTTGAATATGATCTGTAGTCCTTTGTCCCACCATCCTATTCTTCTGTACCATTATTTTGTTACCTCTGAATAAACCTTTTATAATGTGAACTGTCATCATACATCATATATGTGAGTTGCCATCAAGGACAACACTTGTACCATAATGCCAACAATCTCACCCTTTGGACTTGATGGCAACAATATTGGTGTTTATTACATCAAGTTGTAGAGCCTATTAGGTATATCAAACAACACCAAGATACTCTCCCCCTTTGACATCGAGGGAAAAGGGTAGACCAAGATATTCTCCCCCTTAGAGATGCACTATGTTGTCCATGCTCCCCTTGAGCACATGCAGAGTCTACAAAGATATTTTTCAATAGAATAACATGACTCTATAACTCAACTATGTGAGTATGACCTTCCTATCACCAATGACTCATACATAAATCAATCACCCAACCAAGTGGGGATATACCAAATATTCATACATGACTGAAAATTATTACATCATCCTTCCCATGCATACTGGAGTTACAAATTACATCATAGGTCTTTACATGACCTTCACATATAATGATATACATGACATGACCAATGATCTAAACAATACCATGATAGTCATCAAAAACTATCATACACCATGTATGATCTGCACCATAAGCATCTATCAAAAGCATCAGGATCAACAACCCATTTATGTCCTTCATCAAAAGAGTCAACTGAATCAAAACAACTATGTGGATCAAGCAATATAAGTATCATATGAGATTTCATCATAAAGCACCTCTATCTTCAGCAACATAATAATATTTATGTACCAAGGTCTTCTCAAGAAAAGCATAATGCCAACTATTCACTTGTCAGATCTGATCATTGCATTTGTTAGCAAGAATCATCAAGGCATCATTATCAACTAGTTATTCATCAAGTCACTAACAATTTATGAGGACCAGAAGCACCTATAAATATCATCAACAGACTGTAATCATCATAAATCAGAACATAAAAGATAATTGATAATTGAACAAACCATATTAGACCCCTTTTCCTAAGTCTGCCCCATTGATTCTTCATCAAACGGACATATACGTGACTATGCAGCTTCTAACTCATGTATATACGTGACTTGTCTTCATGATAATTGCATATAAGAATTAGAACACTGAAATTTCACATTATCAACTCCCCCTGAGTCTATTCTATATGTATACTGAGCTATGCCACATCTTTCTTACTGTAAATTCTTCTTCTTCCATACCTTCGAGAGTGATGATGTTTGCTCCTTTTGGAATGTTGGCCGAAATTTTCTCCTGCATTCTTTTGCTATATGCCTAAACTTGTGACAAGTATAAAATCTTATGTGTTTCATATTCCTTCTATAGAAACCAATGGCTTTGTGACCAAACATATTGCAAAAAAAACAATATCCCTTAAAGTACCTAGAAGTTGATGATCTTTTTGTGAGATAGTTATTAGCTTGAAACATTTTACTTATGCATCTAGCTACAACATGTCCAAAATTATGACATCTAAAACATTCAACATTATTCATTTGATTAACACTTCCATAGTTAGGAGTAAATGATTTTCCTTGAATACTTTATTTCCTTGGTTGTTGATGGAGTTTTCCTCTTATCTTCTGGTTGATCATTTCAGAATTTGCATTAGATTTCCTTGCCTCATCTTCTGAGCTAGATTCACCTTCAATAGTTTCATGAAAACCAAGACCAATTTTGAGGGTAGGAAACCTTTGACTATTAAGAATATTATCCATAATCTTAGTACTATCTTGAAATCGTAACAATTTATGCTTTTCTTCTAATTTTCCTTTTAAGATATTTAGCTCAACTTGATATTGCCCTTCCTTTTCCAGATATTGCTTTTTCATGATTTATTCAGTGTATCTTCCTTCTTCCACTTGTTGTCTTAATATGAGAATTTCATTTTCTTGTTGCTCATCTGCTTGAGGTAGTTCCTCATTCTACTTATTTGAATTTTCAAGATCTTCTTTTAGAGAGACAATCTAACTTTCATAGTAACTAGATCTATCCTTAAGTCTCTAGATTGTTGTACTCTTTTCACTTACTTCATTTCTTAATGATGTTACTTCATCCCTTAGCTTTTGGCATTGATCTTCCTTTTCCTTGTACTGCTTCCTTACTTTGTTTCCTTCCTTCAACTCGGCTTTTAATCTGGTAACTTCTTCTTTGAAGGCACATTCCCTTTTGATAAATAGATCTTGTCGATCTCTAGTTTTATTTGTGAGTCTTTTAACTTCTGCCTCTATATTTTTTTCACTATTAATTTCAATATATTCAACATTGCATGAATGGAAAAAGTATCACTAGAAGACCAAAAATTTGTACCTAATACTTCTTTTGCTTGTTCCTATTCAATATGAGGTGATTTTGAATCTCAATACTTGCTTCCATCTAATATCTAATTGTCTCTCTTGTGGTCACTCCTCCTTTGATATGTCTTCTTCTTCTGAGGTGCCTCCTTATTTTGCTTCTTTCCCACTTCCTCAATGGATCTCCTTCAAGCGATAAGGCTTCTGCCAAAGGATCTACTTTGAAACCAATTGTTGGGAATAATATTGAGGGGGGGGGGGGGGGGGGGGGGGGGGGGGGGGTGAATCAGTATTTACAAATCAACAACCTTTTCTTTTCAAAATCAGATTTGTATACACAACTTTAGTGAAGGGAACCTGCGTGTGCATGCAATTATTCTAAAGGAAACCAACATATATACAAAGAACTTATGATTAATTTAATTCATCATATTTTGATCTTTAATCAATGCATCAATACAATATTAAACATTAAACAGTAACCATGTGCAGTAATAACAAAATAAACCATCCCACTTAAGCAACACACATGAACACCAAGATTTACGTTGGAAACCCAATGCAGGAGAAAAACCACTTGATGTTGTCATCTTTGTCTTGTTTTAATATAAGAAAAAATTGTTTATAATATTGTACTAGTGCAGACTCGTACCAGTACGCAGGCACCCACCTGCAAGGGGCTACAACCTTCTCTTGTTCTCCAACTTCTACTGGAAGGGAGCTACAATCCCCTCGCTCTTGTACTAGCCGATATGTTTACCAGTATGTAGGCGTTAGCCTATAGAAGGCTCCAACCTTCACTCATTCTCCAACTGCTACTGGAAGGGAGCTCCAACCCCCTGGATCTTGTACTAGCTGATGTGTTTACCAGTACGTAGGGGCCAGCTTACAAAAGGATACTACCATAACCCTTTCTCCCAGGGACCACGTTTCATAAATTTTCATACTGGATACTACTCGTACACAACAACACAATATGAAGGTTGTGTTTCATCCAATTTTCATACTGGACCCATCAGTATCATTGAAGCTCAAAATCAATCACCACTATAATACAATCAATCACTAAAACCCATCAACTTTGAAGAAAATCACAATCAATCAATCTGAACAATCAGATCATTGTCACCAAAACAGAGTTGAACCCAAAACTCTACATCAACAACCAAAACGAATTGCAACTTCAAAGATCATATTTCATAATATATACGCTACTTAGAAATGTCAAACCAGCGTGTATACATGCCTTCACCAAGGCGAACCAGCATATAGACCTGCAAATAATAATTCATAACTTCGCATGTATTTCAGGCTTTAAACATACTCAAATCATAACATTTAAAGGATAAAACATGCATTAGCACTCAGATCTAGCCTATCCATTATCAGACCACATAATGATAAGTCATTTCAGGTCTCATGATCCGATCCATTATTGGATCTCATCCATCACCTAACACTCACGTGCATACTTAGTTAAGATCAAGAAAAGCATGAGAAACCCATAACATGCATATTTTATTTTGATATAACTCTTCATCATATGTTCATTACTTCCATGTATTTCCCTTTGATCTTCTCCTCCTTATATACTTAGATACTTTGTCAATCCCTTGGAACAAAACATAGTTATGCTGCTGGTATTCTTTGATGGTATCAATATTCTTTTCCGTGCTCATTACCATGGGTCAATACCATGGTAGGAACCCCTGGTATTCATTATCCTTAATTTTCCATCCTATACGTCCTTTTCCTTCTATGAAAGTGTATGCATACGTATACACTCTTTTTGTACAGTGAACCCACTTGTATACACTTTTTTTGCACAGTGAAGCCACATATACAACTTAACATACTTGAAAACATTATTTTTCCTCAATTTCTTGATTTTGATCTATAGTCCATTTGTTCCATCATTTTATTCTTCTGTATCATTACTCTGTTACCTCTGAATAGACCTGTTATAATGTGAAATGTCATTGTACACCATATATGTGAGTTTCCATCAAGGACAACACCTATATCATAATGCCAACATATAATATACACACAACAACAATACGCAAGTTATATATATGGAAACAATGAACACTTGTTAGCTAGATATAAAAAGACAAAATCTGAAATGCCCAACAACGAGATAAAACTACAAACATGTAAAAGGATTTTTGGAGAAAAATACCAAGGGGCCAAGGTATGTTGATTACCTACTGATATAGGAAAGCTTGTTAATGTACAAGGTTAGGTTGTACATACCTAATTCAATGGACTTGAAGAGGCTCATAATGGATATGCTCCATAGGAGACCTTATTCATACTAGCTAAACTATCAAAAAATGATAACGTGTACAAAGAAGCAATATTATTGGTCTAGGATGAAGAAATAGATTACATATTACATTTCTAAGTGTTTGGAATTCCAATAGGTCAAAGTGGAGAACACATATATCATTGGATTATTATAGCCCAAACAAATTAAAGAGTGGAATTGAAAAGTCACGTCCATGGCATTCATCGTTACATTTCCAAAAATAGTTAAAGAACATGATACTATCATGGTGGTGGTGGAAAGGCTGAGCATAATATCTCACTTCACTCTTGTGAAGTCCACTTTTGAAACAATTTTCATTGAAAATATATTCATGAAGGAAATTTTCATACTGCATTGCATACTCAAGGCCATCATATCAAATAGAGATGCTAAGTTTACTTCAATTTTTTTGAAATATTTATTTGCAAGAGTGTGAATGTAGTCTTCTTTTAGCATAACATTTAACCCTCAAACATATGGGAAAAAAAACATAATGAATAAAATTATGTGACACATGACTTAGAACTTGCAAATTGTATCTACCTTGAAATTGTGGAGGCATTATCTATTGGTTAGGATATTTGTGATACTAACATATAAAAAATGGCTAAGATATTTTTTTGATCAACCTCACTTGAATGCTAGATAAGCTCATTGGATGGCTCTCATTAGTGGGTTTGAAACTTGTCACATCAGGGGAAAAGAAAATTGGGCAGAAAATACACACAACAACAATATGCAAGTTAGATATATGGAAACAATGAACACTTGTGAGCTAGATATCAAGAGACAAAATAAAAAATTCCCAATAAGGAGATAAAACTACAACCATGTAAGAAAAAAATGGAGAAAAATCCGAAGGGGCTAAGGTATGTTGACTACCTATTGATAGAGAAAAACATGTTAATGTACAAGGCTAGGCTGTACATACCTGATTCAATGGACTTGAAGAGGCTCATAATGGATGTACTCCATAGGAGGCCTTATTCAAACCACCTAAACTATAGAAAAATGATAACATGTGCAATGCAGAAACATTATTGGCCTGGGATGAAAAAATATGAAAAAATAGATTGCATATTACATTTCTTAGTGTTTGTAATGCCAATAGGTCAAAGTGGAGCATATATATCTCGTTGGATTATTACAGCACATACAAATTTAAGAGTGGAATTGAGAATTCATATCCATGGAATTCATCATTAGGTTTTCAAAAATAGTTAAAGAACATGATACTATCATGGTGGTGGTGGAAACGTTGAGCATAATAGCTCACTTCACTCTTATGAAGTCCACTTGTGAAATAATTGACATTGCAAATATATTCATGAAGGAAATTTTCAGACTACATGGCATACTCAAGGCCATCATATCAAATAGATATTCTAATTTTACTTCAATTTTTTTGAAATATTTATTTGCAAGAATTTGAATGTAGTCTGCTTTTAGCATAACCTTTCGCCCTCAAACATGTGGAAAAAAAAAAAGAATGAACAAGGAGCTAGATCATATGCTAAAGATGTATGCTAGTCATCAACTTAAGAAGTGGGAATAGTATTTACTACTTTTTCAATCCACCCATAATAATGACTATAAGGAATATTTAAGGATGAGTACTTTTGAAGTAATGTATTGTATGATTTGTAATATCCTAATTAGTTGTGATAATCCAACATACTGGATCACTCTTGGATCATCCAATTGATTGCATCTCTTGAAATAGGTAAGCTAAAGGAAACATAGTAGGAAGTGGTAAAAATAAAGCAAACCATGATGTCTCAACAAGATGAATAGAAGAGCTATACAACTCAGAACATATTGCACATGTAGTTCAAAGTGGGAGAGCATGTGTACCTCAATATTAAACCAGAGAGAAGTTCATTGATGGTGGGATATTTTTCTAAGATCTCTCCACGATATTATGAACTATTTGAAATCTTAAAATGAAGGGGACCTGTGGTATACATGCTTGCCTTACTTCCTATAATGAAGGAAAACAATGTATTTAATGTGTCACTACCTAATATATATGTATATAATGCTAACCATGTAATTGATTGGATTGTGACTCAAGTGGAACTAGAAGGATGGTTTCAACTAGAGTCTTAATGCATCTTTGATAGGAAGAAGACTCTGCCCCAAAACCAAGTCATAATGTAAGTCAAGGTGCATTGGAAGCACTTTGGAGTTGATAGGGAAACATGGGAATTGAAGGATGCCATGAAAATGAGATACCCATTTTTTTTACTATAGATAGTCCTCATGATGAATATTCTAACATTTAAGATGGTGCTCCTTTAAGGAGGGAATAGTAAAACCCATTTTTAAACCCAAAATTTTGTAACTATAATTAAGACTTGTGAGGTTGGAGATGGCGAGAATGTATATTTTGTTAAATTTTATTTGATGTAATATGTTTTTTATTTTTGTATATTTCCAAAAGATGAAGAAGAGATTAGTCAACATGGATCTCAATTCCTGAGAAGAATTTGAGAGGGGGAATTGGCAATTTTCTTATTTATTTTTAATTTAATCTCCAATTTTCGATTATTTCCACATTTTCTAATTTGGTAGTTGAGCTACCAAACTTCTAGTAGTTAGAAGAGAGAATGAGAGTGGTATGAGGCTACTCCAAAGGTATGGAAAACACATCTAATTGAATCCTTCTGAATTTACCCTATAGTCCAAGATAGAGACCTCCAATTCTCATGTATAGAATATTATGGTTGGATATCCAAAAAATGCACAAAGAAGCATTCATGATATTGTAAATGAGAGAGAGAAGAAGATCGTTGATGCATAATTGTGTGTGGTCATAAAGAAAGAGAGGTAATTGGTGAAATAAAAACTGAACCACACATGAGGGTTGAGAGTGTGGCTTTGAATAGAGGGTGGCGACAATATTTTTTATCCACATCAACTGATGTTAAGTTTTGAAGTTACCTGAGTGAGTAGGGAACTTAATGTAGAAGGCTAAAAAAGGAGCTAACGGTCAAGATAAGTTTTCAGTAATTTGTCTAAACTAAGAATGAGAGGTAGTAAGAAAGGAGAAGTACCTAAAATCTCTTGGACCAAAGAAAAAATATCTTTGTATTGTGTAGGTCCATTATGAAAACATTGTGAATGGTAACAAGGCTTAGCTCAATGGTTGAAAGGAAGCATACTAGCTTTTGTTTTCTACCATACTTCAAACCCTATTAATCCTTGATAATTTTTCATCTTAAGGCATTCGATTTAGCTTGCGGTTGGGTAGATGCAAGAAAGCTACGCTCTAACTGA
Organism: Pinus tabuliformis; assembly: GCA_031772625.1. Taxonomy (NCBI): domain Eukaryota; kingdom Viridiplantae; phylum Streptophyta; class Pinopsida; order Pinales; family Pinaceae; genus Pinus; species Pinus tabuliformis. The sequence goes on from CM062807.1 coordinate 414,117,588, forward strand.
GCCTATGGCTAGGTGGAAAGTGGATTTCCCTTTATTAGTTTCCCAAAAATTAAGTGACATAAATAAGTGTAATTATTTCTCTTTAGTGAAATACCTTTGATTTTTAAAGCTTCACAAAAGTTATCATGTTAGGTTATTAAACATTTTTATGTTGATGAGTTGAAACAATGTGTAATTGTGCTTGGATATTAACTAGATTTTATTTTATGAATAAACTATATAAACAAACGTATTCTTAAAGTATGTTATGTGTGGTGGATGTGAGATGCATGTAATTTGTGAAGTATAATTTATATTATTGGATTAAATTTTAAGAGTCTTTATGCATTATGTTAGTGTGTTTTCTCTTACTAGGCTAATAGTAATATTGAGCATTCATGCTATTATATCATTGATTGGAACTAAGAAAACTTGAAGGTTTTCCTTGAATGGATACATTCCAAAGGTGTCAAAACACCCTTGTTTGTTAGGATTTCAAAGATAATTTATTAATATGTTATTAAGGAGTTATGTAAGCCTTATTTCCTCAAGAGATAAGCCATGATACTAACCTCTTTATTTTTAAATGTTTGGAGTTTGAAATATGAAGTTTCAGCCCCAAAGGTATGAGAAGAACCTTATTTAGTTGGGCAGGTTTGTGGATTTGGAAATTAAGACTTTATTTGACTTCTTTTGAGTAGTCTGGTTGTGGGAAGAGTTTATGATTCCATTGAGGTTTTGGAATATTTTTGCATGTTCATAAGTCTTATGGGAAAGTATATGCTTTGTCAATGTTAAGCACATACATGGCGAAAGCATAATATGAATGATAAGCATTGAGTTGCATAGATTATTGATATGATATGAATTTCTAGTACAGTGTACATGACTGTTGGATTCATCTTCCAACGTCTCTTAGACTTCGGTGGTTGTTCACATTACACACCGACCCATAGAGGATTAGGTGTCCAATATTCCCCCCATAATTTAAAGGGGTATGTATGAGAACAAAAAGAGAGTTGTAATACAAAATGTGAAAAAATGCATGGCAGCACTAGGCTGAATGTTCTATCTGAAATGTTGGTATAAGGGGGGTGATTTAAGGATGACCACCAACACTAGAACACAAAGTGCAGTTCTCAGAACTCTTCGAAATCTGGCATGAAGTTGAGGTATTTTGCTAGAGGAAGTGCTCCTCAAGTTTTGAAGAGGGAAACCTTCAACCTTGAAAGGAAGGCCTCGCCCCGCATAAAAAGAGAGAACCTCAACCTAAAAAGAGAGGTCTCAACCTATGATGGTTTAAGGATGACCACCAACCAAAGGCATGCTCAGGGGAATCTTTGTCTTTGGCTACAACTCTGAATTTGGTATGGCAGGTTGTGGCTTAGGCTCGCTTGATGTGGCTTTGAAGCTTGTAGATGACCATCACTTCCCCCCGTGTTAGATACAAGGTGACAATATCAAGAGATCTCAACTGCAAGACTTTTCAATATTCAAGAAAAAATCCTGTTGTATGATCAAAATATCTTCTTGGCTGTTGAAGCCCATTGTCAAGAAGTGATCCATCCAAGATGAATATTTGTTCTTGCAAGAGGTTTTTTTTTAAGCATATGTTTGAAGAATGACTAGTTTTATGACAATGCTCACATGGATTAAGATCAAAACAATGATCTTTCATATGGGCAACTCATTCACTGCGTTGGCATTGAACAAATTTTGGCTACAAATGTGGAGGAGGAGAATCAAGAATAGGTGAAGGTAAAATGCCATGAAGAAATCCAACACTCTGAAACTGGATGGCTTTGAGTAATATGGAATATGAAAGGATGCCTCCTTATCATATCCAAGACTTGTTCTGTTCTTGTTGTGGACAATCTCTTCCCAAGTTTTGATGATAGACTTGGGAAGTGCATACCAAACCTTTACATTTGTATGCAAATCTATTGCTAGAATGGGAACATGATGGGTGTCAACCTCAATATTATTGATTTGACCATTTGCTAGTTGCTGACGGGTGTCATGATGCTTATGTTGTTGTAACTCATCCCTCTGTAAATGTGATTCAAGTTGCAGAAATTCTATCTTCTCTTGTGCACTTTGCAAACATGTTTGAATTTTAGAAAAAGAATCCATGCTAACTTTTATCATCCCATTAATACTGGAATGTATTACGCTATTCAATAACTCTAATATATCATCCATTCGATCCATTTTAAAACAAATTTTCAATTACAAATGCACTTTCTTAGAATGTAAAAGTACAAGTAAACGTATATATCACACCATGTCAAATAACTGCGACTTAAAAAATATAACAAATTTTCAATTACAAATGCACTTTCTTAGAATGTAAAAATACAAGTAAACGTATATATCACACCATGCCAAATAAGTGCAACTTAAAGAATATAAACAATCCCTAATGCTTATGAAATTTGTGCACCAAGATCATTAATGTGCAGTACCATTGCAGATAGAAACATGAACTCTGTCATTCCCTTGGACTTGAATAATAAAATGCCAAATGTTGTAGAAGTGTTGATCAATAATGAAAGACAAATTGAGACATTCAACTTTGTTCATGCATAGGGTGTTTTCCAACAACATAACCAAAATCTAGACTTTGTCATAAAATCATTTGCTTGACTTAAATGCTCATACATAATTGTTCTTAAAAGCAGTCATGCTTTAGGCATATGCTGGATACTGCAGATGGTCTTCCCTGCGTATTATATAATTTAGCCCAATAGTCAAACTCGGTTTGATTATCTGAGATGGAGAGAGAGAGGAACTCGCCAACATCATAATCTATCTCTCAAGAGAAGCTTTTCTTGGCTGGTACCAACTCCCACACTCGGCTGTTCATTTACAACTTTAATATTCAACACTCTGCAATTCAACCGCAGATTCAACTTTACAATATAATAATATTTATTTTTATAAACTTCTTAAAGGGATGTAGACAATAGCCATCAAAGATGCATTGAGGAAACTTAGCATCCACTTTTTTCAATTTAGCATCTCAAAAAAGATAATCTAGTGTCTCCACGACATTCAGTTCAATGCAGCGTTCAACGAGAGCCAAGGGAACACAATGAGGATAGCATTTTTTTTGACATGCATAGAAGTAGTGATGTTTTATTCTAGTACACAGTTTTTTTTTTCTCTTTTACGTTAACTATGACTGTTCATGTGCATGATTTGGAGCTTTCTCTCACTGTTCTACATATAGGCACAACTTACCACACTATGTTGGCTATTCTGCTACTTCTTCCCACATACGGTGCTAGCCTGAGCAAGTTAGTGAGCATCATCCGTTAACTTTAGCCTTTGGGGGAGGTATTAAAAGGAGAGAGATTTAATACAGTGGCAAGAAGGTATGAATACCATGGAGCATTCGACTGTGCAAAGGGGTTGTGCAGGTGTGAAGTATGTAGTGCTGGCAGAGGTGGAGCATGGACCGAGGTCGAGTTTTGGTCAGGTCGAGGGACCGAGGTTGAGCAGCGTAGTGTGGAGCATAAGGGCTGAGGTATATGCATCGCATTACACTATTAGCAGCGTTCAAAACAATGAGCGTAGACAACGTGATATGAAGAGAGCGTAGGTGCCAGGATGTTTGCAATCGGCACGCGTATATGACAATGCAATGTGTTATGTAGCAATGGAATCCACTTGGTGAAATTAAAACAACGAAACTGTTAAGGCAGCTCACTGTATAGCTGCATATGGAAACTAAAAATACTTTTAAAATGAAGTCTATGCTGCAACTAGCTGCCTACATCATTGCTGAGACACTTGCAACAACATTCAAACATACATATTTAATGGAGGGACAAAGTATTAAAAGAAAAAAATGAAATGAAATTTTGTTGTATGGAGGTGCAAGCCATGTGGAGGATTGACAGAGTATGGAGAGGCGATGTATAGTGGAGCCAATGTAGTGGGGAGGAGGAGGAGCGTTGTATGGTATTGCAGATCCGCAATGTTGTATGATATGGTATGGCAGTGTTTGGTTCCGCTGCAATCAACAGTAATAAGGGGCAGAAAAAAATCTAAATACCAGTGCGTGGAGTATAGAGACAAAGTATGAGTGGAGTTCCAATGCACCACTCATTCAATTTAACGCATGGTGCAGCCTTCAGAACAACATTTCGGCTTTTCCAAAAAATTCAACACAAGGTTCAAACAAATGGTACATTCCAAAATTTGCAAAGAATAAGAATAACACAGAAATAATTCAATGGAGAATATGGTAGAGGCATTTTTTCTATTTGAGACCTTCGATAGAGAACCTAGCAAGAATCTTGCTGAGAGGACAACTACACAATGCACAAATGAAATAGGCATGGACACAATAATGATAGTATACAAGAAGGAATGTAGAACTAACGTGCAGAGGCCACAACCAGTGGCTCAAATTTGAGCAGGACACGAGATCGCGCCCACTGTGATAACATGTTAAGCACATACGTGACGGAAGAAGAATATGAATTATAAGCATTATTTTGCATATATTATTGATATGATATACATTTATAGTACATTGTACCCCACTGTTGGATTCATCTTCCAACGTCTCTTGGACTTTGGTGGCTATTCATATTCCACACAAACCCATAGAGGATTAGGTGTCCAATAGTCAAAATGAATTTCACTCTTTTGTAGCAAGTTCAAATTCTTAACAAAAGTGTAATTCCTTGGAAATTTAGGAATTGAAGTGCTTAGCCTTGGATCCTAGTCATATGGCTTGTTAGGAATGGTGACTATGGCTTGATGGAAATTCAGCAGTTAGGATTAAGGTCTAATAGAGAATTGAGGACTTTTTGGATATTTAGATATCTGTATATCTAGACATTTAGATCATTGACAATTGTGTAGAAGTAAGTGAGAATGTTATAGATATATAGATATATAGAGATCTAGATATCTTGGAATTAAGAAGAATTTATTATTGCACCTCAACCAAAAGCTTGGATGTTAGATGCTAGATACCATGTAGGAAAAGCATGTGGTGCTTACATGGAACGTACATGGCCTCTCTTAGAGCCCACATGTAGATGGGTGTTCATGTATAAAGATGATGTGGCATGTGAACCTAACATCTCAGTGTGGTGTGTGGATATGGCATAGAGGTGCCTAGTAGTGTATGCAACATCTAAGGTGGCGCTCGCATGGTGAGGGTGTTGTGGAGATCAAATCCATATCAGAAACTTTGGAATGATCTCCATTGTTGAGTTCTCTCAAATATAAAATGCTTCAAATATTGGAAATTCTAGATATATATATTGTTAGAGGTTGACCATGTTGATAAGGGGATGAAACAATGGAGTGATACTAGGGATGGAGTAAGGTAATGCCAACTTGAACCCTAGGTGGCACCTTCTGTGGAGGAAAATGTGGTTTTTTCTAGATAACAGATGATCTAGATAATCAGAAATATGGATATCCAAAGATTCAACTTAATGGAAATTGGAACCCTTAATCTGATCTTGGATTTGGATGTATCTAGGAAAAATGATAATTAGGAAGTTCGAAAATCTAGAAATTCTTATCAAGAAATTTATGAAGGGTCCTGCATCCAAATGTCAGCAGGAGGTGATGTGTCTTCTTAGGGTTCTGGACCTTGAAGGGTATGTGTTATATTCTTTTCATGACTACTTTCACAAGATCTTCTTTTTGTTTGGTGTAGTTGTGGGGTAACATGGTGGGTGCCAACATCAATTTTTTTTGGATGGTTTCTTGCATCTATTTTTGGTGGCTTTCAGCACACAATTTTCACATTTAGTGGTTTTGTGGCACATGGAAATGTATCCCATGGTTTTGTTGTTTTAGTTGAAGAACTGCAATTTTTTCCAATACAAGGTAAATGGATTCACATTTTATGGATGTCGTGGGATATGTGTATGTATGTATGGTATTGTAATATTACAAAGAAATATATGTTGAAAAATATCTTTGGTCTTTTCAATTTGGTTTTCTCATGTAAAATCTTTGTGTTATTTTAACTGGTTTTCCATTACATTTTTTATGTTTCATTAATAATCCATTTGCAACAATTGATTGAATAGGGTGAAAACCTACATTTGGTATCTGAAATTTTTTGGATTCGAGGAGTTGGTTTTATGGCTAAGGGGTTTTTCTTGGACATGTGGTAGACCCTGTTATAGTGGGAGATCTATAAAATTGATTCTTGTGGTGAAAAGAAATGAAGAGTAGTTCAAAGATAAAGATCAAGAAATTTAATGGGTAGAGTTTTGATGTATGGAACCTCAAGTTGGAAGATGTGTTGGTGGAAAAACATTAGTGGATCAATGTGTATCTAGGGATGTTGACAAATTATTGGACCAAGTTGGATCAAAAGGAAAATATCACAATACAGTTGTGTCTCTCAGATTTTATTCACTGAGTGTTTCAAGTGAAGCTACAAAAAAGGCATTATGGAACAAGTTAGGGGTTTTTGATAGCTCTAAGTCCCTAATGAACAAATTGTTTCTATAGAAAAAGTTGTATAATCCAAAGATGAATCATGGAAACTCAATGACTGAGGATTTAAATTCTTTCAATATTGTGGCAAGTCAATTATTATCTATTGATATTAAGATTTTAGATGAAGATAAGTGTATAAGTTTATTATGTTCTTTACCCGATTCATGGGATAATTTGGTTGTTTCCATAAGTAGTAATGTTATAACTTTAAGTTTCAATGACATAGTCTCATCCTTATTATAAGAGGAAATGAGACAGAAAAATACGGAAAGTTAGAACACAAATTCCTTGTATATAGGAGTATGCTCTTAGAATATAAATAAGAATAAGTCCTCCAGTGGGAGATGAAAATCTATAGTAAGATCTAACCAAGAAAATTTGTAAAAATATGTTGGAGATGTAGAAAGAAAGGGAATTATAGGAAAGACTGTAAATCCAAAATTGCCGAGAAAGGTAAGGGATCTAATGATGCTACTTTTAAAGAAGAAAAAGCTTCCTCAGATGAAGGAGGTGTTGTAGCCAGCAACAACCCCCCTTCTTATTTAGTTTTATCACCAATACTAAATAAGTGGGGACCCTTATTCAAAAATTTAAAAGATCGATTAATGCTTGTATTTCCTTTTTCAATAAAACTTACTATCATAAACTTAGGAGAATACCCTCAAAAAATCTAAAATGACCTAAGTTTTATGATAAGTTAGAATAAAATCACTCCTTAAAATGTGTCGCATCGCAAAAGGGGTAATGGATGCATTCCTACAGGCGGAATTCTAAAAATGCGAAATTGTGATGCGAAATGACGCATCAAATGATATTCATCGCATCGCATGCCTCAAACATCACTTACGTTGAAATGACTTAAACCGTCAATATGCGATGGCGCATTTCGCAAATCGCATTTTGCAGAAAACACATTGACGGATGATTACCACACGCAATGGAATTGCAATATTGCAATATTGCGATATGCGATACTGCAATCTACGATACTGCGATCTGCGATATTGCGATCTGCGATACTGCGATCTGCGATATTGTGATCTGCGATATTGTGAAGCAAAACGCAAAATCGCCTTATCGCAGATCTGGAGGGCCCGCTGTTCGGGAAAGTTTTTCCATAAAACCGAGGCCCAGTTATGCACATTTATGTTAGTTAATGAGTTAGTTGGCAATCATTAATAAAATATGGTTTTGATATTATCAAGGAGCCAGTTCACATAAGGTGGTATATTTTATATGTTTTCCGCATTTAAGGCTTTCCCATCACCTTTTTCTTATCATCATTTGTAAACTGAAGGGGCGAAGATCAGAGAAGTATACAGAGCAGAGTTCAAGATATTATGGGAAGGAAGGGTAAAGCTTCCAGTTCTGAAGATAAAGAGATGACTCCCTTGTACACAGACACCACCTGTAACAAAGACGCCAGTATTACTACTTTGGAAGGCATGTACAGTTTAATTGAGGAAGAAGATCGCAAGGTAATGGAGGTTACGACTACAGAAGGCTCACGCGGGTCTTTTGAGGCATCTATTATAGATCTAGCATGTTCATTCTTGCACAGGATAGCGGCGAGGCCCAAAATCCTCCCATATACAGACATAGTTAAATGGATACTAGATAGTGCTGATATCACAAACAAACAATTCAAGACTTAGGGTCAAGGACTCATTGGCTTGTTCTTTCCACGAAATTTAAGCTTTATATCCTCTAACAAAAAGTGTGCGAGAGGTGAAAATCACACCAGGGAAGCCCGGATCATGAAACAGAGGCAGTTTCCGATGCGCGATTAGAGCCGCCTGGCAAAACCCCTCGAGATGGAAAGCCTCAAATTTCTCAGTCACCTGTAAGCTCGGAAATTTGTAGAAAAAAAATGCTAAAGATGGAAGGTAAAACTGGAACTCAAAATCAGTGGTATTTATCTTCAAATAGTATGTAAATATCTACCAAATGTACAACATCTATAAACAAGTTGGAGATAGAAAGCTCAAGAAAGGGCAGAGTCAATCCAAAGATTAATCAAGTTGAATTGGGATTCTTATTGGGCGTACTTGGTAAAACCACACAGCCAGTGCATGACTCTCAAATGTATCATCAATTTTGCCGAGAAGATGGAGCCAACTCTTACTGATTCCGTTTTCGTAGGATGGCTAAAGTCAAAAGTTGGCCAGCCAACTCTCCTCAAACAAATGTTGAACGCTTGTGATTTTAAGGAACAGATACACAAATAATTAGTTATTAGTTTTAGTTTTAAATTTTGTTTTATTTTTCCCTGAAATGAGGATGGTCATTTAAACCACATCCTACATTTTTGTAATAAATTATTTTTAGAATTAGTTAGTAGTACTTAAACACTTCTCATGCATTTAGAGAAGGGTCCAAAAATTTATCAAAAGCTTGTCCTCAGAACATGCACTTTTGCACCCTCCAAGGGGGTTTTGATGAATGAATGGAATAGGATTTATTGATATCTGTGTTTAATATCTACTACTGATGTTGCACTTCTGTACTCTTAGTGGATGTTGAATTAAGAAGAAATAGATCATTATTGCTGGAGCTCATGAGTAAAACAGTTATAAATGGTACTTTTATCTCTTAACTATTTCTGCTTATGTGTTATGGTGATATTCATGTTTAGTTATTTATATATGAATGTTTAAATGCTTGAGTTATCATTTGGAACTTTTGTACAGTGATAGCTATTTATTTACGCTTAATATATAAGTAGCTTATTATGCGATATGTTTTTCACAACTGTTTCGTCTAACTTTTTATATGAAATGGCTCATATTTATTGAATTCTTTTCTCATAGCAGTTGAATGATCTTTATTAACAACTGTTATTTGAAATCATTTTAGATCGCATAACAGAAAAATTACATCCCGGGTTAGTTTAGAGTTAGATATTTATGTTTATTAGAATACAATTGCATGTTGTTAGATTAGATTTAGAATAAAAAGCATTTTACATTGGAATCATTAGGAAAGAAATATCAATTCTCAACACACACACACACATATTGGGAAACTAGTCCCATATCCCCAGTCGAACCCACTATACCAAACGAAAAAGGAGCTAGTAACCAAGGTCCGGACCGGGTGTGTATCCCCCTTGTTGTAGACCCAATTTTCGGGGCTTCAACATATTTGGCGCTAGAAGGAGGGCCCCGAACTATGAATGGCAAGTAAGTCTAAATCTAAATACCATTCTAAGAGTAAATCACTCTCACCATCTCCCCTGACTTCTCCATCACATTTAGAATCTTTAAATTTTGAGCAAGAAGTTGAAAGAACAACAACCACTGCCACAAACCCTAACATTTCAGAAAAATATACTATTGAACCTCCTGAAGTTGAATCTTTGATTCATAAACATCAGCTATTTTCAATATCTCCTCAAAAATTTGACAAATCTCAAGGCAGTGTGACTTCATAATATGATCCTACTCACCACATTAAAGAGCAAAAAGTTTGGTATTGAGCCAACTGAGTTACCTCTACCTACAAGGAAGAAAGAAAGGAAATCACCTAAAGGGTTTGCTAGTGAGACTCTTTCGTCATCATCATCCATCTCAACTTCTCCACCATGAAGTCAACCATCCACTCCTCCACTTCAAATCATCGTCCACCAGACCACTAGAACTACAACATCTTCTTCTAAAACATCTGGAATTGTAATATCCTCATCTTTCCAACCACAAGGATCATCTTCTACACTTTCCTATGTTAGCAGTTCAACAATGGCCCAAATTCCATGCAATAACCCAGGGGCAGTCTTAATGCCTGCATCCTTGAGTCAATTACCGGCCCATCCCGAAAAATGGTTGCCTAAGTTTAATCCTGAAGTAGGCATGCTAGCAGAAAGGAATAAATCTCAATGGGGTAACTAATGAAGACACAGTCGTTTGGATTTTCCCTTACAATTTGCAAGGAGCAACTGGATCATGGTATTTCTCATTACCATCTGGGTCTATTACTAGTTGGGAGATCTTCCAAGAACATTTCTTTACTAAGTTTGGTGATGACAGGTCCACTGCGACATTAATCAATGACCTATCTAACCTTAGGGCTGAGTCAAGGGAACCTATCAAAGATTTCTAACTCGCGTTTTAATAAACTATTGAACAAAATTCCTACTGCTTCTAAAACAAGCGAAGAAGTGCGAAGTGAATGGTAAATCTCTGCTTTACCATCAAACATAGCAATCTTCATTGATAGAGCTAACAAAACAACTTTAGCTGACAATATGAAGGAAGCAATAGCGGTAGAGAAACGCATCATAGCTCTAGAAAAGAAAAACGTCGTTGAAGAATGTAAGTCAAAAAAGGTTTCTTTCAAAGAAGATCCAAAGAAAAAACAACCCAAAGACCCATTTGATTTATAGGGATTGCAGAAAGTTTTGAAAACCATGTCTAACGAAATGGTTTACATAAAGAAACAAGTAGCAGAGACTTCTTCTAAAAAGACTTACAAGCCTTATAGAAGAAATCCTTCGACTGATTCAAAGCCTCCTAATGCTATTACAAATGCTGAATCAGAGGAAGAAGAAGAGGAAGTTGCTATCGACGAACCTACCGATGAAGAAGACGTTGTAGAGCTACAAGGTATGTGGGATTTCATCCTCCCTAATGAAGAGGATCAAGAGGCATCACCAGTTATGACTCAAAGTGGAAGTCAACTTGATCCTCCTCAACCTACTCCTAAGCCAAAGAGCACAAGCTCAACATCTAAGGATAAAGTCGTAGGTAAGAAAACGACATCCAAAGTGACTCAAACAAGCCCACTCCAAACAGATTCACCAACTCCATCTAAAAAATTGATTGTTTCGGATGAAATCGAGTATAATATCATAGAAGATATGCAGAAGACTAGGGCTAACATAACTTTTATGAATTGAGCAAGTTAAAACATCAGCAAAAGATCCTTTTGAAAGAATTACATGCAGTGCCAATTGCACCTCTGCCCGCGCTGTAGTCTCACAAGCTTCCCATGAGATGGGAAGACCTCCAAATACTGTGTTTAACAAAGTTGATCCAAATGACATCGCTCTAATTGGAGGAAGGTCAAGATCTCATACTCTGCCATTTCTTCTTACTTATGAAATTTTCAATAAAAATTTGCGTAATTGTTTAGTTGATTTAGGAGCTTCATCCAATATCTTACCTAAATATATTTGTGCAAAGTTGAATGTTCAACCTCAAAAATATGTTGTGCGCATAATGCAGTTGGATCGGTCACAAGTTGAAGTGATTGATGAATTAAATTAGGTTACCATAAGACTCTCATCTAATCCAAAGGTATGTCAAGTTATCGATATTGTAGTTGCAGACATTTCAGAATTCTATGGATTAATTTTTAGCAGGGATTGGTCGGAAAAACTTCATGAATACTTTGCAACCGATTGGTCGCACATGTGGCTCCCTTACAATGGTAAACCAAATTAGATAAAGCTTGAGCGAGAAAGACATCAGAAATACATAGTAACAGAATTGGAAGGAGAAAATGAACTGGTAGAATACAACAATAATATAATTGGCAACTATTCTTTTGATTCTTTCCTAGGAAATTTTAATGCTCACAATTCACCTTACTTAGAACATTCTGTTTTATCTCAGGTAGAAAATTTTTCTCAAACAGATAATTCTAAATGTATTAATTTTATAAATAATCCTGTAAATAAATCCTTATTTTGGAAGTTATTTTTTGACGGTTCTAAGTCTAACGAAGGAGTAGGAGTAGGATGCGTATTAGTTAGTCCAGAGGGAAACAAAACTATGCTAACTTGTAGACTCAAGTTCGATTTCACCTGCAGAATACAAGGCTTTAGTCCAAGGATTATACAAAGTAATCATACTAGATATCAAATATCTACAAGCCTTCAGAGATTCTGAAATTGTTATCAGACAGGTACGGAATATTATACATTGTCTATCAGGTCATTTAAAGCATTACCAATCTTTAGTACAAGATCTGACTGAACATTTTATAGCATTTAATATTTCGTCAATTCCTAGACTCCAAAATGTTAGTGCTGATATTTTGGCAAATGTAGCTTCCAAGCTTATTCCCTCAGAAGACTTTAGCCCTGATATATTTTCAATCGATTTAATCTTTAGACCCTTGATTCCTGATAACATTACAAATTGAATAATTTTCAATGATGATGTACATCCCAATGATCAATTAAAGACCACATTCAGAACCAAATGGGATACTTATGCATATCAAAAGATGCCTCTTAGTCTTATCAATGCTGGTGCCACATTCAAAAGGGCCATGGACATCACATTTAAGGGATTAGTAAACAAATCGGTAGTAATCTACCTAGATGATATAACTGTGTATTCCAAGAAGCGAGGCAATCATCTCAGAGATTTAAAACAGATCTTCCAACGGTGTCAAAGATATGGAATTTCACTTAACCCAAAAAGTCCTTTTTTGCATTAAGTGAAGGAAAAATTATTGGATTCATAGTGTCAAATTCTGGAATCCATATTGATCCTGACAGAATCAAGGAGATTTCTGAAATACCTTTGCCTCACAACAAGAAAGCTATGCAATCTTTCCTTGGCTAGATTAACTTTAGAAAGAGATTTGTTCCAGATTTTTCAAGAATCGTATCTCCTTTATAAGCAATGACTAAAAATAACTCAATCTTCAAATGGGGCCAAGACGAATATGAAGCATTTAATTTTATCAAACAAGCAATTGTTAACGCTCCATCTTTAGCAACTCCAAATTTTTCCGATCCTTTCATTTTATATACAGTTTCCTCTGATAGATGATATGTTGCGATACTCACTGAAGCAAATCAAGACAAGGCAGAATCCCCAATTTCTTTTTTTAGTTCAAATCTACAAGGCACTGAGTTAAATTATTCAAACATAGAGAAACAAGCATATGCTGTTTTCAAAGCGATAAAATATTTCAAACCCTTTCTGCTTAAAACCCATACAATGATCATAGTATTGTTTCCAGCGGTAAGAAATCTTTTAGTACAGAAGGATGGGGGTGAGAAAAGAGCCAGTTGTGTTACCGCATTACAAGAATATGATGTTGAAATTAAACCAACAAATATTGTTAAAGGTCAAGGCTTTTGCAAAAGGCTAGCTAGAGCATCGCTTATTTCCGAAATACCATCTACAGAGATACAAATGTACGAGGCAACCCTAAACGATGTTGATTCATTATACGCTAATATCATATTTTATCTAAGGAACGGATATGCCCCTTCAAACCTCGATTATACAAAAGAAAAGAGCTCTAAGGTTGAAGGCTAAGCAATATCAACTCGTGAACAATGTACCTTTTAGGATGAATTATGATTTTGTTCTCCTTAGATGTCTTGAGAAATCTGAAGTTGAAAAGGTGTTGCAAGAACTCCACGATTGTCCAGTAGGTGGACATTATGCTGGAGATGCTACTACACATAAAATCCTCCACGCAGGCTATTACTAGCCCACACTATTCAAAGACGTGCATAGCTACATAAGGAAATGTCAAGTTTGTCAAACTGTTGTTGGGAGACAAAAGAAGCCATCATTACCTTTGTAGCCAGTCAACATTGAACAACCTTTTGATCAATGGGGATTGGATATAATAGGTGAGATCGTTCCTCACTCCTCTAAACAGCGTAGGTATATCCTTATAGCTACAGATTATTTTACTAAATTGGTAGAAGCAGTTCCTCTCAAGACATCTAATGTTGAACACAACATTGATTTCATAGATCAATTCATAATCACCAGGTTTGGTTTACCCTCTACTTTAATGTTTGATAATGCATCATATTTTTCTGGCAATACTATGACTGAATTTGCACTCAAAAGAGGTTTTAAGCTTAAATACTCTGCCAATTATTACCCACTGAGGAATGGGTTAGCTGAATCTACGAATAAAAACTTAATCAGAATCATTAAGTGAACCATTGACCAGAATCATAAGAATTGGCAGAAGTCTTTAATATATGCTTTATGGGCAGACTGAATAATGCAAAAAGCCTCTATTGGCACTTATCCCTTTAATTTAGTTTATGGGAAAGAAGTGGTTCTTCCAACTCATCTAGCAATTCCCTCTTTGGCCTTAGTTCAATATATTGATGAAACACCAACTTCTTCCTTACAACTAAGGCAGCTACAAATCCTTAAGCTAGAAGAGCAAAGAGAACAAGCCAAAATGACTCATGCTCATCACCAAGAATTAGTAAAAGCTTCTTTTGACTCAAACGTGATGTCCAAAAAATACTTTTAGATAGGGGATCTAGTTTTAAAATGGGACAAGGCTCATGAGGAAAAGGGCAAACATACGAAGTTTCAACGAATGTGGCTTGGCCCTTTCCAAATCACAGAAATCATAGGCCCATCTACCTTTATGTTATAGGATTTAACAGAAAAAGAGAATCTATTTCCATAGGAGATCATTCTTCTATTTTTATAGATTAGCTTTTCCTTTATTTTTATAATAAAACCAGTTGTAAACAGTTACATTTGGAATTCACGAAAAGGACAAGTATTTCTTTTACATTTTGGTTTTTTGGTTGTATAAATAGAAATAATTTAGAATGTTGGTCATTATTATTGAAAAATACAGTCAAAGAGCTATAAGCCTGAATGTGATACTAGTTTCAACCAAGTAAATTTTGATAAAAGGCAACCTTTAGTGGGAATTTGTTTTATATTAGTTAAATGAAAGGTATCAATACCAAAACAAAGATTCTTTGTAGAAAATCTCTTTCCAAAAACTCTACCATTGTCATCCAGAGCTATTCTTAAGGAAACAATGACTTCCTCCCCACCTAAGGAATCACAAGCTTCAAGGAATAATCCAATGATACACTTAAACTTAAAGAATAAGAGGTCTCATCATAAGCCGACTTATCATGATCATAGATATTATTTGTTGACTTTGCCAAAACTGCATACCACAATAAGGAAATGACTCAAGATTGTTGCAATAAAAAAGACAAGGGGTCTCATCATGAGCCAGCTTGTCCAGCAAAGCTATAAATCAAGTGAGTGGCACTGTCATAATTTGGCTACCAAACGAAGGCATTGTTCTTTAAAGATTAAAAGAAAATGAAAGCAATAAGTGTAGATATGGATTTCTCTTTGAAAATTGTATATTTCTCCAAGTGGGATTCAGGATCATTACTGGGTAATAGGTAACCCTGTTGAGGCTGTAAACGCCTGTTGGCAGCAGAGGCTCTACCTATGACAAATGAGCATATTTAAAACTGATTTACAGAGAAGTTTTTGTTTTTGTCTGTATAAACTAAGTAGTGACTGATATAGATACAATGACTAGCTCTAGGAAGTAAATAAACAAAGTTGACATAGAAGAAACAAACTATTATTGACGGCTAAAAGGCATAATGTATTTTATCTTTCTATAATAAAGTTTAATTTTCTAGAAAAAATTCTGTTTTGGAAGTTTAGGAAATTCAAAAGAAAATCAGAGATAACTGGTTCTTCCAAGTGAATCGCCAATTGTTGTAGCTAGCAACAACTCCCCTTCTTATTTCGTTTTATCACCAATACTAAATAAGTGGGGACCCTTATTCAAAAATTTAAAAAATCTATTAATTCTTGTATTTCCTTTTTCAATAAAACTTACTATCATAAACTTAGGAGAATACCTTCAAAAAATATAAAAAGACTTAAGTTTTATGATAAGTTATAATAAAATCATTCCTTCAAATGCGTTGCATTGCAAAAAGGGTAATGAATGCCTTCCTACAAGCGAAATTCTAAAAATGCGAAATTGCGATGCAAAATCACACATCAAAAGATCTTCATCACATCGCATGCCTCAAACATCACTTACGCTGAAACGCCTTAAACTACTGATATGTGATGGTGCATCTTGCGAATCATATTTCGTAGAAAATGTATTGACGGATGATTACCACATGCAACGAAATTGCGATAGTGCGATATTGCGATATGCGATACTACGATCTGCGATACTGCGATATTGCGATCTGCGATATTGCGATCTGTGATACCGTGATCTACGATATTGCGATTTGTGATATTGCGATCTGCAATATTGTGAAGCAAATCACAAAATCGCCTTATCGCAGATCTACAGGGCTTCTTGTTCCAGAAAGTTTTTCATAAAACCGAGGCCCAATTATGTGCATTTATGTTAATTAATGAGTTAGTTGGCAATCATTAATAAAATATGGTTTTGATCTTATCAAGGAGCCATTTCATGTAAGGTGGTATATTTTATATGTTTTCCTCATTTAAAGCTTTCCCATCACCTTTTTCTTATCATCATTTGTAAACTGCATGGGCGAAGAGCAGAGAAGTATACAGAGCAGAGTTCAAGATATTATGGGAAAGAAGGGTAAAGCTCCCAGTTCTGAAGATAAAGAGATGACTCCCTTGTACACCGACACCACCTGTAACAAAGGTGCCATTATTACTATTTGGGAAGGCATGTATAGTTTACTTGAGGAAGAAGATCCCAAGGTATTGGAGGTTATGGCTACAACAGGCTCACACGGGTCTTCTGAGGCATCTATTACAGATCTAGCATGTTCATTCTTGCACAGGATAGTGGTGAGGCCCAAAATCCTCCCATATACGAACATGGTTAAATGGATACTAGATAGTGCTGATATCACAAATAGACAATTCAAGACTCAGGGTCAAGGACTCATTGGCTCGTTCTTTCCACAAAATTTAAGCTTTATATCCTGTAGCAAAAAGCACGCAAGAGGCGAAAGTCACACCAAGGAAGCCTAGATCGTGAAACGAAGGTAGTTTCTGATGCACGATTAGCATCGCCAGGCAAAACCCCTCGACATGGAAAGGCTCAAATTGCTCAGTCACCTGTAAGCTCAGAAATTTGTAGAAAAAAAATGCTAAAGAGGGAAGGTAAAACTGGAACTCAAAACCAGTGGTATTTATCTTCACATAGTATGGAAATATCTACCAAATGTATAGCATCAACAAACAAGCTAGAGACAGAAGGCTCAAGAAAGGGCAGAGTCAATCCAAAGATTAACCAAGTTGAATTGGGATTCTTACTCAGCGTACTTGGTAAAACCACATAGCCAGTGCATGAATCTCAAATATATCATCAATTCTACCGAGAAGATGGCACCAGCTCTTACCGACTCTGTTTTAGCAGGAAAGCTAAAGTCGAAAGTCGGCCAGCCAACTCTCCTCAAACAAATGCTGAAAACTTGTGATTTCAAGGAATAGATACATAGATAGTTAGTTGTTAGTTTTAGTTTTAGATTCAGTTTTAGTTTTAAATTTTTCTTTAGTTTTGCCTGAAATGAGGACGGTCATTTAAACCGCATCCTACATTTTTGTAATAAATTATTTTTAGAATTAGTTAGTAGCATTTAAACCCTTCTCATGCATTTAGAGAAGGGTCCAGAAATTTATCAAAAACTTGTCCTCAGAATATGCACTTTGCACCCTCTGATGAGGTTTTGATGAATGAATGGAACAAGATTTCTTGATATCTATGTTTAATATCTACTACTGATGTTGCACTTTTGTACTCTTAGTGGATGTTGGATTAAGAAGAAATAGATCATTATTGTTGGAGCTCATGAGTAGAACTAGTTATAAATGGTACTTTTATCTCTTAACTGTTTCTTCTTATGTGTTATGGTGATATTCATGTTCAGTTATTTATATATGAATGCTTAAATGCTTGAGTTATCATTTGGAACTTTTGTACCCTGATAGCTATTTCTTTACGCTTAATATATAAGTAGCTTATTATGCGATATGTTTTTCACAACTGTTTCGTCTAACTTTTTATATGAAATGGTTTATCTTTATTGAATTCTTTTCTCATAGTAGTTGAATGATCTTTATTACCAACTATTATTTGAAATCATTTTAGATCGCATAATGGAAAAATTACGTCCCAGGTTAGTTTAGAATTAGATATTTCTATTTATTAGAATACAATTGCATGTTGTTAGATTAGATTTAAAATAAAAAGCATCTTACTTAGGAATCATTAGGAAAGAAATATCAATTCTCAACACACACACACATATATTGGGAAACTGGTCCCATATCCCCAGTCGGACCCATTATACCAAACGGAAAAGGGGCTGCTAACCAAGGTCCAGACCAGGTGCGTACCCCCCTTGTTGTAGACATGATTTTCGAGGCTTCAAAAGGAGGGGATGTGTGTTTGGCTTATTCAAGTATACATGAAACATGGTTATTCCACTTAGGTGGATCATTTCATATGTCTTATCATAGGAAGTGGTTTTTAGAGTATAAAAAATATGATGATGGTGATGTTTTCTTAGGAGATGGCTCAACAACTAGAATCATAGGATGAGAAAAAATTAAGTTAATGCTCATGGGTGGAAATATTAAAACACTCCATGGTGTTCTACACATCCCTAGACTGGCAAAAAATTTAATGTGTAAGAAATATGAGTGAATTAGGTGTAAAAGTAGTGTTTGAAAATGGTAGCTACAAGATAGTTCGAGGAGTAGTGGTATTGTTAAGGGGAGTTCAAATTATAACTATGTATAAGCTATTGGAAAGCACTATCACTAATGGGTGTAATAGTTCTAATGCTCCCAATAGTGCAACAGAAGAAGGAAAAATTGTACAACCATTGGATAAGTGTCTATGTTAACAATGTTACCAAAATAACAATAAATTTAACCTCGAAAGGAGAAATTTAGCCAAAATCCCTCTACTTTTGCGCAAAAAAACATGAAAAAACACCCCAAAATTGAAAAGTGGTGATGCTACATCACCTTTTATTTAGGGTTAAAATTACAACATTTTTAAACCATGACATTAAAAACCTAAATTATGATCATGAAGAGCCTTAAAATTCCAACATTTTCAGCCATGTCATTAAAGAAGAAATAATTAAAAAAAATTAATTAAATATTATTAAGACAAAAAATTTAAAGTAATTAAAAAGGAATTAAAAAAACATTTGAAAAAACAATAATTAAAAACTCTATATAAAAAATAATAATAATATAAATAATGTCTTAAAATATACATATATTTAAAAAAGAAAAAAAGGAATTAAAATGATATTAAAAAAGAAGAAAAAATTAAGAATATATATTTAAAAAAAATTAATTAAAGAAGTTAAGAATAAATGCAAACATATATATGAGTGTAAAAAAAATAAAATCAAACAAATAAAATGAAATTAAAAAAAAAAATTAAAAAATGAAAAAAAATATAAATAACATAAATAAATAAAAAAAAACCGAAAAAACAAAAATGATAAGGTAACTACAAAAATAAAACAAAATAAAATAAATGTTAGAAAGATTTGAAAACCAATTAAAAAATGAACATTTTAGGGTTTTTACGGTCATGATATTTCATTTTTAATGTTATGGTTGAAAAATGTTTGAATTTGAACTTTGAAAAAGAGGGTTCATGATGCACCACTACTTTTGCATTTGAACATGTATTTTTGTGTCTTTCATATTGTTGATATTCGAGTCATTAATGAAAATACTGAAAAATTGTTAAATTTTAACCTTAAGTTAAAAAAAAGGTGATGTTGCATCATTACTTTTACGCTTCAACATAAATTTTCATGTCTTTCATAATCATGTTATTTGGTTTTTAGTGACATGGTTAAAAAATCTTGGAATATCAACCTTGAAATGAAAAAATGGTGATGTTACATCGCCAATTTCTAGAATCAATCTGGAAATCATGATTTGTTGTGACCTCCAAAAAATGAGAACTTGGTAATAATTTTGTCAAGTTGGTAAGATTGTTGTGGCATCAAATATTGTGATATATCATAGAGAAAAGCATTTGAGTACTACACAATAATGTTATGGTAGATGGTACCTCTAATTTCTCTTAGGATTTTGATTTCTATGAACATTATTAAATGGTACGCAAAATTAGGTTAGATTCTCACATAGGAGCTTCACTGGGGAAGCAATACCATATCACGTGCATTCATATTGGGGGATATATATTGAGGAAAAAAGGACATAATATATTGAGAATATAATAGGGGGTAAAGGGTTTTTATATTTGTAGGTATAAAAAATGAAGCTCAAAGTTAATGAAAAAACATAAACGGTATAAAAAATGTCAATGAAAAATGGATACCTACAATATCGAGTGAAAGTAGGGGATTTGAAATTGGGAAGGTGTATTGGGTCTGTATTGGTATGGGGTTAAATAATGTGATTTTTAGAGTAATTTTTCAATATGTAGTCAAACTAAGGGTATTTTCAGTATGCCACGAATGCACGTGCTATGTCAGAGGTTCATTGAGTGAAGCCCCCATGGATTCTCCTCTAGTGCTACAAGGTTAGAGTGAATATTACATTTTGTATAAAATGATGCTTATGGACCTATGTTGGATCCATAATCGGGTAAATATTTGTATTATGTCTCATTTATAGATGAATTATGAAGGAATACACGTATTTATTTTTTCAGAAATAAATATGAAGCCTTTGGAAAAATCAAAGAGTTTAAGGCTCTCGTGGAAAATCACATGGAGAATAAAACTAAGTTTCCAAAGATAGACAATGGTGGAGAATTTAGAGGGAATTAATTTAGGAACTCTGAGGAAATGAGATCAACAAATTCTGTAAGAAGTGTGGTATAGCAGGGTAGAATACTACTCCATATACACCTCAAGAGAATGGAGTTGCATAAATAATGGACAAGACTATTGTTAGATATTTGGTGTAAGGGTGGAAAAAATCTCTATCTTTTGTAAACCTGTTGTTACCTGCAAGAGATCCAAAAAGCATATGGATAGAGTGTTGATGATGCAGGAGCATCCGACCACCCTTAATCAAAAGTCAAAGTCAGAGCTATGGAGGAGGAGACGCAGACAATCATGTAAACCGAGAGAAAAATTCTGTTAAAACATAGCTAATTTGATGGAATTGATAAGTCTCTAGAAGTCTTAAGTAATTGTAATTATTTTCCATGTATGCAAATAGAGAGGTTTAGGAGAATTGTGAGAGGAAATCGTGGATCTGAGATGATCCATGCTTATGTAATTTCCTATATAAAGAGAGTTTGTATTGTGAGATAGAGAGAGCATAGACAGAGGGTGAGAATACAATGTAATCAATAGAGAAATTGTGACTAAGGTTGAAATGCTTTAGACTGTAATTGATTCTCTATAATATAAATATATTTGTTATGTGGATTTCGCGTGTCCCATTACCAATAGTTAGATGCCTATGTTGAATAAGTGAAATTCCATGTTGCAGGATTGTTGATCAACCATTGATCACTATAAGGATCGATGGCGATCTACCGTTAATACGATATATCTGTGTGAGTGTTTAAACAGAGTGTGGCAGAGTTAATCCGGGTAGAAATGCAAATTCCATCATAAGCGAATAAGCGCAGAGGGAGCCGTCGAATTGTTTAGATTGACGGATATTAATGGTGGAAGAAGAATGGTAGACGAATAGATATGGATCTTTAGGTCGACAAATCTATTATATCGAGGGTGATCAGCAACTGGGGGTAGAAGTGCACGAATTTCTTAATCATGGTTGAAGCCCTGCACTCACTCCTAGTCGTCGATCTCATATTCAACATTTTAGGTCACAATCAACTACAGGGTAGTCGTGTGCTAGTTGAAGACCCGCAAGCCGAAGGATTTGATGGCCTCTGTTATCCAACAGATATTGGGTCATCAAGTGCTCAAACTTTAATTCCAAAAATGGACCCGAACGTTTATAGATCAAGGGTTATATTCCCTATCAGCTCCATAAGGAAGGTTAACCCTCGTGTAAGTGCCTCAACCAATATCGTTGTTAACCGTTGGATCAAGTGTGCTTAATCAAATGGTGGAGGATCACCGATTAGTTTCACATCGCAATCATTCATGAGTGAATGAACCTTGGCCTTGAGAAATTGTGATGTGCGATGTGCGATATCGAATGGTAGAGGATCGGCGATTGGGTTTGTTGATCGGGTGGATCAACAACCATCAGATTAAATGGTAAGATCAATGGCGTAGATTGAAGCCGATAAGACTTGGACTTGAGTAGACCCAGGAAGTTTATGAATGTGGGTTTAAATCTATTTGGGGTCCGGCTGTATGTGTTCGGAGTGGGACCGACGTTCGTTGGCAGGTTTCATTGTATTTTTTTGTTTTGTGATTGGTCAGGTTTTTGTTAAAACCCACCAATGTAAACACTTCCGTGTTAGATAGGTGGGACATAACCCACAGGTTCACGTAAGGATTTATGAAATGAAAGGGAAATTTCCTTTAGGCAGTTTACCCTGCATCAAATGGTATTAGAGTAGGGAAAGGTTTCCTGCGAGAAAGAATATTTTACATGCAAAAAGAGGAAGTACATTTGTGTTGAAGACTGGAGAGTTTATGATCTTTGTACTGTTGATAGTGGCATCAGAAGGTGAGAAAACTCTCAACAGCCTAGAGCATGAAATGCTCATATGGATCCACAGAAGAGAGAACCAGGGAGATGCTGGAAAACAAAGCTCAAGGAGGGAAGCTTGGTGAGGTATCATGTAGTAGAGAAGACTGTTACTGTGAGGTTTCATTGCAGCTCACAAAAATACCATGAAGGTAGTTCCACTAAGGACGTGGGTAGAATCGTTGTGGGATTAGGGAGAAGCATATGACCAGGAGGTCATAAATTTTTGTGCCTCGGGAGTCTAATGCAGGAGCATCCGATCACCCTTAATCAAAAGTCAAAGTTAAAGCTATGGAGAAGGAGACATGGACAATCATGTAAATCAGGAGCAAAATTTTGTTAAAACAGAGCTAATTTGATGGAATTGATAAGTCTCTAGAAGACTTAAGTAATTGTAATTATCTTCCATGTATGCGAATAAAGATATTTAGGCGATTTGTGAGAGGAAATCATGGATCTAAGATGATCCACGCTTATGTAATTTCCTATATAAAGAGAGTTTGTATTGTGAGATAGAGGGAGCATAGACAGAGGGTGAGAATAGAATGTAATCGATAGAGAAATTGTCACTAAGGCTGAAATGCCTTAGACTGTAATTGATTTTGTATAATATAAATATATTTGTTATGTGGATTTCATGTGTCTCATTACCAATAATTAGATGTCTGTGTTGAATAAGTGAAATTTCATGTTGCAAGATTGTTGATCGACCATCAATCACTATTGTTGGAAATAATACTTAGAAGGGGGGTGAATCAATGTTATGAAATTAATAATTTAATTTTCAAAACTAATTTGTATACACTACTTCAGCTCAACGAACAAGCATGTATACACGACTTTACCTGATGCAACCAGCGTATGTGCAGAGATATTTTGATTTACCCAAATTATCATGTATTGAACTTTAATCAGTATATCAGGAATTCATTAGACAGTGTAGTAAAAACAGATTAAAACATCACACATAAGAAACACACATGAACACCAAGATATAAGGTGGAAACCCAATGTGGGTGAAAATCACCTGCTGCAATCATCTCTGTCTTCTTTTAATAAGAAAATTATGTTTACAGTTTTTGTACTGGTGCAGTCTTACACTAGTACGTAGGCTTCTACTTGCAGAAGGCTATAACCTTCTCTCGTTCTCCAGCTTCTACTGGAACGGAGCTACAACCCCCTAGCTCTTGTACTAGCCAATATGTTTACTAGTAGATAGGCGCCGACCTACAAAAGGCTACAACCTTCTCCTTTTTCTTCCAGGGACCACGTTTCATAAATTTTCAGATTGGATCCATCAACAACATCATATCAAATATATCTGCATCAGCCAATCACCTTTTGAAACAACCACAACTGAATCAATCAATCACATTGACAACCTATCAATCCAATCATTGAGAATACTATCACCAGAATACAGTAACCAAAACCCAAAATAGAACCCAGAACAATGCAACAACAAACAAAAGCAACTAAAACATATTTTATAAGGTATACGCTACTTCCATTTGTCAAACCTACGTGCATACACGCTTTCCTTAAAGTGAACCAGCTTATAGATTTGCAAATCAAATTTATGATGTATACGCTTCTTTGATATGCAAAACTAGCGTGTATATGCTCCTTTTCTAAAGAGAACCTTTGTACAGATCTGTAAATGATGATTTAAACATTACAACAATTCTAGACTTCAGTCATACCTAGATCATCATATTTACAGACTAGAACATGCGCCAGTTATTCAGATACATGATCAAATCACATAAAGATAATTCACTTCAAGTCTTGAGATCCTGATACATCATTAAATCTTATCTTTCATCAAATGCTAAGGTTCCTCCTTGGTTCAGATCCAGCAATGCACCATAACACATTAACTTGCATACTAGAGCTCACACTTCATCAGCTATTCAATGCTTGTGTATGTTGGCCTAATGATCTTCTCCTCCTTTTATAGTTTTAGGTTTTTCTCAATACCATGGACCAAAACCACATAGGACCAATACCTTGGATCAAATACCTAGGATCAATACCTCGAACCAACTACCATGGACCAATACCATGGATCAAAATACCATGGACCAAATTCTTCGGACCAAAAACTTAGTCTCCCAAGGTATACGTGCTTTCCCTTTTGTGAAAGTGCATGTATACATATACGCAACTTGTATACAGTGAACCCACATGTGTACGCAACTTGGCCAATGGTGAACCTGCATATACCTCTCTTTCTTCATTCTGTGCAGTCTGATCTGTAACTCGGTGTTGTTAAACTGGTATACTATGATCTTTCGTCTAAGTGAGTTTCCTTCTAAACTGATTCCTTAAGGCTGCCCTACATTCCATCACACCTGTAAACACTACTATCATGCATTCTATCACATATGATATCTCTTCTATAGATTCATCTAGTTACCATATACAAGTGAGTTTTCCTGCTATAAGTGGGTTTCCATCAAGTACAACACATACATCATAATGCCAACAATCTCCCCCTTCGGACTTGATGGCAACAATAACCACACCAAGTCACTCTCCCCCTTTGACATCAAGTGCAAAGGGTGATGCTTGCCCTTAGTAGATGCTGAAATATCTCATATGCTAAAGTGTGCTGATTAAGCTCCCATGTTCGAGTCCATGCTCCTCCACAGCATAAGCAAAGTCTGCAAAATGATGTTCTAAAAGAAGAACATGACTCTATACATACGTCACAAATGACCTTCGTATCACCAATGACTCATACATACATCCATCCCCCAACCAAGTGGGGACATACCAAATTTGACTCACCCACCCAACCAAGTGGGGATATACAATTATTTATACATGGCAAAACACAAGCATTACATCATCCATCCCATGCATAGTGGGGTTACAAATTAGGTCTTTTCATGAACTTTACATTAAAAGATATACATGACTTATATAACAGAGACCAAATATATAAAACAAGACCATGATAGTCATCAGCAACTATCATATGATCTATACCATCAACAACATCTATTAATAAACATCCAAACCAGCAACCTGTATATGTCCATCATTAGTTCCCAAAATATCATCAACCATGCTCTCCCCCTGAACATGTTCCACCTATTCACTGTCAGATCTGATCATTGCATATGTCAGTAAGAGATATCAAAGCATCATCATCAATCAGATATTCATCAAGTTATCAACAACTTTATGAGAACCAACATATTTCCACATGTTATCAGCAGAGTGAAACCATCATCAAAGATAGCAGATAATTGATAAAACCATGGAAGACCCATTTTTTTGAGTCCGGCCCAAAGTTTTCCTTCAAACCAGTTTATACGCAACTGTGCCCACAGAAACCCGCGTATGTACGGGACCACACTTTATGATACTCATGTATAACCACCTTTATTTGAAGAAAAATGGATTTAACAACAGGATGATGTAGCAACTACTCCCATCTTTTGTCTGAGATATTCAAATGTCTCTCTGGGTAGTGGTTTAGTGAATATATCAACAACCTGTTCTTTGGAGGGAACATACTCTAGTTTGACTTTTTGTTCAAGAACTCGTTCACGTAAAAAATGATATTTGATGGGTATGTGCTTGGTATTGGAGTGCATGACTGGATTCTTCTAAATACTGATGGCACTTGTATTATCACATAGAATGGAGATAGGTGGAGTACATGTGATCTAAACATCTTGCAAGGTTTTCATCATCCAAAGTAGTTGTGTGCAGCAAGATGCAACAGCAACGTATTCTGCCTCAGATGTAGATAAAACAATTGAACTTTGTTTTTTCTGAACCAAAACAATAACCTGGAACCCATATAGAATGCACCACCACTAGTGCTTTTTCTGTCATCAACACTTCCTCCCCAATTTGCATCTGTATATGCATGAAGTGTAAGATTGGTAATTTCTAGGATACCATAAACCAAAGTTCTGTGTTCCTTGGAGATATTTGAAAATCCTTTTGATTGCCTGAAGGTGTGTTTCCTTAGGATTTGCTTGGAATCTTCCAATTATTCCCACTGCATGCATGATGTTTGGTCGGGTACCTGTTAAATAAAGCATACTGCCAATCATGGATCTGTAAGTTGGTTGACGCACTGCTGTTGATTCATCATTTGAGCTAAGACTGAATCCTGTTACCATTGGGGTATGTACTGGTTTAGAATCTTCCATGCCGTACTTTTTCAAGATCTTTTTGAGATATTTGGTTTGTGAGAGAAAAATACCATCTTTATTTTGGTGAACTTGTAGACCAAGAAAATAGGTAAGCTCTCCAAGCAAGGACATTTCAAATTCTTGCGGCATTACTGAGGAAAAATTTTGACTCATGGATTCTTCGTTGCTACCAAAAATAATATCATCAACATACACAACAATTATTAGCAATTTATTAGTGTCCATCTTTGTATATAGATTGCTATCTGCTGACCCCTTTGAAAAAACTGTGTTGATGGAGATATTTGTCAAGATGGTAATACCATGCTCTTGGAGCCTGTTTTAGACAATAGAGATATTTTGTAAGTTTGCACACAAGTTTTGCATCGTTTCCAAGAATGAATCCTTCTGGTTGTTCAATATAGACTTCTTCTTCCAAGTCTCCATTAAGAAAGGCAGATTTTACATCCATTTGGTATATTTTGAATTTCTGAAAACTAGAAAGAGCAAGAAACATTCTTATGGCTATTAGTCTAGCAACAAGTGCAAAAGTTTCTTCAAAATCTATACCTTCTTGTTGAGCATATCCTTTGCAAACAAGTCTAGGCTTGTTTCTAATAACTTCTCCATTTTTGTTCAGCTTGTTTTTGAATATCCATTTAGTTCCTATGAAATTCTTATCATGAGGTTGAGGAACTAATTCCCAAGTATTATTCTTTTCAATTTTCTCAAGTTCTTCATTCATGGCCTTGACCCAACATTCATCTCTGCATGATTCATTTATATTTTGAGATTCAGTGGAAGATATTAATGCTAGATAGCTTGAGGTTTTGGCAATAGTTCTTCTTATCTGCACATTTGCCCCTTTTCCCCCCAAAATTTGAGGTATTGGATGATTTTTCTAAACATTTCCAGACGGAGTCTTTTCTTCTATCATTATCTCTTCTTTTGGTGCTTCATTGGTTTCTTCCTTAGAATCAATGTGATTTGATGTGGGAAAATGATCCTCATCTTCTTCATTGTCATGATATTTGGTTTTTATCTGTTTTGGACTTTTACATACTTCAAGAACTACAACATCAATACTTTCAATACTTTTTCCAAGTCTTTTATTATAACATTTATATCCCTTACTTTAGGAAGAGTAGCCAAGAATAATACCTTCATCTACTCTAGGTTCAAACTTACCAAGTTTTTCTTTAGTCCTTTTGATATAACATTTGCTTCCAAAAACTTTGAAGTACTTTACAGTAGGAGTTTTACCATACCAAAATTCATGTGAAGTTTGAGTGTTGTTTACTTGAACATTTGCATGGTTGAGAATAGTGACGACGGCAAATGCAGCTTCACCCCAGAATGTTGCAGGAGTTCTAGATTCATCTAGCATAGCACAAGCCATTTGTTGAATAGTTCTGTTCATCCTGTCTACCACTCCATTTTTCTGAGGAGTCCTTGCAGTGGAGAACTGTCTTTTTATTCCATGTTGTTCATAGAAGTCAAATAATTCATCCGAGGTAAATTACCCTCCTCCATCAGATCTGAGGAATTTGATTTTGCGATCTGATTCATTTTCAACCAAATATTTGAAAGCTTTGAACTTTTCAAATGCTTGGTCTTTATGCTTTAGAAGACCTATCCAACACATTCCAGAAAAATCATTAATGAACAATATAAAGTATTCTTCTCCTCGAGGTTACTTTTTCCTTGATGGTCCACATAAATCAGTATGAACAATTTCAATAGGCTTACTAGCTTATCCTTCCTTTTCGATGAATTGAGATTTGGTTTGCTTACCTAATTGACATGATTTGCATATAGTATTTTCAGGAATGTTGATATCTGGAAGATCTCAAATAGCCTAGAATTTGCATGCTTTTCTTATTTGAGAAAAGCTTAGGTGTCCCAATCTTCTGTGACATAGCCAGTTTTCATCATTTTTCTTAGATAGCATTATTTTTGTCCTCCCTTGAGTATGTATAGGTTGTTTGGAGTTCTTGTACCTTTAATCATAGTTTTTCCTATATCAAGCTCACAAACAACCCATCCATTTGATTGAAACAATACTTCATTTCCTTGATCACACATTTGACTCACACTCAACAGGTTATGCTTTAAGCCATCAGCATACATGATATTTCCAGTTTTAACTTTTTCTTTCAAGAAAATAGAGCCTTTACCTTTTATGACAACAAGAGTGTCATTTCTAAATGAGACACTCTTTTCCTTTTCTAAGGCATTATATGAGTGTAGTTTTTCTTTGTCACCTGTCATGTGTTTTGAGAATCCACTGTCGATGTACCACTAGTTTTCTTGTACTTCTGCATACAAGGCTATACCACATCTTTCTGTTTGTGGTTCTTTCTTTCTCCATATTTTGGGATTTAATGGAGTTTGCTTCTTTTGATATTTTTTCCAAAATTTGCTCCTGCATTCAGATTCTTGATGGTGAAAGTTGTTACAGATTGAGCATTCTATTTCATTTTCAAGCAGAGAAGAGTTATTATAGGAACTTTTCTTCATCCCTGTCACATTCCTTTGATTTCATTCTTCTCTAGTCATGATGGTCTTGTAAGAAACACATTGAGTAGTTTTCTGTCTGGAATTATGACATGAGAAACATTGGCCACTAAAGAAGTTCCTGCCATTATCGAATCTACTGACCTGGTGATTGTAGTTTCTATTGATATTCATCTTTGAAGAAAATTGAGTACGATTTACCTGAGGTTAGTTGTGGCTTCTGTTCATCCTTCAAGTAAATTGAGCCTATTTTACCTAGTGGTCTACCTTATGCCTTTGCTGATGATTGTCAAACTATTCACTGCTCTTTGCTACATCAAGGTAGCTTTTAGTGGAGGTTGACGGCTTCTGTGCTTGAGATGCTTCTTCAATATATCCAAGAACTATATTTACCAGAGACAAACACTGCACTTTGATAATTTCATTTAAGGTTTCTAATCCTTTAGCAAATCTAAGATTGAGAACTTTTGTTTTCTCAAGATCCTTTCATAGACCCACAATTTCACATTCTAGTTTTCCATTGTGTTTTTCTCTTTTAGCAAGTTGGTATGTCAAGGTATCTATAATAATATTATTTTCTTCTAAATATATTTTGAGTTTAGGGATTTCTTCATAAAGGTCATCTTCATCTAAAGCATCAAAAATATCATCATCTTCATAAGCCATCAGAAGTATATAGTCATTACTATTTTCATCTTCATCACTATTTGATAAACCATCACTATCTTCATGAGTATAGTAGCTCTTTTTACTTACACTTTGTTTTCTATTCCATTTTACAGATTTCTTCCCTTTATCATATTTATCTTTACGAGGACATTTGGCAGCATAACGACCTACTCTAGCACAGGCAAAACATTTGAAAGGTAGTTTACCTCTAAATCTTCCGAAACCCTGTTGAAGGTTCTTGACAAAGTTTGCTTCTTCTTCTCCTTCTGAAATATGTCCTGATCCATTGAGTTATTCTTTTCCTTTTGCTGAAGCTCTGAATGTCGCTTCTCTCATATTTGATGGACCTCCTTTTCTCATCTCAAAGGCAGTTAAGATTCCGTGTAGCTGTGTCATAGTAATAGTCTGTAGATACTTCTTTTCTTCTATAGCAGATACTTTTGATTCAAACTTAGCAAAAAAAGATCTTAAAACTTTTTCAACTAAAGTAACTTCCTTTATCTCTTCACCCAGGTTCTTCATGCAACTAACAATCTCATCTATACGTAAGAAGTAACTAGCTATAATTTCATCATTGTGCATCTTGTGAGTTTCATATTGAATTCTGATAGTTTGCAGTTTAGCATGTTTTACCTGAGAGTCTCCTTCATAGCTTAGAACAATTCTGTCCCATATTTCTTTGGTGGATTTGAGCTGCATACCTTTGAAAAACTCTAATTATGACAAACTTCCCAATAATGTATTGATAGCCTTGGCATTGGTTTCATATTGCTTTTTACTTGTCGTATCTATAGGAATTGTTGATGGAAATGTATATCTTCCTTCCACGATTTCCGAGAGATCTGTTCCAAGATATTGAAGATAGGTTGTGGTTCTTACCTTCCAATAAACAAAGTTTCTCCTTTCAAAGATTGGCGGTCTGATGGATCCCCTGCTTTCTTGATTACTCATGATGGATCTTCCTTCAAGCGATCAAGCTTCTTTTGAAGAACCTGCTCTGATACCAATTGTTGGAAATAATACTGAGAGGGAGGTGAATCAGTATTATTGGATTAATAATTTAATTTTCAAAACTGATTTGTATACACTACTTCAGCTCAGTGAAATAGCGTGTATACGTGACTGTACTTAATGCAACCAGCGTATATGCAGAGATCTTTTGATTTACCCAAATTATCATGTATTGAACTTTAATGAGTATATCAGGAATTCATTAGACAGTGCAGTAAAAATAGATTAACGCATCACACATAAGAAACGCACATGAACACCAAGATATAATGTGGAAACCCAATGTGGGTGAAAACCACCTACTGCAATCCTCTATGTCTTCTTTTAATAAGAAAATTTTATTTACAGATTTTGTATTAGTGCAGTTGTATACCAGTACGCAGGCTTTGTACCTGCAGAAGGCTACAACCTTCTCTTGTTCTCCAGCTTCTACTGGAAGGGATTTACAACCCCCTAGCTCTTGTACTAGCCGATGTGTTCACTAGTATGTAGGCACCGACCTACAAAAGGCTATGACCTTTTCCTTTTTCTTCTAGGGACCATATTTCATAATTTTTTAGACTAGATCCATCAAAAACATCATATCAAATATATCTGCATGAACTAATCACCTTTTGAACCAACCACAGTCGAATCAATCAATCACTTTAACAACCCATCAATTTGATCATTGAGAATACTGTCACCAGAATACATTAACCAAAACCCAAGCCATAACCCAGAACACTACAACTTCAAACAAAAGCAACTAAAACATATTTTATAAGGTATACGCTACTTCCTTGTGTTGAACCTACGTGCATACGTACTTTCCTTAATGTGAACCAGTGTACAGATCTGCAAATCAAATTTCTAATTTATATGCTACTTTCATATGCAGAACCAGCGTGTATACACTCATTTTCTAAAGTGAACCTACGTATAGATCTGTAAATCATGATTTAAACATTACAATTATTCTAGACTTCAGTCATACCCAGATCATCATATTTACATACTACAACATGCGCCAGTTATTTAGATGCATGATCAAATCACATAAAGATAATTCACTTCAAGCCTTGAGATCCTAATACATCATTAGATATTATATTTCATCAAATGCTAAGGTTCCCCCTTGGTTCATATCCAACAATGCACCATAACTAACCTGGATACTAGATCTCACACTTCATCAGATATTCAATGCTTATGTATGTTGGCCTAATGATCTTCTCGTCCTTTTATATTTTTAGGCCTTTCTCAATAACATGGACCAAAACCATTTAGGACCAATACCTTGGATCAAATACTTAGGGTCAATACCTCGGACCAAATACCATGGACCAATACCATGGACCAAATACTTCCAACCAAAAACTTAGTTATCCAAGATATACTCACTTTTCCTTTTGTGAAAGTGCATGTGTACATATACGTGACTTGTATACGGTGAACCCGCGTGATATGCGGCTTGGCCAATGGTGAACCTGTGTATACCTCTCTTTCTTCATTCTGTGCAGTCTGAGCTGTAACTCTATGTTGCTAACCTAGTATACTATGATCTTTCATCTGTGTGAGTTGTATTCTGAATTGATTCCTTGAAGCTGCCTTGCATTTCATCACATCTGTAAACACTACTGTGATGCATTCTGTCACATCTGATATCTCTTCTGTAGATTCATATAGTTACCATATACAAGTTAGTTGTTCTGTTATAAGTGGGTTGCCATCAAGTACAACACATACATCATAATACCAACAACTATAAGGATCGATGGTGATCCAACATTTATACGATATATGCCTGTGAGTGTTTAAATAGAGTGTGGCAGAGTTAATCTAGGTGGAAATGTGAATTCCATCATAAGCGAACAAGTGCATATGGAGCCGTAGGATTGTTTATATCGATGGCTATTAATGGTGGAAGAAGAATGGCAGAGGAATAGATCTGGATCGTCAGGTCGACAGATCTATTAGATCGATGGTGATCAACAACTGCGGGGGTAGAAGTGTACGAATTTCTTGATCATGGTTGAAGCCCTGCACTCACTCCTAGCCACTGACCTCATATTCAATGTTTTAGGTCATAGTCAACTGCGAGGGTTAGATCTATTTTTAAGACGTGTGCTAGTTGAAGACCCACAAGCCAAAGGATTTGATGCCCTCTGTTATCCAACGGATATCTGGTCATCAAGTGCTCAAACTTTAATTCCAAAAACAGACCCGAACTTTTATAGATCAAGGGTTATATTCCTTATTGGCTCCGTAAGGATGGTTAACCCTCATGTAAGTGCCTCAACCGATATCGCTGTTAACCATTGGATCAAGTGCGCTTGATCAAATGATGGGGGATCACTGATTAGTTTCGCATCACAATCATTCATGAGTGAATGAATCTTGGCCTTAGGAAATTTTGATGTGTGATGTGCAATATCAAATGGTCGAGGATCAGCGATTGGGTTTGTTGATCGGGTGGATCAACAACTGTCGGATTAAATGGTAAGATCAATGATGAATATTGAAGTCGATAAGACTTGGGTCTACGCGAACCCGGGAAGTTTATGGACGTGCGGTTAAATCTATTTGCGGTCCGGCTATATGGATTCGGAGTAGGACCGACATTCGTTGGTGGGTTTCATTGTATTTCGTTGTTTGGTGATTGGTCAGGTTTTTGTTAAAACCCACCAATGTAAACGCTTTCGAGTTGTATAGGTGGGCCATAACTCCCAGGATCACATAAGGGTTTATGAAATGAAAGGGAAATTCCCTTTGGGCAATTTACCCTGCATCAGTTGAATACAAAAAACATGCAATCTAGCTATTTCTATGAAGGAACATGATATACAAACCAAAAAACTATGGAAAACATAAAAACAATGAACACAAGAACATGGGAAGCAAAATCCTCTTTACTGATTTGTGTAAAGTGATACAAGAAATGTCCTAGAGACACTATAGGGATCATGTTGAGCAATGAGGCTCTATAACTATCACAAAGGAACATCCCTATTTCCTATTCTATGTAATAATAACTCTCTCTTCAAAGAAGCTACAAGAAATCTCTAAATATTGAACTCTCTAAGTGCAAAGCAATGATTATTGACTTGGGAATTTTGGTAGCATAACTTGACATATCTTCTCTTGTTTTTTCTTCCAATTCTCTTGGCATTAGTAGGCCCAAGTCCAATGCTTGGCTCTCAACAAAGTTAAAAGGGAACTATACCAAATTTTCATTTTTTTAAAAGTCAAAAGAAATCATTATTTTCATGCCGATTTTGAAAAGTGTTAATGCAACATCAATCAATTTTTTGGAGCATATTTTTACACTTTAGATTTTAATATGTATTAAGAATGAAGATTTTCTTTAAATGTTAGTGCTTTTTATGTTGTTTTTGAAAAGTGTTTATTCCACATCAACCTTTTTTCTGAGTGGCTTATTTTTCACATTTTAAGTTTGTTTACGTATTATGTCTAAATATTTTTTTTAAATGTTGGTTATTTAACAAATTTTCATGTAGTCTTCTTCTTCTTCTCTTTCCTAAAATGTTTGTTTTTTAAGTGTTCTTCAACTTTGTATTTTTTTTGTTTTGTTTTTCTTTTCAATTTTTTTGTAAAGTTATAAAATAAAAGTTCAATATATTGAAGTGGGGATTTTCTATATATTTATGTACTATTATTTAATATTTCAATATACAACAAATAATTGCAGTAAAAAAACAATAATTTTTTAAACATTGAAAAAAAAAAATACGCATTTTGGGTATTTTCGCTAAAAATGACATGTCAAATAAATTATTTTAATGGGAAAAATTGAAGAAAAGAAGTTTAAAAAACAGCATTATTTTAAGAATTTTTTTATCAAAGAATAATAATATTCAAAGTTTTATGTTTTCAAAAATAACAATTCACATAAAAATTAAAGTGAAAATTAAATAGTAAATATATTAAACATATAACAACAATACTTTTTCTTATCATAAAATCTTAAAGTCATAACATTGTACAAATATAACTTATGGATAGTTCTCAAAATTGAGCTTGATTTTCAAGCATAACTTAAATTTAATCAACAATATCATATAATGCATGATGATTATGATCAAGAGCTTCATTATCTGCTTCCATGGTATTTTGTGCTTTCATTTGGTCATTTTTTCTCTCTCGTTGAATCTTTGATGTTCGCAAATCTCCCAGATTATCCCTTTCTAATCATTTCATCTAATGTTACCTATACTTTTTGAGTTTACAGGAAGTTAATTATTTTAGTAGTTTAAAAATAAAAATAAAAAAACATATAAAATCCAAGAAAAACCATTACAAAATATAAGTAGAAAATAAACTACAATAAAAATAAAAATAAAAACAAAAAACATAAAATTTAACTACAAAACATAAAATTGTAATTATTAAAAAAAAAACATTGGCTTAAATAACTTAAATAAAAAAAATACAAAATCAAATATATATATATATGAAAAATAACAATAAAAAAAAATTAAAATACTAAAAATTCTAATAATTGAATTCTAAAACAACATTTATAAAATGAAATAAAAATAAAAATTAATTGATAAAAACTAGAAAGAAAATAAAAGAAATAGAAAATTTACTAAAATTTTAAGAACTAAAATTAAAAATTTAACTTAAAAAATAATAAAAATAAATTATAATTTAAAATTACAAAATTAAAAACAAATTTTAAAAATATAAATAAAACAATTCAAGATAAAATAAATAAATGAAATTGTATAAAAAAATTGTATCGTGCGCCAAATGCCGACATGACCAATGTTGTGGTGTCTGTTGCTACACTAGCAATGCTGATAGCCCTTTGACACTCGATGCTATGCATATATATATAATTAAACTTTTTATTTTTATTCTTTTATTTTTATATTTTATCTTTTAATTTTTATTTTTAATTTTCAACTTTTGTTTTATTTTTAATTTTTTAGATTTAAAATTTTTATTGTTAGTTTAAGTAATTTTTTTCGAAAGTATAAGGAAAAAATTAATTTAAGTAAAAATATAGAAAAAATATGGTTTTTTCCATTCCAAAGTTATAAAAAAATTTGTTTTTTATTTATTTTTGTTCTAGTTTTTTCTCTTAAATTTTTCTCAAATATGTTTTTCTTGGGTTGTTTTCCTTCTGAAATATAAAAATAAAAGGTGGTTTTTGTGTTCTTAACCTACGACCATGAGTTTGTAGACAACCTATAATTGACGGTTGGAAAATAAATATTTCTCATGGTCTCAACTATAACAAAAGGGTTCAAAATCCCACAAGGCGTAGAATAGATTGTGATGGGGTGTACTGTTAAGTCACTTTGTGATTTGAAGCTCATCAGTTCGAAAATCCGTGGAAAAAAAATATAGTTATGTTATGGGCTAGTGTGGCGCAGGTCGGTTGTGATCCCTTGATGATTTTGACATCTCAAATTCCCTTGGGACATAGTTTCTCAAGCCACAAGTCAAGCTTGATGAACTCATACCACCTGGCAAAAAAAAAAAAAAAAGAACAAATGGGTTCAAAAAATAAACAAAAATAGGATAATTAAAAAATTAAATATTCATATATATAAAAATATGAATTTGGGAGCAGTTAACATCTTGGTGCAAATTTTCTTATAACTTGTATAATAGGTGAAAAGTTTGAACTACATCAATTATCAATTTGAGGTACACAAGAGATCCTTCCATTCAGATATTTTTCTACAGCATATGGAATGAACTACCTATTGAAACTCAAGGTATACAAAACCTTGTAGTGATACATAGTTTTGGTGTTTCAATTGATGATATCTATAAGAAGTGAAAGGAATATCTACTAAAAGAAAATTTAAGATAATGAAAAAAAACCATTCAATTGAGTTATCTTACACCCTTTGAAACAACCTATACAAGTTTTGTAACATGTCGAAATCTTATAAAAGAGGGCCATCTTCCACATAGTCCACTATTATGCTCCTATGTCAGCCATACAATCATGGGCAACTTGAGAAAATACCCGAATAATGCTTTCCATTCTTGTAGACATTTATTACAATGTTGTAGGCCATGTGTAGTTACTATTATTAGGGAAATTTCGAGGGAGAAAGGGGCCTCAAAACAAACAAAAAAATGCACCAAAAATATCAACTTTAAAATGACCAATAAGATTTAGGATGATTATGTCATCCCTATTCGAAATAATACTGAGAGGAGGGGTGAATCAATATTAGCAAGTCAATAATTTTTCATTTCCATAATCAGATTCATATACGCTACTTCAGTTAATGGAACTCGCATATATACGCAACTGTGTTTAAGGCAACTAATGTATATCTTGCAAGCTTATGATTCAGTTAATTCATCATATGTTGATCTTTAATCAATGCATCAGAACCATATAAACAATAACCAGGTGCAATAAAAAGAGAACAGACAGTCTCACGCATGAATACAAGATATAAGGTGTAAACCCAATGTGGGTGAAAACCACCAGCTGCAATTGTCTCTATCTTCCTTTAAATTAGAAACTTCTTTTTACAATTTTTGTACTGGTGCAGTCTTATACTAGTACGCAGGCTTCTACCTACAAAAGGCTACAACCTTCTCTCATTCTCCAGCTTCTCCTGGAAGGGAGCTACAAACCCCTAGCTCTTGTACTAGCTGATATGTTTACTAGTATATAGGTTCCGGCCTATAGAAGGCTACAACCTTCTCTTTTCTTCCACTTACAACATTTCATAAATTTTTAGACTGGATCCATCAATAGCATCATTCAATCATCAAATCAACCAATCTCCTTGACAACCCTTCAATCTGATCTTTCAAAATGTTGTAACCAGAATACAGTAACCAGAACCCAAAACACTGCAACAACAAACAGAAGTAGCTAAAACATATTTTATGGGGTATACGCTACTTCAATGTGTCGAACCTTTGTATACATCTGCAAATCAAATTTAAGATGTATACGTTGTTTTTATATTCAGAACCTGCATGTATATGTGCCTTTTCTAAAGTGAGCCTACGTACATATCTGTAAATGATGATTTCAACTTTACAACAATTCCAGACTTCAGTTATACCCAGATCATCATATTTACAGACTACAACATGCACTAGTTATTCAGATAAATGATCAAATCACATAAAGATACTTCACTTCAAGCCTTAAGATCTTGACCCATCATTAGATCTTATCCTTAGTCAAGCGCTAAAGTTTATCCTTGGTTCAGATCTAGCTATGCACTATAACCCATTAACCTGTATACTAGATCTTACTCTACATCAGATATTCAATACCTGAGTGTCTTTTCCTAATGATCTTCTCTTCCTTTTATAGTCTTAGGCCTTACTCAATACCATGGACCAAAACCACTTAGGACCAATACCTTGGACCATATATCTTGGACAGTTACCATGGATCAAAATACCATGGATCAAAGTACCTTGGACCAAAACTTAGTTTTCCAAGATATACACACCTTTCATTCTGTGAAAGTGTGTGTGTACATATACACTCCTTTTGATCTATTAATTTGCATGTATACGCTACTTTGTAAAGGTGAACTTGCATATACCTCTCTTTCCTCATTCTATGAAGTTTGATCTGTAACTCTGTGCTATTAACCTGTTGAACTATGATCTATCATCTGAGTGAGTTGCCGTCAAGGACAACACCCATGCCATAGTGCTAAATTTGTGTCATAATGCCAACAATCTCCCCCTTTGGACTTGATGGAAACCTCAATTCACTCTCCCCCTTTCTCATCAAAGTAAAAGGGTTATGCTCCCCTTGAGTTCTTGATGAGTTCTCTGCTATGCTAAAGTGTGTTGATTGAGCTTCATGATCGAGTCCATGCTCCCCCTGAATATAAGCAAGCTATGCAAAAAGATGTTATAAAAGAAGAACATGGCTCGATACATACATCATAAATGACCTTCCTATCACCAAAGACTCATACATACATCCATCTCCCAACCAAGTAGGATATACCAAGTTTGACTCATCCACCCAACCAAGTGGGGATATACCAATTGTTTATACATGTCAAAACAAGATCATTACATCATCAATCCCATGCATAGTAGGGTAACAAAATAGGTCGTTTCATGACCTTTACACTAAAATATATACATGACATATATAACAGAGACCAAGTGTCTCAAACAAGACCATGACAGTCATCAACAACTATCATCAAGAGCATCTGCCAATTATCATCCATACCAGCAACCATGTTTTCCCCCTGAACCTGTTCCACCTGAAGCAAAAACAACTGTGTGAATCTGTACCAACATCTTCTAAGATAATGCCAACAATGCATTATTGGAATTATATGTTCCCCTTGAACATGTGTCGGATGATCACTATCAAATCTAATCATTTCATATAGTAGAAGAGGCATCATCATCAATCAAATATACATCAAGTTGTCAACAACTTATGAGAGCCGCATATTTCTACATGTCATCCATAGACTGTAACCATCATCAATCAAAGCAGATAATTCACTTAACCATATCAAATCCCTTTCATCCTGAGTCTGGCCCACTGCTTTTCCTCAAACCAAGATATACGCAACTATATCCGTAGAAACCAGCATATGTACACAACTACGGTTCATGAAAATCACGTATAACCACCTTTCTTGGAAACTGATAAGTTTTAACAGCAGGATGATGCATCAACTACTCCCATCCTTTGTCTGAGATATTCAAATGTCTCTCTATGCAGTGGTTTGGTGAATATATCAGCAACCCGTTTTTTGGAGAGAACATACTCTAATTTGACCTTTTGTTCAAGCACTTGTTCACCTAGAAAATGATACTTGATGGGTATGTGCTTAGTCTTGGAATGCATGACTAGATTCTTTGAAATAGTGATGGCGCTTGTGTTATCACATATAATGGAGATGGGTGGGGTACATGTGATCTAAATGTCTTGCAATGTTTGCATCATCCAAAGGAGTTGTGTGCAACAAGATGCGACAGCCACATATTTTGCTTTAGCTGTAGATAATGCAATTGAACTTTGTTTCTTGCTTAACCAAGCCACTAATCTGGAACCCATATAGAATGCACCACCACTAGTGCTTTTTCTGTCATCCATTCTTCCTTCCCAATCTACATCTGTATATGCATGAAGTGTAAGATCTGTATCTCTAGGATACCATAAACCAAAATTTTGTGTTCCTTGAAGATATTTGAAAATCCTTTCGACTGCCTAAAGGTGTGATTCCTTTGGATTTTCTTGGAATCTTCCAACTATTCCTACTGCATTCATGATGTCTGGTCGAGTACCTATTAGATAAAGTAGATTTCCAATCATGGATATGTAAGTTGGTTGATGTACTGCTGCTGATTCATCATTTGAGCTGAGACTGCATCCTGTTACCATTTGGGTACATACTGGTTTAGAATCTTCCATGCCATATTTTTTCAAGATCTGTTTGAGATATTTGGTTTGTGACAGAAAAATACCATCCTTATTTTGTTGAACTTGTAGACCAAGAAAATATGTAAACTCACCAAGCAGGGACATTTCAAATTCTTGCTGCATTACTGAAGAAAAATTCTGACTCATGGCTTCTTCATTGCTAGCAAAAATGATATCATCAACATACACAACAAGTATTAGAAATTTATTATTGTCATTCTTTGTATATAGATTTCTATCAAATGATCGTTTTGAAAAACCTTGTTGATGGAGATAATTGTCAAGACAGTAATACCAGGCCCTTGGAGCTTGTTTTATACCATATAGGGCCTTTCTGAGTCTGCATAATAGTTTTGCATCACTTCCAAGAATGAATCCATTTGGTTTCTCAATATAGACTTCTTCTTCTAAGTCTCCATTAAGAAAGGCAGATTTTACATCCATTTGGTATACTTTGAATTTCTGAAAATTAAAAAGAGCAAGGAACATGGCTTCAAGTCTAGCAACAGGTGCAAAAGTTTCTTCAAAATCTATACCTGCTTGTTGAGCATATCCTTTACAAACAAGTCTGGCCTTGTTTCTAATAACTTCTCCATTTTCATTCAGCTTGTTTTTGAATATCCATTTAGTTCCTATTATATTCTTATCATGAGGTCTAGGAACTAATTCCCAAGTATTATTATTTTCAATTTGCTCAAATTCTTCATTCATGGCCTTGACCCAACATCCATCTTCACATGCATCATTTACATTTTGAGGTTCGGTGGAGGAAAGCCATGCTATATAGCTTGAAGCTTTTGTAATAGTTCTTCTTGTCTACACACCTGCCTCTTTCTATCCCAAAATTTGAGTCTCTGGATGACTTTTCTGAACATACCTGGATGGAGTCTTTTCTTTTGCCATTATATGTTCTTATGGTGCTTCATTGGTTTCTTCTTCAGAATTAGTCTCATTTGACGTGGGAGGATAATCCCCATCTTCTTCACAATCTTCGGTTTTTACTTGCTTTGGATTTTTGCATGCTTCATCAACCACAACATCAATACTTTCAATAATTTTCCCAAGTATTTTATTATAACATTTATATCCTTTACTTCGAGAAGAGTAACCAAGGAGAATGCCTTCATCTGCTCTGGGTTCAAACTTGCCAAGTTTTTCATCAGTCCTTTTGATGTAACATTCGCTTCCAAAAACTTTGAAGTATTTTACAGTAGGAGTTTTACCATACCAAAGTTCATGTGGATTTTGAGTGTTGTTTACCTGAGCATTTTCTTGGTTGAGAATAGTGACGGTAGTGCATGCAGCTTCACCCCAGAAGGTTGCAGGTGTCCCAAACTCATCTAGCATAGCATGAGCCATTTTTTGAACAGTTCTATTCATCCTTTCTACCACTCCATTTTGCTGAGGAGTCCTTGTAGTGGAGAATTTCCTTTTTATTCCATGTTCTTCACAAAATTCAAAGAATTCATTCGAGGTAAATTCCCCTCCTCGATAATGTCTGAGGCATTTGATTTTGCGATCTGATTCATTTTCAACCAAGGCTTTGAAGGCTTTGAATTTTTCAAATGCTTCATCTTTATGCTTTAGAAGTCCTATCCAACACATTCTGGAAAAATCATCAATGAACAATATAAAGTATTCGTCTCCATTGGGTGACTTTTTCCTTGATGGTCCACATAAATTAGTATGAACAAGTTCAAGAGGCTTACTAGCTCATCCTTCCTTTTCATGGAAATGCACTCTGGTTTTCTTACCAAATTGACATCATTTGCTTATTGTATTTTCTCGGATGCTGATATCAGGAAGATCATGAACAACCTATAATCTGTATGCTTTTCTTATTTGAGAGAAGCTTAGATGCCCCAATCTTCTGTACCATAGCCAGTGTTCATCATTTTGGCTTAGATAGCATTGTTGTTTTCCTCCCTTGAGTATGTATAAGTTGTTTGGATCTCTTATACCTTTGATCACGGTTTCTCTTGTATCAAGCTCACGAACAACACATCCATTTGATCGGAATACTACTTCATTTTCTTGATCACACATTTCACTGACACTCAATAGGTTATGCTTTAGACCATCAACATACATAACATTCCCAGCTTTAACTTTTTCTTTTAAGAGAATAGAACCTTTATGTTTTATGACAGTATGAGTGTCATTTCCAAATGAGACCATCTTTTTCTTTTCTAAGGCATTATATGACTGAAGTTTTTCTTTGTCACCTATCATGTGTTTTGAGCATCCATTGTCAATGTACCATTAATTTTCTTGTCCTTCTGCATACAAGGCTATACCACATCTTTCTGTCTGTGGTTCTTTCTTTCCCATATTTTGGGACTTAGTGAAGTTTGCTCCTTCTGAGATGTTTGCCGAAATTTACTCCTCCATTCAGATTCTTCATGACCGAAGTTGTTGCAGATAGAGAATTCTATTTCATTTTCAAGAAGAGAAAAGTTATTGTAGGTCCGTTTCATGATCCCTGTCACATTCCTTTGATTTCGTGCTTCTCTAGTCATGATGGTCTTGTGAGCAACACATTGAGTAGCTTTGTGTTCAAAGTTATGACATAAAAAACATTGGCCATTAAAGAAGTTCCTACAATTATCAAATCTACTGACCTGGTGATTGTAGTTTCTATTGATATTAATTCTTGAAGCAGATTGAGTATGATTTACCTGAGAGTGGTTGTAGCTTTTGTTCATCCTTGAAGTAAATTGAGCTTGATTTACCTCGTGATCTACTTTATGCCTTTGTTGACGATTGTCAAACTGTTCACTACTCTTTGCTGCATCAAGATAGCTTTTAGTGGAGGTTGATGGCTTCTATGCTTGAGATGCTTCTTCAGTATATCCAAGACGTGTCTTTATCAGAGGATAACACTACACTTGAATAATTTCATTTATTTTTTCTGATCCTTTAGCAAATCTAAGAATGAGATCTTTTGTTTTCTCAATATCCTTTCTTAGACCCACAATTTCGCATTCTAGTTTTTCATTGTATTTTTCTGTTTCTGCAAGTTGGAATGTCAAAGTATCTATAAACATATTCTTTTCTTCTAAATAGATCTTTAGTTTAGACATTTCTTTATAAAGGTCATCTTCATCTAAAGCATCCAATAAATCATCATCTTCAAAAGCCATCAGAAGTCTATAGTGATTACTATTTTCATCTTCATCACTTATTGATAAACCATCGCTATCTTCATGCATATAGTATCTCTTCTTACATACACTTTGTTTTCTATTCCATTTAGCTGATTCCTTACCTTTATCAAGCTTATCTTTACGAGGACATTTGGCAGCATAATGATCAACTCTTCCACAAGAAAAACATTTGAAAGGTAGTTCACCTGTGAATCTTCCGGAACCCCGTTGAAGGTTCTTGACAAAGTTTTCTTCTTCCTCTCCTTCTGAAATATGTCTTGATTCATTGAGTTCTTCTGTTCTTGAAGCTTTAAATGTGGCTTCTCTCATATCTTATGGACTTTCT
The DNA here is from genome assembly GCA_031772625.1 of Pinus tabuliformis. NCBI lineage: Eukaryota > Viridiplantae > Streptophyta > Pinopsida > Pinales > Pinaceae > Pinus > Pinus tabuliformis. The sequence continues at coordinate 414,161,714 of CM062807.1, forward strand.
TTTCTTATTTCCAAAGCAGTTAAGATTCGTGCAACTGTTTCATAGTAATAGTCTGAAGATCCTGCTTTTCTTCTATGGCAGATACTTTTGATTCAAACTTAGTAGACAAAGATCTTAAAACCTTTTCAACTAAAGTAGCTTCTTTTATCTCTTCACCCAAATTCTTCATGCAATTAACAATCTCATCTATACATAAGAAGTAGCTATCTATACTTTCATCATTGTGCATTTTGAGAGTTTCATATTGAATTCTGAGAGTTTGCAGTTTTGCACGTTTTACCTAAGTGTCTCCTTCATAGCTTAGAACGATCTTGTCCCATATTTCCTTGGGGTATTTGAGCTGCATAATTTTGAGAAATTCTGATTGTGACAGACTCCCCAATAATGTATTGACAGCCTTAGCATTGGTTTCATATTGCTTTCTACCTACCGCATCTGTAGGAATTGCTAATGGAAATGTATATCCTCCTTCTACGATTTCCCAGACATCTGTTCCAAGAGATTGAAGATAGGTTGTGGTTCTTACCTTCCAATAAATGAATATGCTCCCACCAAAGATTGGTGGTCTGATGGGTCCCTCTCTTTCATGGTTACTCATGATGATGGATCTTCCTTCAAGTGATCAAGCTTCTTCTGAAGGACCTGCTCTGATACCAATTGTTGGAAATAATACTGAGTGGGGGGGGGGGGGGTGAATTAGTATTAGCAAGTCAATAATTTTTCATTTCCATAATCAGATTCATATACGCTACTTCAGTTAATGGAACTCACGTGTATACTCAACTGTTTTTAAGGCAACGAGTGTATATCTTGCAAACTTATGATTCTGTTAATTCATCATATGTTGATCTTTAATCAATGCATCAAAACCATATAAACAGTAACTAGGTGCAGTAAAAATAGAATCGAAAGTCTCACACATGAACACAAGATATAAGTTGGAAACCCAATGTGGGTGAAAACTAGGTGTTGCAATCATCTCTATCTTATTTTAAATTAGAAACTTCTTTTTACAATTTTTGTACTGGTGTAGTCTTATATTAGTACGCAGGCTTCTACTTGCAGAAGGCTACAACCTTTTCTCATTCTCCAGCTTCTCCTGGAAGGGAGCTACAACCCCCTAGCTCTTGTACTAGCTGATATGTTTACTAGTATGTAGGTGACGGCCTAGAGAAGGCTACAACCTTCTCGTTTCTTTCAGGGACCACGTTTCATAAATTTTTAGACTGGATCCATCAATAGCATCATTCAATCATCAAATCAACCAATCTCCTTGACAACCCTTCAATCTGATCTTTCAGAATGCTGTAACCAGAATACAGTAACCAGAACCTAGAACACTGCAACAGCAAACAGTAGCAGCTAAAACATATTTTATGACATATACACTACTTCAATGTGTCGAACCTGTGTGCATATGCACTTTTCTCAAAATGAACCCACGTACAGATCTACAAATCAAATTTAAGATGTGTACGATGTTTTGATATTCAGAACCTACATGTATACGCACCTTTTCTAAGGTGAGCCTGCGTACAGATCTATAAATGATGATTTCAACTTTACAACAATTCCAAACTTTAGTTATACCCAGATCATCATATTTACGAACTACAACATGCACTAGTTATTTAGATAAATGCTCAAATCACATAAAGATACTTCACTTCAAGCCTTAAGATCTTGACCCATCATTAGATCTTATCCTTAATCAAGTGCTAAGGTTCATCCTTGGTTCATATCCAGCTATGCACCATAACCCAATAACCTGTATACTAGATCTTGCTCTTCATCGGATATTCAATACTTGAGTGCCTTTGCCTAATGATCTTCTCCTCCTTTTATAGTCTTAGGCCTTACTCAATACTATGGACCAAAACCACTTAGGACCAATACCTTAGACCAAATACCTCGGACCATATATTTTGGACCAATACCATAGATCAAAATACCATGGACCAAAATACCTTGGACCAAAACTTAGTTTTCCAAGATATACATGCCTTTCATTCTGCGAAAGTGCGTGTGTATGTATATGCTCCTTTTGATCTGTTAATCCACGTGTATATGATACTTTGTGAAGGTGAACCTACGTATACCTCTCCTTCCTCATTCTGTGAAGTCTGATCTATAAGTTTATGTTGTTAACCTACTGAATTGTGATCTTTCATATGAGTGAGTTGCCATCAAGGACAACACCTATGCCATAGTGCTAAATCTGTGTCATAATGCCAACAATCCTGAGTGTTTACTCAAATCTCAATTGTAGGTGCATGTTGGATGTGGAATTAATTTATGCATCCAATGAGTACCCACTCTGCATATTTTGAGTAGACCCAGACTGAAATATAAAAAATGCATAGAAAGAACATGTTTTAAAACACATTTGTTCCTTGCATTCTCAATCCTTTTAATATGGGTCTAATCAAATGTATGTAGACTGGGTACTCATCGGATGTGGAATTTAATTCCATATTCTATGGGTTCCTACATTTGATGTTTGAGTAAACCTTTTTTTTCCTCAAAAATTCAGGGTAGGTCCACCCAAAGGGAACACACCCCTCGACCCAACTAAACTGAGCCTAACCCTAAGTGTGTCGAGAAGAATTGAACTCGTGACCTCCCAATGGCAAGGTGCTTTAGCAATGGGGCCTCAAACAATTGAGCTAACCCTTAGGGCTTGATGTTTGCATAAACCTATAATGAAATAAGTTGAAAATAAAATTTAAAAAAATTAGTTTTGTTTCTTTTCCTTCAAAATTATAACTCTTATTTTATCATTTTAATTATTATTTTTATATTTTCCTTAGGAGGCCCATTTTAGACATATTCCCTAATGCTAGATAGAGAAGAATGAGTGTAAAAGGACCATCAAGAATGAGAAAGATTTGTAGGGTAACATGGGCTATTATAGAGATCATGGAAAGGTCCATGGCAGAGATTGTGGAAAGCTCCATGGGTGACATAAAAAGCCTACAATTTTTTAAAAAATGATATAAAGCAATTAGATAATGAAATCCACGTAATAATCCTCATAAACTGATGAACCTTGTAATACATGTGATCAAATATAATGCTTACAACATATGGACTAGAAAATAGAATCCAATAACTACAAATAAAAGTTAGATATTATTGTGAATCTTTGAATCCAAAGTATGCTTCAATCTACCTTATATGAAGCATTTACCTACACCCATACTAATGATATTAAAAGTAAATATTGAAAAAATTAAATGCTAAAAAAGGATTAACAACAAAACAATGTCAACAAAAATGATTAAAAATAATTCATGATAAAACATATGTAAAATGCACCACAAAAATATACCAAAGAGAATTAGACAATAAGGATTCTCTTAGGATGAAACATTACCTCTGCGGAGATCATTTTTTGGATTTATTCTCTAAACTTTAGCTCTCTTATTAATGTATTTACTCTAAACTTTATCTCCCTTATTAATGCATTTTATAAAGTTTCTTATTGACAATGTCAACTCTAATTAAATTTAACCCAATAAATTACATATCTATCATCTTTTTTCACATTTGATAAAAGAGTTTGTTTGTAAATTATATATTGAAAGATACACTAAACCTCCATATACAAACAAACGTATTTTTTAATGCAACCTCAATTATAATTTTGATAATTTTTAAAATAAATGGATCTATAGCACAAACCTTTATGTGTTTCAATGCTTTATTAATCGTATACTATTATTTTTCAAAACAATTTTATAAAACCTGTAATTTTATGCAAAAGATGCTTTAAAAAAAATACACCCACTCATTACGACGAAAGTTTTTATTTATAAATCTTAATTATAAACACATTCCCACTTTTAATTCTTTATCGTTACTATGTATCAAATCAGGAGGGATATGGAAACGAGAATCCTATAAGAAATAAAAATACAATGGGAAGAGAAAATATCGTATAAATCCTGGGCCTTAACAATAAATGCAACATTTCTGGTATATTCAAGTAAAAGTTTGATTAATGGTAAGGTATGCATGAAATTTTCATTTCAGCTACATGAAAATCATATTTAAGTAAAGTCATGATTAATGTAGCAAACATTATGAAATTTATTTTTCAATAAAGTCATCAAAATTGTATTTGATTTTTTCCTTCTCTTTTTGTGCAAAGTTGAAAAGTCGAATACAACTGAGCTGACTGTTTCCTGTAAATTAAATTATACGACACATTTTGTTATTAAGAGAAAAATCGTGGTATATTCAGACACTCATATTCATCATGAATTGAAGATATAATACTTGGCATATTAACCATATTTTCACACAAGATGATCATAATGGTCATTGGAATTATTGCAAGCAAAATCCTGTAAATTGCACATTAAGTCGACGTGAGATAAAACTAATATTATTGTTTTTTCAGTTAAATAATGAAATAAAAAATATTTTGTTTCTTTATATTTAATACTTAAATTCATTTAAAGAAACTATATTTAATATTTACATTTATTTAAATAAGAAACTATTCCTAATCACACTAAAATACATATATAAACAACTAAATACTTTCTATAATAATATTAAAATGAATATATTATTCAAACCCTTATAATATGCTCCGTCAATATAAATTGCAAACTTTTAAATTTTATAATCTGCTAAATAAATATGAAGTCCAAACTTTTTAATTTTATAATCTGTTGGATAAATGTAAATTGAAAGCTTTTAAATAGTTGAAATAAAAAAAATTTAGTGTTTTTTTTATATAAAAGAAGATCTCTGGCGGGAAAGAAAAATGTAAATTGAAAACTTTCAAATAGTTGAAATAAAAAAAATTTAGTGTTCTTTTATATAAAAAAAGATCTCTCGCTGGAAAGAAGGAGAAAGGAAAAATAGTTTGTGTTTATTTTCCCATCATTTGATGGGGTCTCTTACAATAATATGATTTATAATATGAAGGTTTTTTTTCTTCTTAAAAACACAATTTTTTAATATTTTAAAATACAAATAAAATAAAATAAATGCAAATCTCTGGACATCAGCTATATACAATATAGCTTTCACAACACACATGCACATGCATGACATTGACTTGCCTTTGGAATGGATTAGCGATCTTGCAGATACTTTCTTTTACTGTTCCTTTCTTTCTTTGTTGTTGGAGAGCACGACAGGGTAGCCCAGCTATTAGCCAGAAGGTGAAACTATGTTTTGACTCCCACATGGAACTAGCTTTGACACAGGCTCTTTTGTGCATCGCTTTCAGCAATCTTGAGCCTTCAACAATCTGATAAAATTAATCACGTTGAACTATGTGTCTTCACATATCTGCATTTTAGTGAAAGCTTGTTATTGCAATTCTGTGATAACTATATTACCCTCATCCCAAACTGATCTTCTTGGAATCTCAATCCAGTTGCCTGCCATCTCTGCAATCTTAGGACACTCAATCCAGTGAATTCAGGTTAGTAATCTTCGTGGCATTAGTTTCTGTTGTCAAACCCTTCCAATTTTTTCCCTGCATCAATCAAATACAAAATTGCCTCAACTTATCAATTAAGCTTGCCTTGCTTTCAGTTTGAGGCGATTTTTACTTCGAAACATTAGTAATATCTAGCATCAAAATAAAATTATCATATAAAATTCAAAATCTAGATATCCTGAGCTATGTCTCGCTGAACTTATGTGAGTTACATATTTCGAAAATATCTCACAAGAGAAATGTCAAGAAAAAGGTGAACAATTAACCTCTCCCTGACTGTAAAATTCCAAAATATTCCTTAAATAAAATATTCCCCCAGTATTACTCTCCTCTCCCCTTAACTTGTAAGCTCCATTTTATTACATGCCAGTCCCGTATCTGGCAGGAGCCGCCATGAATTTCGCAAGAGTCCCGTTTTCCAATTCCCAGTTCCTCAGACAACATGAACATATCTTCATCAATGTCGTCGTAAAGATCCTCGCACGCTAGCGTCGCCTCGTAGTTGCCGTAAAGATCCTCGTACACTAGCGCCCCCTCGTAGCCTTCTCCGACAAATCTTTCCAGGCCAATGATCGAATAAGTAACCAGTGGAGCTCGGCCCCAACTCGAACACACTTATCCAGCTTCCACAATCTATCCAACTCGGCCATGATTAGCTTCCATGATGTATCCGCTTCCAACTGGTAGAATGCAGCCCAATTCCAACTTGCAGAATGCCACTTACAAAATGCAACCCAATTCAACTAACAAGGTAAGCCTCTGCAATTTCCCTCATCTTCATCAACACCATTGATGAGATCTCTTCTACAGGAACGTACTCATGCGACAAGAAACTACTCTCCGCCTTCATAATTGATGATTATATCATTATAGTGGCCTTATCCCCAGCTAGGCCGCCAACATGCAAACAACCACAAGCCAACCACATGCAAATTGTCCCCGTTTGACACAGTGGACTTATGGCTCCAGTACGCCACAGGTATAGCGTTGAAACTTTAATGCATTTTTGAAATTTCAAACTGATTATCCTAAGTTTCGTCAAAATCTTGCCGTCCCCGTCTGACACAGTGGACTGATGGCTCCACTACGCCACAGGTATAGCGTTGAAACTTTAATGCATTTTTGAAATTTCGAACTGATTATCCTAAGTTTCATCAAAATCTTGCCGTCTCCAACACTATAGCGTTGAAAATTTAAGGAATTTTTTAAATTTCAAACTGATTATCGTAAGTTTCATCAAAATCATGGAATCTCCCTGAGGTGCAACGTGAAAGTTGGGATAAAAGTTTGTTTGAAAGCGTATTTTTTTTAAACATTTGTTAAAACATAAAATGTATTAGTTGGTCGAAGTCATTTACTATTAATTCAGCGTGTATCAATGGCAATGGCAAGTGTCCCTGCTATGCCGCAGGCAGGGGCTAATAATGGTTCAAAAACGTAAAGAAGAAGTCAAGAAATTTTCAATTAATTTTGCACAGGGAAGGGATTGCATAATTAACATTGATGGACTGCATAATGAGAATTGATGGTAATGTATATATATATATATATATATATATATATATATATATATATATATATATACACACGCTTCACTCTGCTTTTTATTTTTAAGATAATGTTAATAACTTCCATAGCAACCTCATTAGTAGCACGTTACAAACAAATCTATGAAGAAATAAAAGGAATTGAAATTTAGCAAAGATAAGTTTTATAAATACAAAGCCAATAATTACAAAGGATTTATAGAAAAGATACATTACGTTATTGAAATCCAGAGTGGAGAGAGTTTTGAATCACAACAAGAGAAGCTGCGAGGTAGCAAGTCACTGCATAAAGAAGGCTATGGAGGACAGCAGAGAAAAGCAGAGAAGCAAATATTGGGAATGCTTGATCAGTTTATGTGTGTTACTCGGTAACCCTGTGTTACTCGGCAACCCGTGGTAAAGGATAAATAGCATGCTTACAGAGAGACATGGTGTGTCATCTAACTTTCATGATGTGTAGTTGGTATTGATTCTGTTATAATTGACATTGAAAACAGGAGAGAAACTTTGGAATTTGAAGTCAAAAGCAACTTATCAGAGCCCAACAAGTTCGTTAAATATCGGCGAAATGCAGCGGAGTGGAGTGTGAGATCAGCTACGCGCAATAAAAAAAGAAACTTGCAATGTGAAAAACAAACGTACACACGTCTGTTTTGCCCCTTCTGTTTTGGTTTCAAATGGGAATGGCTTGCTTGCTCTGCTTTCAGATGAGCGTGGCCTGACCCAGCAAATAAGCGTGGAAGAAAATGGTGGAAATTACTGCGCAGGTCGAATTTGTCTTATTCCTGCACATGAGTCAATTCAAGAATAAATAGAATCCTTGGTAGTCAGCCGCCTCAGCCGTAGATACCCCAACCGTTGCCACTGTCGCTGACCTAGGAGTCGTCCAAATAAGAAGCAGAAGGTCGCAGCCCTAGCCGGTGTGAGTAGCATCTACAGCCGCTTCCACACCATCGTAAGTAGTGACAGAGCGCAACCGTTGAGAGCCAGCGTAGAGGTTTGAAAAGTCTTTAAAAGAGTCGTACTTGTAGCCGCCGCTGGAGGTTTTAAGTTTGAAGTGTTTGAAACATTTATTCAAAAGTTTGATACAGGTTGATCAAAAGATTATTAAAGGTCTTATTTTTTAAGCTAAGAGGGAAGACCATACGTCATTTTTTTTTAAACCTATGATACCAAAGCGTTACGGGCATCGAGGCAAGCGCGCGTCAAGATTCGACTACTCCAACACACAAATATTGCCTTTCGCATGCATTTCACGTGCAGTGCATGCAGTTACCACTAGGCCATAGTAACCGCAATTACCTGTTATTGCGGTCGAATAGCTCAGTTCAGAGGAAATCGCTTACAGCTGCTGAATTGAGTCCTTCCAGTTCGTCCTTTGTGCATGATCTGAACAGTCAACAACAGTCAGGTGACGGTAATGTTCTCGATATACATCCAAGTGAGTCTGTTTAACTGGACTCTTGCTCTGATAGCACAGTTTCAGTTGTTGAGATTAGTGAATGTTGTCTGTTTAAAGTTGATGCTATTTTCTTTCATGCCCAATCGAGTTGGTGCTTGGATGAGCTCAAGCTCATGATGGAGGGTTTCGATTCGTTTCATGCGATGTGAATAATAATATAATCTGATCATATATATATGTTTATTTGACTGTAATTGCAGTTAATGTGAACGGGTTCCCGTGTAAGGATGCAAGCATGGTTACCGCAAATGACTTCATGTTCAGGGGCTTAAATGTTGCAGGGGATACAAGTAACATGATGGGATCCAACGTCACTGCAGCCAATGTAATGCAGATACCAGGCTTAAACACCTTGGGAATCTCCATGGCTCGGATTGATTTCGCTGCTCCTCTCGGCCTTAATCCCCCTCACACTCATCCGCGGGCCACAGAAATCTTGGTGGTCATCGAGGGTACTCTCTCAGTCGGCTTTATCACCACTGCCAATAAATTGTTCAGCAAAACGCTTGAGAAGGGAGACGTGTTCGTGTTCCCCAAAGGTCCCCCTCACACTCATCCGCGGGCCACAGAAATCTTGGTGGTCATCGAGGGTACTCTCTCAGTCGGCTTTATCACCACTGCCAATAAATTGTTCAGCAAAACGCTTGAGAAGGGAGACGTGTTCGTGTTCCCCAAAGGTCTGGTGCACTTCCGTGAAGTCTGCTGAGCCTCGATGGGGCAGAGCTTCGATGGGGCAGAAGAGATGAGTGTATGCTGAAGCCCTACACACAGTTGCTGAAGGCCACCTTAACATTGACGAGCGATTACAGATGAAAACAAGAAGGTGCAATTCCAAATCCAATTCGAAGAGAAAGGTGCAAAAGGTACAGTTTTCTCTTAATATTTTTTTTTTTAATATGTGCAAAATAATATGTGGTTGAAAGCAAAATTCATTAGGATAATGCATTTCATGGAAGGGATACAGTTAATTGAGATTAAGGAAATACGTGATGAGCATCATATGTCAGAATAATATTATTACCGAAATGTTCTTATCTGGATATAAGAAGGAAAAATATAGAGTGAGGAAGTATAGAATTCCATTATTACAATAAACTAGAGTTCTGATGCGATAATAAACTAGAGTTCTGATGCGATAATGCCTCGTATGTTGGCCTGAGATTAACAAGAAAGAGAAGTCGTCATAGCACTAATGATTTGTTAATTGTAGAAACTTCTTGTACTACAAAAGATATAGAGAATATGATATTCTGAATAGTTGAATTTAATAGTTGAATTTATTAATTGATTATTAAGTTATTGAGTGAAAATCAGATTATGGGAAATTCGTTATCCTTTTAAATCATGAATATAGGAATATTGTTTTAAGTTTAATAGATGGACTTATTAGGCATGCGAGGAAATACAATTTATCTGGTTAAGTAACAGAGAACAGATAAGTAACAGAGGATTATTGTTTGCACTTAAAAGTAGAACTGTACCCTAAGACTGCAGACTTACAGAGTAAATATTGTTGTGGGTGAAGCCATTATTGTAAATAGAGTACAGAAGGGAGGATAATCCTAGAAATAAATGTCATCATCCCATATTTTCTATGCGGAAAAGTTAATTCTATGAACCTGGTAAAATTCAACGACACCGATAAGTTTTATACCTTGTCTTCTGTGGTGCAGGTGCAGGTGCAGATGAAAGGAGCCGCACAACTTCATTCTCCAAAAGTGGTTCACTTCATTCTCCAAACGTGGTATAGGAACCAACGCTCTCTCCATTTCTGCCACTCCTCCGTTTCCCCCACCACTGCAATTGCATGCTTCTCCGTTTCCCCCACCACTGCAATTGCAGACTTCGCGGAGGTTTTTAGAATGAATTTATCCAGTTTTCTGAAGGTCATAACTTCAATGGATCAAGACACTTGGAAAAAGCCATAGCAGTTGTCGAAGCCATAGCAGTTGTCGACGAAGCCGTGGCAGCTGTACATGCAGAGACAGCGAGATGCTTGTTCTCAGTATATACTAAAGAAATATACATGATTGACATTTGATTTTTTGATTTAATGCTAGCATTACTTGCAAGTTAAATTTTTAAATTTCTAAATGTGAAGTGCAAATATGATATAACCGTATGTTTTAGCCTCCCCGCCTCGGGAAGAGGCTAAATAAGACGATCAAATGGATTGCAAATGGATTGTTGTTCAAAAGTTTGGTTATTCGTCATAGTAGCTACTTATTCGGGATGATAAGCAGCTCAATTTAATGCTAAAAACGACAATTCCGATTCCTATAGTCCCTGGCCATTGCCAGATTGCAGGGACTAATAATACCAAAGTAGCCCTCCATTTAAGGAAAAGAAGAAGAAACCAACTTCCTAATGGAATATTTATTTTTTTGAAATTTTGAGGTTTTTTAAAAAGATAAAACTTTTGATGATATATTTTTTCATTTTTTCATTTCTAATTAAGATTTATAATAGTTTATTTATTTATTTAAATGGTGATGGTTTTGAGTAAATCTCAAGTAAATTTAATGATTTATATAAATAAAAACTAAAAATTATAGAAAATATAAATCACATTGTGAAATAATTATGTATATTATGAACTTTTGGTGGGGTGATGTACAAAGAATTGGTGGCTCCAGCGTTGGTCTTCAATTCCTCACTCACGCAACATTAATGTCACCAAAGCGTGTTGAGGATGCTCCATTTGGTGTTTGATCACAGAAGGATATAGAGGACTTGTTTCATTTAATTATCACTTGGTTGGTCAAGGGTTGTTTTTGCAAGATTTGGGAGATGAAGGACAAGTCTGTGGTATCAGAAATTTCATCAGGAGAATTGGGTGGCTTGCAAACAAAGCCATTCCTTGATCCCTGGGTGAAGACAAAGACATTCTGCTATGTCTGCAAGAAGAACGGTGTTTACTTGACTCTGGGTGTGGCACTGGTGATTGTCATTTCGGATCTAGGGGAGTGGTATTTGGGAGTGTCTCGACACAACATATTAGTGGTAGAGTTGACTGACGCTTTGATGGGGAAGAGGGGCTTTTAGGGGCTGGGAACTTCTAGAATTCTGTCCTCACTCATATATTTTGGTTGCTTCATCTTTGTTGGTTCTCTTGTCAAAGGCATCGAGGGGTTTGTTCTGGTGTTCCATGAGGAAGTTGACAGAAGCTGGGTCATTGGGGTAGTGAGTGCTATAGGTGGTGAGAATCCCTCTATGGTGTTGCTCAGTTGTCCAAGGCTAGTTTTGTCCCTTCTTTTGGTGGTGCAAGTACTTGGTTTTGGTCTAATTTTCATTGTTTGTTGGTATTTTCTTAGTGGGGCTCTTACAGTTGCAAGGGGTGAGTCTTAAAGTTTATATACGACATTCATTAGGGATAGTGATGCCCTCAGTGCGAAGTCTTCTTTTTATTCTTATAACCTTTTATATTTGGAAAGCCATTTTGGTGGGGTGATGGTAGATTTTGGTTGTACTCTCTTTGAGGTGGTGGTGGTTTTTGGACACCTGTCAAGGAGGAGGGTCTATAGAGGGATATGTTGGCAGACTCACGCCATTTGGCTCGTCATGTGGGGAACAAATTGCTGAGTTGGAGGGTGATCTGGGTATACTGGATGTGTTGGTAGACTATCTGCGCTGGTAGTTGTGTTTCTGGTTTATCTCTCCTGCATGGGAAAAAATCAATGACCAACTAGGACACTATGTAGTGCTAGCGTGGTTAAGCATGGTGAGGGGTTGGGCCATGTGGGAAAGGAGGTATTCACCTTATGGAGCAACCAAATGAGGGTGAGGGGGTTGAGCAGCAACATGAAAAATTGTTGGGTCGAGTCGACCTTCATCCTCTTTTTGATGTGTTGGAATCACATATTCGCTAAGTGTCCAAAGAAATGAAGCAACTCGTCAAAGACCAGCATGACGATCACAACGAGGTCATGTCATTCATGAATGGCATCCAACAAAATAAATGGTAGATGATGGATCGCCTTCTTTCCCTTCGACAAGGTCAAAAGTGGCTCTAGGAAAGGCTAGATAACTATGAAGGGAGGATGACACATATGGAGGATCACATCCATGAAGCTATTCGTTAGCCACATGGTGATGACCGAGATTATTCAGCTCAAGGTAACGTTGTTGGTTAACGATGTTAGTAGGTTGTATTTGGTCCCTTGAGTAGTTCTGGTTTCTACGGAAAATCTGATTTTGGTCTCCTAGTTTTGATATGCTATTGTTTGTATCTTTTTGTCTTTACCACCTGACCAACAAGTATAGTCGGAATGTAGTCAGAGATATTTTGAAACTATACAACTCATGATATAACTTTTTCATAAATTAATAGATTTTGTTGATTAATTCTTTTATATATAATGAAAAATTAAAAAAAAAAAATGTTAGAAATTTTTTATATACCAATAATTAGTAATACAAAAGAAAAAATATAAATAATAGAATATAAATGACTTTGTGACCTAACTAGATTTTCAAGGAGAATATAAATGATTTTGTGCATAACTACATTTTTAAAGAAAAGGTTTTACTAATAGAAAATTCTTACAGGTCAATCATTGATATCGAGACATATTTTGGAAAGGAACTGAAGGGATAAAGTAGAATCAAAGGATATTGAAATATTTTTTTTTAAACTAGGTTGTACTGAAAATGACAATAGGACCATTTAATACAACTTAATAAAATTCAGTGAAGTCAAAAGATGGGGATGAATATATGTACGTCCCAAGTGAAATCCCGAATATTATGGGCACCATTATATAACTATCATTGGGCCATGTTAAAAATTCACAACCATATCAAAAAGTTCCATAGACCCATCAAAACCTTTTCATCCCTTAACAAAGTAACATTTCCCTTTAATGCACGGGTGGTTTTATTCCATAACAAGAGGAAACAATGACATTTCTCTTTATTGCACGGGTATTTTCCCACAATAATTGAAGGAAGGAATCTTTTCGAAAGTATAACCTTGCATAGGGATAAGTATGATAAGGAGAAAGGAATATGAAGTGTTTTCCACCACTAGTGTGTGGAACAAACAAGATCTTTATGTCTAAAGAATATACTTTTGTTTTCATCTATTTATCTCTATATTTCCAAATTTATATTTCACCATGTTTTAGCTTGAGGGATGAATATCAAATATGCGATTTCTAAAGACCAACATAGCAACAATGTATAGGTACCATTTCTAAATTTATTTGAACTTATTAATAAAAAAAATTAAGTAAATTTTAAACAAATTTTAAGTATTTATTTTTTAATTAAGAAAAATATAAATAACTTTGTATTACATTTTCTTAGAAGATTTTAGGAAATTTCCATGTGCACAAGGGATATCCCTTTTAAAAATTGAAAGAGAGCATATAAATTAGGTTAAGAAACTTGTTTTATATATCAACTTTTCCATAGAGTTTTAAGGCTTAGGAATGTAGATTTAAATTATTAAGGTTTGATTTTGAAATACTTCTAATATTTTAATGATACTTCTCTACATATCCATTTATTATTAAGATAAAGATAAATGGTTTTGAAAAATATGTTGAAAAGAGAGAGCTAGAGATATAATACAAAGAAAAAAAATCAATGCTCATTTTTTTTCCAATTTGAGTTTAAGTTGTTTGAAAATTCATATCTTTTTGAGAAAAACAATCTCTATATAGATTTAATTTAATATTTAAGAATGTAAATTTGTATCACTTATCTTGGAGTTCTAAGAAATTTCCATTTTTTAAGTGTAAGGTTAATATAGGATGTATAATTTGTCAAAGCTCTAGGTCTTTATGTTATGGTTATAATATGAATTTATCATTAGTTTATATCTTATGGATAAGTTAGTATAGTGGAGCTGACATGATGTTATTTTATTTCTTATTTATAATAAATAAGATTCATTTGTATATGTCTCATATCTTGTTTCATGTATTGGATTTATTATAGAAGGAGGTTTTTCCATTTAAATAATCTATTATTAATTGGATTTTTATCATTTTCAAAGAGTTGGTTCATAACATTTGGTATCAAATCTATAATTCTAGGGTTTTTTCCTTTCATTCATGGCATCTTTGCATTTTTTCTATATCTTTTTTTATGGGGGTTTTCATTATTGAGATAATTTGAAAGTATAATCGATAAAAAATTTAATATCTGGTTTATTATGATTTCAGAGATATCACCTATGTCAGATAGCCTCTATAACTATTCATAAAATCATCTTTAAATGAGTCACCTTGGAACTTTTAACTATAACTAAGTTTATGTATGATTTTAGATAGTGAAAATTCCAAAAGACTAAGGAGACATATTAATGTGTTTGAAGGAAAGAAATTTAAATTTCCTTTTCGTTATAATTTGAAATATATGGTTTGTGGAATATAGGGTTCATGAATAATTCTGAAATCAATTTTAGAAGGGTCATTTTGCAATTTTTTCTATAACAATTTTTTGGTAAATTATTAGAATATACAATATTTCAAAAAAAAATTGAAACATAGTGAATTATGTGTGGAGAAATTTTCAAATTTCGAACCAAGATATTGTATAAGTTATATCTAGTGCAAGTTATGTTTTTTTACTGAACCTAAAATTTGCTTCAAAGCAAGTCATTTTAGAGTTTTCATTATGATTTCTTTTAGTAACCTTCATCATATAAAATTTTCACAAGCGTAAGAAGACATATAGAAGAAATACAAGTCAAACTTTTAGACTCAAAAGTACTCAACTTTCATATATATATTGGGACAAATATTTATCATTTTTCCAAAGGAAATATCATAATCTTTCATTATGTTGAAAAATTACATGTAGTAGATGCCCAAGGCATATGCAGAGTTGTTGGCCCATGGCCATTTCAAAATACATATCAGTAAATTTGTTGGTGAATGCCATTCACTGTGGGTATTGTTCAATAAAGATAAAACTATACATAATAACCTCGCAGAGGTATTCATTCTATTGAGCCATATGTGCATATATATCGTCAAAAAATAGATACACTATTTTTATGAAATATAAAAAAAAACACAATAAAATTAGGGCCTTTCCACCCTATGATATTCATGATCTATATAGGGGCAGTGATGGTATTGGTATTGTTCAGTGCCCTTCTATTCTATGATCATCCACAGGCCTTGGGGTAGTAACGTGGCCTCCTTGGAAATCCTTGGCACTTTTGTTATATTCCCTGTATATATGATGACATGAAATTGAATTAAAAATTTCTTTGAAGATGATGACTTTGTCCAATATATTTCGAAGTGAATGAGTATGACAGTGATTTTTATTGTTGAACCAGTTAATTGTGATTTTAGAGTCCTCGAATCATGTTCTAATGCAAAAAGCACCAGATGTCTGAGGGTGATTAACTTGGAAAAATTGTTTGTCCCCTCCCCCAATCCCATTTTAACTTTGAAAGAGTGTTGTTCAGAAATATGCAGAATGAAACCCCCTCCACAATTGTGGCCTTGGGCTGCGCCATCGAAGAAGGACCATGGCCAGGATTTATCGATTGGTCTAGGGGAGATAGTTCGATGGTTGTGGGAGCTATCAACTTCTGAGATGTCATGATAGGCTACCACAACCTTGGTATTGATGACTGGCAAGCATGCAGTTGTTTCATTAAAGATGATTTGATTTCGGGTGAGATATATAGTCCAGCAGAGGATGAGGGGTAGACATTGCTTTTTATAGCTGTGATGCACAACGAACCATGTGTTCTAGGCTTATGGGATTGAGGATCCCTTCCATCTTTCCTGTATGGGTAGGAGTTGAGTAACAGATTACCACAGCTAGACGACGATTGGACAGAGCAGGAACATATGCTCATTTTTTTCAGAATCTTGTTTACACAAGACACACCAATTCGGACCATAAATAGATCTGTGAATGAGGGAGACTCCTGTGGGAGTTTTATTGCTAATGACACTCCACATTAATAGTCAGGCCCTTAGAGGTGTTTTCAGCTTCCATAGTTGGTGCCAAAATTCCTTATCTATCTTTGGTTTGCTATCGGAGAGAAGAGAGATATAACAAAGTTTCGAGGTGTACTTACCGTGGTTAGCTGGAGTCCAAACGAGTTCATCTAGACCTTCTTTTATATGCACATGTGCCTCAGTCAAAGCATTTAAGTATCCTTCCCAGTTCTATTGCCACTGTATAGGGATACCCACATTGTGAGCAGACATCCATCCTTGTTTAATGACAGTGTTGTGTTCGCGATTAGCTATTTGTGCAATCACTTTGATGTTTCTTTGATGTAGGAGTTGATAACTGTTTCCTCCCCCAATCCATGGATTCATACTGATGCACACTAGGTTGCCATCATTTATTCTCCAAACTAGGCTAGATTTGATGAAAGGCATAGTTTGAAGGATTTTTTTCCAGACTATAGAGATTCCAGTTTGCAGCCAAGCTGGTAGGTGAGCCCAATCCAAGACTTGTTGCGGCCAAATGTATTCGTGGTATGTAACTGTGGTCCAGAGATTCTGTTTATTGAGTAGTGTCCAACTCATCTAAGCTACAAGGGCTTGTGAAAATAAAGCCAGATCCTTTAATCCCTAGCCTCTCCTTTTTTTTGGTAAGGCGATTTTCTTCCAGCTAACCGAAGCAAATGTTTTTCCTTCTTTTTGTTCATTCCATAGGTATCTGCAGCATAGCTAATGAATATGTGCGAGTATTCCTCGAGGGATCTAGGAAAGTGACATTTGGTACACAGGTGTGGCTTCCAGCACAGATTTGACACAGGTGTGGCTTCCAGCACAGATTTGATGAGGACAAGGTGCCTAGCTCTGGAGAGAAATCTATGATTCCAAATTTTCAGTCTTTTCTCGATTTTAATCACTAACCAGATCCAATCAGCAATCCTGTAGCTATGAGGTTTGATCTAGAACCCCAGGTATCTCAGGCCATTTTCAAGATTATGCATTTGATAATGGAAGAAAAGGTGTGCAACTCTGTCTTCCTATGGGGAGGTGTGTGATAGAGAGATAGTTAACTTGTTTTGATTTGCGACCATACAAATGGCTTTTGTAAATAGAGAAAGGATTTCATGGAAAGTAGTAGAGTCTCGTATGAGACCATCAAGGAAGATGAGAACATCATCAAAAAAAAGGAGCTGAGTGAGGTAATAGACGTCACCCATTTTCATTTCTTTAAGTCTACCTTCCCTTTTTGCAGATTTAATGGGCCCGTTGAGGCCCTCCATCAAAATTAGGAATAGAAGGGGAGAGAGAGGGCATACTTGTTGGAGTCCCTATTTTGCATGGAAGAAATGAGAGGCAGATCCATTTATGAGTACATTGAAGGATGTCGAGTTGATGTAGCACATGATCCAATCCATGAATGACAATGGGAGACCTAGATGAATTAGAATCATCTTTATGTAGAGCTAGCTAACTCGATCAAAAGCCTTTGCAAGGTCAATCTTGAGGATGATGTTTTTCAAATTTTTTACGTCCATAGAGTGTACAGCCTCCTGTGTAGTTCCTATGGCCTCATTGATCTAGCGGACTTGTATGAAGGAAAATTGCTCAGGGGAGATATGGTGAGAGAGGATGGGCCATAGACAATTTACAATAATCTTGGCTATGAATTTGTAGAGAGTATTATAGAGAGAGATTGGGCGAAAATCATTGAATGATGAAGGGGAGTCAGATTTAGGGATCAGAGCAATGAAGGTAGAATTGATGACCTCATACATTTTTCCTATGATTTTGCATTCTTTGACTACTTTGAGGAGATCATTCCAAATAAGCTGATAAAAATATAGATATAATTCGATAGTCCATCTATTCGGGCTAGGACTATTGTGTTTTTGAAACCATTTCAGATTCCCTTGTAGTTCTTTTGTGGAGATAGGTGCAGTTAACTCATCTACTATATCCAGATCTACAAACCTTGGGAAACGCCATGCCAATTGAATTATATCTACAATATTTGTAGCCGAGGGTTCTTTGTACAGATGTTGGAAGTGAGAGATTGGTAGCTAAGAGAGATGGATGAAAGTATTAGCTGTGCCACCATCCTCAGTGGGCATATTCTAGATGGTGTTTGAGACTTTCCTCTCCTTAGCATAGTTCTTAAAGAAACTCATGTTCTCATCTCCAACATTTAGCCAAAGTGCTCTGCTCTTGAGGCACCATGTCTCTTCTCTTTCCTTAAGGATTGTTTCCCTCTGATTTTCTAATTCAATAAGGTGGACCTTGGATTCTCCAAATAAGAAACCCCTGTTCCGGTAATCCATTATGAGGGCCAAAGAGGACTCGACAGTGGTGAGGGTGTTGTCATCCTTTAATGTTTTTTCCTTTTCCCACTTGATAGTTAATCTCTTGAGCTGTTGGAGATTATAGCAGAAAACTTCAGGTGTGACCCCTTGTGGGAGGCTTTCCTAGCCAAAAATCAGAGATTAGCATGGAGTAGGAGGGGTCTTGAAGCCAATTTGAGTTGAATTTGAATGGTGCCTTGGGCTTATTATAGGGGGGATGGTGATTTATAGGTAGATAGGTGAGTGATCAGAGATACAACAAGGAACTGACCCATTCCCTGTAGTGGGATAAATGTTGTAGTAGCAAGGTCATAATTCAAAATATGTCCAGCTTTCTAGATAAGGCCACCTCTCCCACTCTCCTATTCCTCCAAGTAGGCAAAGGTCTGCTGATGGGAATATTAGTCATATGAACCTATTCCAGAAGGTTTTCCATGATGATAGAGAGTGAGTTAGTTTGTGCAGATGAACCCCAAGACTCGTTGAATCCGATAGAAAAGTCTAGATCTCCACCAATAATGATGTTTTCAGGCGATGTGATGGAGAGGTTTAGGAGCTGATTCCAGAAGGCCTCCCGCCCCTGGGAAAGCCCATATACGTTGATGACTCAGAGTTCCATTTCCAGGTCAGCAGAGAAGATATCCATCCCAATGAAACCTTACCCTCCCCAAGCAGATTTTAGGTAGACGGAATGAGGGTTATAGCCTAGAGCGAAACCTCTAGACCTCTCGACTGCATCAAGGGAGAGAAATGCCCATCCTGGTTTCAATTTCCCCAGTATATGGTTAATGTGATTCACTTCACTAAGGGTTTCTTGAAGAAAAATGATGTCAACAGGCTTGGATTCGAAGAGCCTTCAGAGGGCTAGTTTTTTGTGCGAGCTAGCCATGCCCCTGCAATTGAAAGATAGCCACTTCATGGGGGTAACATGTGATCCAGGTGGATATTGGTGGCCAATCTCCAAGTTCAATTAGACCCCCACCATTATTTATTTCAACTTTTCAATTTCCTTAATTGTAGCACAGTTTACTATTTTTAGCAATTTTTCAGGTCTTGAACTTTTGGAGTCGTTTTTAGACCTTAAATAACATTTTTTGGGAAAATTGGGAGCAACATGGGTCCATGGACTAATGTTTCTCTTCCCAAAGTTGTAGTTCTTAGATAGATATTTATAACGAGATATTGTGCGCATGAAACAGAGATCGTATGCCAAAGTTACAAACTCGGGAAGTTGATGTACCAATTTACCCAAATGAGGCCCACAGTTTGGTGTTTCATCTTCTAGGGTTAGGTTTTTTGATGTTTAGGGTTTTCCATTATTTCTCAACAATAAATAGGCCTTCGAGCCTCATTTTAACATAGTTCAGAGACATGTAGCCAGCACATCTCTTCTCAGAGATAAGCTACCATCGCCCTAGCTGGCTTATTTCCATTTCTGTTTGTAAGCATATTTTAGTATTTTACATTAATGAAATGAAGTATTATTTCCATTGCATCTCTATGTTTATGGTTATCTCTGTAATTTGTTACATTCATGTTTAAATCTAGATCAATGGTATTAAAGTGGTCTAATTTTTCTCTGTTTTTCTTTGCATGTCCCCAGCGAGGTCGGGATATAAGGAGTTAGGGATTGAACTGGTCGAACCTTTGCAAGCCCAGCCTTGCAAATCCCAATGGCCTCCCATGGCAAATGAAAAGAAATATGAGGGGGCAAGATATCCTATCAACATCTTGCTCAAAGAATCCCTCGAGCAACAAAGGAACGCGAAGATGGATAGCTTTGCCCAAATCCTTTAGTGGCTACCTAGGGGTGACGCATCGGCTTCCAACAGCTACTTTGGAAATGCCACATTATTTAAGGTACAGGTTAATTTTGAAATCCCCATATTCGAGGGTCAGATAGATGCAGATGTCAACAATAAATTTTTAAATATGCTAGAGGGTTATTTTCTAGTCGGGAAAAGACTATTTTCACTCTTCTCAAAGCAGACCCCCACATCAAGGACTAGTGGGAAACCTACTACGAGAAGAAGGATGAAAGTACAGGCTCACTATTTTCAGTCGCACTCACTTGGAATTCATTCCATGATGCCATCAAGGAGTAGTACTACCATGTTGGAAGTTATGAGGATCAATGCATAAAGTGGACTACGTTGTGACAAGGAAGTGACCAAGATGTGCTGTAGTTTACCAATATTTTCCATATCCTTCACATAAAATTGGGTATCAAGGATTCAGAGCAGCATTTGGTACTCAAATATTGTGGTGCTTACACAAGTACATCTAGGAAGAAATAGAATTCCTGAACATCTCCTCACTCAGCATGGCATACCGATATGCTGTCAAGGTCGAGAAAAAGTTTAAACAAAAGAACCGAGACTTTGGATCTACAGATTCAAAGCAAGGGAAAGGTGCCCCAAAACCACAGAACAAAGGACAAAGCCAAGGCAGGGCAGCCCAAGACAACCCGCAAAAGCTACAAGCAAAGAACAATACTGCGAAGCCAAAAAAGGACACAGGAAAGTGGTGTGAGTTCCATAAGAGCTCCACTCACAACACAAGTGATTATCAGGCCAAGAAGTCACTAGTGGCTGAGCTAAAGGTTTCAGAATTAGATGCATGTTCTGACTCTAAGTCAGAACTTGACAAGGGGAATGATAAAGGGAAGCAGATTATTGATGCAGAGCCCAATGCCATCATTGCCACCACGAAGATCCAGAAGGAGCAGCCCGAAGATCCAGAGGAGGAGGAGCGTCTCTTCCACTCTTAGATTTGGGTAAAGGGTCCCTGCTACAACTCATTGTCGACAACAGGAGCCAAAAGAACCTCATTTCGGCAGAGGTCATGAAGCAGCTGGGCTTACCAACCATAACACATCCACAATCGTACACCATCATGTGGCTTCACCAAGGACGAGATCTTCACATGAGCTAGTAGTGTCGCCTTCCATACAACATCAAGCCCTTCACGAATGAGGTATTGTGTGACATTGCTCCCCTTGAATTTTGTTATGTATTATTAAGACAACCATGCTTTTGGAATTGGCATGCTATGTATGAATCAAGGCCCCATGTTGTTATTGTTACTTTTGGAAATAAGTTTTACAGTATACGGAGGTATCACTACCTACCGCCATCTCTTTGGTTACTACAAAACAGTGCAGTAAGCTCATTTCCAAAACCGCAATTTTTTTTTTCTTGATGATACATCCTCAAGGAGAGAGGAAGATAGTGGCCATGACCTCGAGATAGGGCCCCTCCACATGACAAATACAGATGGACAAGGTCATGGAGGAGTACGAGGACATCTTCACCTCCCTCGTAGGGATTCCTCTGCACTGTCAGGTCAAGCACTCCATCAATTTGACGCTAGGTGTGTCGTTGCCCAATGGACCAATCTATTGATGCTCTATTCTAGAGAATGATGAAATCAAGTGGCAGATTCAGGAGCAGCTACAAAAAGGTCACATCCATCCGAGTTCATCACCCTGTGGGAGCCTGATCGTGTTGGTACAAAGGAAGGATGGGACTTGGAGACTCTGTATTGACTATCGGGCGCTGAACAAGATCATTGTCTGTAATAGGTACCCGATCCCATGGATTGATGACCTCCTAGACAAATTGAAGGGGGGAAAATATTTTAGCAAGATTGATTTGAGGTCAGGATATCAACGAGTACCAATCGAACCCTCTGATGTGTGGAAGACTGCCTTCAAAGCCAAGGAGGGCCTTTTTGAATGGTTGGTTATCCCTTTTAGATTGACGAATGATCCTACAATCTTCATGAGGATATTGGATGACATCTTGTGGCCATTCACAAACTCATTTGTCATGGTATACTTGGATGACATCCTGATCTTCAGCCAGAATTGGGAAGAGCACCTCCACCACATTGGACAGGTTCTCCAAACATTTCGGAAACACAAGTTATGCGCCAATTTATAGAAATGCACTTTTAGCATGACCCAAGTTCAGTTTTTGGGATACATTATTTGATGAATAGGGGGTGCATGTGGATCTAGCCAAGATCCAAGTCATTCAGGATTGGCCATCTCCAACCACACTTACAGAGCTTTGCATCTTTCTAAGCATTGCCAACTTCTACCATAGGTTTGTGTTGGGATTTTCTCATATCACATGGCCCTTTAGTCAAGTCACCAAGGGAGGAGCGAAAGAAAAATTATTTTGGTATAAATCTCAATAGAAGGCATTCACAAAGTTGAAAGATCACCTGTGCTCGGCACTAGTGCTCGCATTACTAGACTTGCATCAACCATTTTAGGTTGAGACAAATGCCTCTGACTATGCTATTGGGGTTGTCCTTCCTCAACACAGTCATCTAGTGGCATATCATAGTGAGGCAATTTCAGACACAATCTGGAAGTATCCCACTTATGACGAAGAGATGTATTCCATTATGTAGGCCTCCCGACAATGGAAGCATTATATTTTGGGGAAGGAAATGGTCATCCACATAGACCACCAACCCTTGCAGTTCATACAGACCCAACAGAAATTGTAGAATGATCGCTGTTAGAAGTGGTCCACATACTTGCAACAATTCCATTTGAATATCAAGTATAAGAAGGGGAACACCAATAAAGTTGCAGATTGCCACAGTTGACCACAGATCATGGCGTTAAGCACGGTACTCAACTCTTGTGGGCACGAGACTTCTGATTGGCCACTTCTCTACAAAAGTGACCCAGAATTTGGCCACACATACTAGACACTCTTGGAGGGTTAGCATGTCCCAGATTTTCACCTCCAGGATGCCCTGTTATGCCACCTAGGTCACCTTTATGTTCCTTTAAGCGAGCGTGCCAAGATGGTTTGGGAAGCACACTACAGTTGGGCTACTGGGCATTTTGGGGTCGAGAAAATGGTGGCAGTACTGTAGAATTATTTATATTGGCCGAATCTTCAACAAGATGTCAGGAAGTACATTAGATCATGCACTATTTGTGCCATTTCCAAACTGACCATCAAGAAGCAAGGCCTCTATACTCCGCTACCTACCCCTAGTCGACCTTGGGAATCCATCTCCATGGATTACATGTCAGGCCTTCCTTCCACTAAGCATGGAAACGGCTATGTTTTTGTGGTCGTGGACAGAATCTCGAAGATGGCCATTATGGCGGCCTGCAAGAAGAATATCACAGCAGAAGCCACTACTAAACTCTTCTTTGAACGAGTGTGGGTACATTTTTGAGATCCCACAGTATATCATCTCATATTGGGACAGAAAGTTTCTCAGTATATTTTGGCCCAGTCCCTTGTCAATGCTAGACACCAAACTCATTAAGTCGACAACCTTCCATCCTCAAACTGATGGCTAGATAGAGGTTGTCAACAAGATGATAGCCTCCCTTATGTTCAGCACAACTACAATTGTGCTCTCCACAGCTCGAATGGCCACAACCCTTTTCAGGTAGGCTTGGGATTCTAGCCACTATGTCCCATTGATGTGGTCATGCCATTTGCAGCTACTCACACAGATTCGGCTCATGTCTAGTCCGAAATAGATAAGGAAAACAACTTCATTGAGCACATAAAACATATTTGCAAATAGGTCCATGACATTCTAGAGAAATCAAATGTCAAGTACAAGCAATTACATGATCAACATTGGGTGCCACATAAGTTTCATGTGGGCAAAAAGTTTGGTTGCATTTACAAAAGGAACACCTTACCAGAGCCTATTGGAAACTTAGACCAGTCCAGTATGGTCCTTACACCATTACCAAGGTTGTGGGAGATAATGAATTTGAGCTCAACATTCCCCCATTCCTTGGCCTGCACTCAGTGTTCAATGTGGACTGCCTTCACCCATACTTTCCACCATTACTAGACACATCCAACATTGCAGAAGAACTCACACCCAGAGAGTGAAATCTAGATTACATGGAACAAGCTACAACTGAATGGATCATGGAAATGGATTAAGAACACTCACCAGTAGAATATCCAACTGTATTGAGTTGTCAAAGTAGGCCAACTCCTTCACCAAGGAAAGTGGCTCACCAGGGACCTCATCTCATGGAGAAAATCAATGCAATGGTGACCGTTGCTTCCTAAGGGGGGAGGAATGATTCAGGTGGATATTGGTGGCCGCCCACCAAGTCCACTTGGACCCCCACAATTGTTTCTTTAAGCCTTTTAGTTTCCTTAATTATAGCACAATTTACTATTTTTAGCAATTTTTCGGGTCCTGAACTTCAAGAGTCGTTTTGGGGCCCTAAACAATGTTTTTAGGGAAAACTGGGAGCAGTGCAAGCCAATGGACTAATGTTTCTCTTCAAAAAGTTATAGTTCTTGGATAGATCCTTCTAACGAGATATTGTGCACGTCAAACGGAGATCGTATGCCAAAGTTACGACCTTGAGAAGTTAATGTAGCAATTTACCCAAACGGGGCCCACAGTTTGGCATTTCATCTTCTAGGGTTAGGTTTTTAGATGTTTATGGTTTTCCATTGTTTCTCAAAAATAAATAGGCCTTCGAGCCTCATTGTAACATAGTTCAAAGGCATGTAGCTGCCACATCTCTTCTCAGAGATAAGCTACCATCGCCCTAGTTGGTTTATTTTCATTTCTGTTTGTAAGCATATTTCAGTATTTTACATTAATGAAATGAGCTATTATTTCCACTGCATCTCTGTGTTTATGGTTATCTCTATAATTTTTTGCATTCCTATTTAAATCTGGATCAGTTGAATGAGGGTTATAACCCAGAGCCAAACCTCCAGACCTCTTGACTGCATCAAGGGAGAGAAAGGCTCAGCCTGGTTTCAGTTTCCCCAGGATACGGTTAATGTGATTCACTTCACTAAGGGTTTCTTGAAGAAAAATGATGTCGATAGGCTCAGATTCGAAGAGCCTTCAGGGGGTTAGTTTTTTGGGCGAGCTAGCCATGCCCCTACAATTGAAGGATAGCCACTTCATGGGGGTAACATGTGATCTAGTTGGATATTGGTGGTTACCCGCCAAGTCTAATTTGATGCCCACCATTGTTTCTTTCAACTTTTCAATTTCCTTAATTGTAGCACAATATACTATTTTTAGGAGTTTTTCGGGTCCTAAACTTCTGGAGCCATTTTAGGGCCATAAATGATGTTTTTTGGGAATATTGGTAGCAAAATGAGTCCATGGCCCAATGTTGCTCTTCCCAAAGCTGTAGTTCTCAAATAGATCATTCTAACGAGATATTGTGCGCATCAAATGGAGATCATATGCTAAAGTTACGACCTCAGGAAGTTGATGTACCAATTTACCCAAACGGGCCCCACACTTTGACGTTTCATCTTCTAGGGTTAGGTTTTTGGATGTTTAGAGTTTTCCATTATTTCTCAACAATAAATAGGCCTCCAAGCCTCATTGTAACATAGTTCAGAGGCATGTAGCCACCACATCTCTTCTCAGAGATAAGCTACCATCACCATAGCTAGTTTGTTTCCATTTCTGTTTGTAAGCATATTTCAGTATTTTAAATTAATGAAATGAAGTAGTATTTCCATTGCATATCTCTGTTTATGGTTATCTATGTAATTTGTTGCGTTCCTATTTAAATCTTGATCAACATGTCATGGGTGTTCACTACTCTAAAAACCCGATCTAAGGAAGTTTTCCTGCCAGAGGTCACCTCAGACCCTACTTGAAGGATAGCGTGCGAGAGGTAGGATTTGTGGCCACGATGTGGTTTAAGGGGTAACGAGGGAATTGATAGGCCTAGGCCAGTGTGTTGAGAGGGGGATTCGGATGAGAGGGAGTGAGGGCACAAATTGTATGAGTGGGGAGGGGCAGACGTTGATTGGGGTGGACTAAAGAGTTCCTCTACAGGGAAAGACAGGAAGATAGTAGAAAATACAGGCTAATGGGAAATCAGGGGGTAGGGGATGGGAGGGAGGGTGGTGGTTTGATCTAATACTGATGCATTATGTAGATGGTGTGCAGAGTATGCATAAGTAGAATATAAAATAGGGAGAGGTAGAAGAGGAATACCCGAGGTACGTGCAAATTCAGCTACTACCCTAGCTCAATTCAACGGCAGAGATGGAGGTCGCAAGGAGCTGCTAGGAGATTACTGAGCCTGCTGAACTATGGTCGCCTTCCCAAGTGAAGAGGGTGATTCTGACGAGGTCTTCTTGATGGTGACTATGGTGGTCTTACTCATCCCGACCTCTTTTTGCAATCGCAATTCGGGGAATTTTTGCACTAGAAAGCATTCATTGTATAGGTGCCTCACTTTGTGCCAAATGACAACATCTGAATGGAACTCCCTTGTAATTTACGATTTGAATCCTTGTAAAATTTTTCCATTGTAGAGTAATCTTCTCCTCCAAGCCCTCCCGAGTATCCAGGTGTACTAGGATGCGAGCTAGAGTGTGATTTTTGGAGTGGATGGTAGATTTATCATAGTCCAAAAATGTGCCCAGGGTGTTTCCAATTTTCACAAATACCTGTTTTGACTAGTACTGAAGGGGTAAACCAGGTAAACGCACCCAAAGGGGTCCAGCGTCGATCTGTTCTCCTTCTGGATCAAAGAGAGGGCTCCATCATTTTAACAGGACTGGGGTCATTTCAATGTG
Organism: Pinus tabuliformis; assembly: GCA_031772625.1. Taxonomy (NCBI): domain Eukaryota; kingdom Viridiplantae; phylum Streptophyta; class Pinopsida; order Pinales; family Pinaceae; genus Pinus; species Pinus tabuliformis. The sequence continues at coordinate 414,189,036 of CM062807.1, forward strand.
CTAATATCGGGTGAGTGCCATGTTTGTATATTCTTCAAGAGCAAAGTGGAGTGCAAGCCATCCTCGTGGTAGGATCTGTACCTCTAGAATTTGTATGAAGATCTCCCCCTAAATTTCTTTTACCCATAACCCTAGATATTTCGCCAAATAGGTTCTTCCATGAACTGTACCCACCAGAACTTTTCCCGCTATGTCTGCTACTTCTCCAATGGTGACTCATTCCCCAAATTTGATCGTGTATTCCTTCCCTAAGGCCTTAACACACTTAGCTTTCCTTTTCCTTGATCTTGGTGTTGTTGGCCGATCCTACAATGGATTCAAGGAACTTAGGGTTTCTTGCTGGGATTGTTGAGCTGCAATCCTTACGCTGATTATATTACTTTCAAAACATCCTGAAGGAGGGGCCGAAGCGTGTGCTACTACGCAACTGCCAGGAGTGTCGTGAGTACCGGCCTGAGTCTCTGCTACCGTGGGAATTTCAAGGCCCAGGGAGGAGGAAGGATTGGTGGGGAACAGATGATCCATAGGGGTGAGGGATCAAAGGATGGGGACGAGCAAGAGGCCAGGAGGTTGAGGGTTCTGGGAGAGAGCGGGGGGTAGTCAAGGGCAGGGGAGTCAATGGAGAGGGTCGCAATGTGGAGGGTGGAGGCAGATAGCCCGGGGAGGGAGATAACCAGCGTCAGGTTCAAGCAGGATGGAGCTGTGGAGGAAGCGAGTGATGACTTAGGGTTTGGGCGGTAAAAAGTGGATTGCTCTAGGAATGGGTCCGGTGAGTAATCCACCGATTCCAAGTCCATATCCTCCAAGATGAGCCTATGAACAGTAGACCGTAACTGTCAATTTTCGGGAGCAGGTGCAGGTGGGGGCATATGGTAGTGGAGGGAGCCCGAGGGACTACAGAGTCTGTAGTTAGCTGTAATCCGATTCATGTCTAGGGTAAGAAAATTGAAGGAGTGCCATCAGTCCATCCTTCGTCATCACCATTTCCACCATCATTCATCCTAGGTTGATCATTGGGACATATATTTATCATCTAGACAAATTCTAAATTAAGGTTTGAAAGGTACATAACTTACAATGAGCCTAACATTCAATTAGAAGTTCCATTTTTTGGTGACTCCAAAATTGTGATAAAGAAAACAAATGAGATTATTAGTATTTTTTAATATGACCCTAGAGGGTGCTCTAAAACTTGCTTCAACAATTAAACTTCCAAAAATGTTAGCCACGTCTTATGACTAAAATGAAGAGTTACAAAACTAGCTATCCGATTTGTAAAATCAACTTAATCATCTCAATGTTAGGCCAAATGAAAAATATTGAATTGATAAATACACCAATATAAATATAATAAAATATGGAAAAAATGATAGAAAATTTTGGATAGAAGATCGATCAAAAGTTGGAACAAATGGAAACTGTTGAACATGATGTTGTCATTGATGACAACTGGTGGCATTGATATCAAAGGGGAAGTCTAATGAAGCAACAATGAGTCGAAGGATGCAATATGCCAACCCGATGATCTTGTTTTCACAACATCCTCATCAAATGGTGTTTAAGTGCCTTGAAGTTTAGTGAGTTTTTGGCAAAGTTATGATGTTCAAATGAATCTATGGATAATATAGTTCTGTAGTCTTCTCCAAGAATTTCCCAATGGTATATCATAGTTGCAAAAAATCCTCCCAGATGAGAAATTATGACGACTTGAAATTGGAAGCTTCAATGAGGGTCAAAACACCAAATTTTATTAGAAAACAACAAATTTATTAAATTTTGTGCATGTGTTTATAATGGATTGGGTTTTCCATAAGCAATTCATGGCATTGCAAACTTAACTAAGATGATGTTTAATGGATTAAACATCACACATCATCCAACAAATCTAAAGACAGTAATTGAGAGGAGGAAGATCTATGACAGACAAAATGCAAACTTTCTCACTACTTAATGAAATGCATGCCCCCACATAGGTATGACACGTCAACTCATTGATGGTGTTAACATGGACAAATAATAGCATGACATGTTAGCATGTATATCTTAGCAAATAAGCATGGCTGAATAATAACATAGCATATTGGCAATGCATTTTATACTAGCCAATGTAGGGGAATTGGTGACACATGGCACCACTCAGGGTGTGCCACATCGTAGTTGTGACGACATGGTCATGTTAGCGTAGGGAGTCTAATGAACCTAGGGTCTAAGTCACATGGAATTATTTTATTAAAATTCAAACCATTTTATATTACACCCCCCCCCCCCCCCCCCCCCTTGCTCTTATATATATGTCACAACTTGAGGTTAAAGTTCATGTAATAAAGGTTAATAAAGGAAAAATAAGACCAAGGTCATGGGACACATATTCCAAGATGAATATTGGGAAAATCACTATAGTGGGAATCACATTTGGTTTATTAATGTCTAAGGAAATTAGCAAAGGAAAATAGGCAATAATTGGCATTTTATTTACGAAAATAAGGGTAAATAGGATAAAAGGAATTTGAAGAGACACATATTTTCATGAGAGATAAATTGAAGGAAAATAAATACAATGGCAGCCTCATTGATAAAAGAGCTTCTGAGGACTACTTCACAACTTTGGTTAATGGATGTGCATGTTCAGTACAAGATGTGCATGTAGAGTCTTGGTTGGTGTAGTTGGTTACAAGTACTAAGAAAAGAGTTCATCATTGGGTGGGATCTTATGCATTTAAGTTGAATTGTATACCTGCATTAGTGCATCTAAATGTGCTTCCTTTAGGTTCATACAATATGATTTTGGGTAAGTATTGGTTGTACTTTCATAGGACTAAGGTAGATTACTGCGAAAAGGCTATTGAGTGCTTGGATGATGATGGAGAGAAGAGAATCTTGTAGGGTAAGAAGAAGCCTACCTAGATGAGAATGGTTACAACCATGCAGGAAGAGCGCAGTTGCAAGAAAGGGTGTGTATTGTTTGTAGTGCATGTTTCCAAAGAAAAAAGGAAGGATGTTGAGGATGTTGATGTCTTGAACAATTATCCAGTTTTGTAGTAGTTTTAGGATGTATTTCCAGCAAAGATTTCATATTTACTACCTCATAGGGAAGTTGATTTTTCTATTGTATTGCTACCAGGAGCAACACCAATATCAAAGGTATCTTATAGGATGAATTCTCTAGCCTTAGTGGAATTGAAGTTGCAGCTCAACAAAATTATCGATAAGTGATACATTAGGCCAAGTGTGTCACCTTGGGATGCACCAATGTTATTTGTGAAGAAGAAGGATGATACTCTCAGGTTGTGTATTGATTATAGGAAATTGAACAAGGTGACGATCAAGAATAGGTATCCTTTTCTGAAAATTGATGACTTGTTTGATCAATTGAAGGGAGAAAGAATGTTCTCGAATATTGACTTGAGATCAAGATATCATGAGGTACACATCAAGGAAGAGGGCGTCTACAAAATTTCATTCCTTATTAGGTATGGGCATTATAAGTTTTTGTTTGTTCCTTTTGGTCTTACTAATGCTCCAACTACTTTCATGTGTTTGATGAATAGTGTGTTGTGTCCCCAAGTATGTGATAGTATTCATTGATGACATATTGATATATTTTAAGAATGAGGAAGAGAATGGAGAACACATGGAAAGAATGTTAACATTATTTGGAGAACATCAGTTGTATGCCAAGTTTAATAAGTGCAATTTCTTTCAGAAAAAAGTTCATTACTTGGGGCATGTTGTTTCCAAGGAAGGTATTGTAGTGGAACCTAAAATGATCAGAGCTATCATGGACTAGGAAACTCCTAGAATGTGGATGAGGATAGATTATTCATGGAACTAACAAGATATTACAAGTTGTTCATCAGCAACTTCTCATGGATTTCCTATCCTATTACATATTTGCAACGAAAAGGAAAGAAGTTTGAATGGGCTTAGGAGTGTGCATCTAGTTTTGAGTAATTGAAGTATTTTTTTACAAATGCTATGGTTTTGGAGATTGTGAATCTAGTCAAAGGGTTTGTGGTATGTACAAATTCTTACAAGAGAGGACTTGGTGGAGTCTTGATGCAGGAAGGAAAGGTGGTATGTTATGAGTCAAGGAAGTTGAAAGAGAAATGAGCAGATTTATGTAACTCATGATATTGAGTTGGTAGCTATTACTCATGCCTTGAATATGTGGAGGTATTTTCTAATTGGTAGGTGGTTTATTTTGATGACTGATCATAGTGGATTGAGGTACAAGCTAGTTGGTTGGATACTCTTAGTGAGTTTGACTTTAAGATCAGGTACATTAAAGGAAAGGAGAATATGGTTGCAGATGGTCTCAGTAGAAGAGTACAAGTGAATCGCATTGTAGTAATAAGTTCTTATGGGATAGATTTCCAGGAGCATATCTTGCAGGTAGGACAACATGATGATAGGTATCAACAATTGAGGCCTATGTTACAAGAACAAGGTGAAGGTAAGAGGAATGAGGAGTGTCATCTCACGGTAGATGGTTTAGTTAGATTCAAGAACATGATTTATGTAGCAGATGATAATGAGCTTAAGAAGCTTATTTGGAGGGAGTTACATGTTAAGTCGTATTCAAGTCACCAGATATATAAAAAGACATTGACAATTGTTCAAAAGTTTTATCATTAGCCAAAATTGAAAAAATAGGTAGTTAAGTTTGTTGTGAAATGTTTGGATTTCCAATAGGTAAAATTAGAGTGTAAGAATCAAAGTGGTTTATTTTAGCATAGAGTGGAAATGGGAGGTCATTTCGATGGACTTCACTACAATTTTACCGAGGACATCAAAAAAACATGATTCCATCATGGTTGTGGTTGATAGGTTAAGTAAGGTAGCACACTTCATTGCAGTTAAGTCTACAAATTAAACTAGTGAGGTAGCTCATATTTTCATCAGGGTGATAATGAAATTTCATGGTGTTCCTTAGAATATTGTGTCTGACGAAGACGCCAAGTTCACCTCTAGACTTTGAAAAGAGTTGTTTACAGGTTTGGGGATAAAGTTGGCTTTCATTACAACCTATAATCCATAGAAAGATGGATAGACAAAGATGGTTAACAAGATTCTTAAGCTAATTTTGAGGTTGTATTCATGAATCAATAGAGGAAGTGGGAAAAGTATCTTCCACCGATAGATTTTGAATATAATAATGGGTATCAGGAGTCCTTGAAGATGAGTCCATTTGAGGCACTTTATGGGTGAAGTTGTAGTGCTCCTATCATTTGGAGTGATCCAATGAATAAAATGTTGATTGGAATGAATATGTTGGAAGATATGGAATAAGAAATATTGGCTATTAAAAGGGGTTTAAATTGAGGACAAGACAAGAAAAAGAGTATGCAAATTGGCACATGGAATTTAAGGAGTTTCAGGTTGGGGAGCATGTGAAATTGTCCATCAAGCCCAAGAAGACATCCTTGAGGATTGGGTCGTGTGTCAAGTTCGCACCTCAGTATTACAAACCTTTTGAGATCCTTGAGAGGATTCGACCAATGGCCTACATACTTGCACTGATTTCGACAATGAAAGTCCATGATGCTTTCCATGTTTCATTGCTTAAGAAGTATGCCCAAGATGTTGATCATTTGATTGTGTTGATGGTGTTGGGCCCACCAACATGTCAAGGGGATCTCCCCAATAAGAAGTCCTAATTAGACCTCAAACTATTTGGTGTAGGAGTCCCAGCAATGGGTCGTATAGCTATTCCTTAATCGTTATTTCACATAGAGGCAAGTAAGATAAATCTGTTAGTAGCAAGGGTGTGACCTTTGTAGTGAGTCAAGCAAGGTGCATGAGAGGTTCTAACACATGTGGGTTGAGATGAGTGTGCCACCTGGCAACCTATACCAGTACTCAGATGGAAAGGGAACACACAAGCGAAGATGCATCACAAGCTAGAAAGCAAGTCAGCTGGAAATCCAAAGTGATGCTTAAACCAATCAACACATTTCAGAAAGATTCATACATGATCATACAGAATAGTCCATACATGCATGTGTAAGAAAGCAAATACATATGTCATTTAGAGTAAACAAGACAATTGGAATACAATACAACATATGCATGAAATGTGTTGGCTCTTATTATATAAATAAGTGTAAGTTCTAGTCATACAATACATCCATGTACACCCACTATCCCCAACAGTGGAATGTTATAGCCACATCCACCTACTCCTCCAAAGAGATGTACTAGCTCTGTGCAGTGGAGAAGCCAAGGCGTGTTACAATACTATCCAATCCCTCTCCAAGATAGTCTTATCGAAAGCTTGGCTAACCAAAAGGCTCTACAATGAGTTATGAGGGACTATTTATAGAAAAGGGTGTGGTGGCCCTTGACATTCCCCTTTGTGATCGTTTAACTACCCTCATGACTCTTCACCTACTCAATGACTGTTACTTCCAACTATTGACACTTGACTTACACTTGACATGACTTAACTTTACAATGCACATGTACCCATGTGAACAAAATGGCTTGAGCAAGAAAAGTTAGGCATCAATCTAACTTAGGCAACCATGGAAGTCCAACTCCTCAACATCCTCATGCTGATCAATAGTAACATATTAATTCCAAGATCTGTATTCCTTGATGGTGTCCATGTGTTTTGCGGTGACATACGTCTGAAACCTAACTCTTTCCTCCATAGCATCCGGGTACATTGCTCAGGCTCCTATATCCAACTTGTCTGAAAGCATGTGCATCATTGCTTTCAATGCAGCTAGACCAGAAACATACTTGTGCATGATGTCTCCATTGATGGGCAAGTCTGGGCTGATGGCAATGCGCATCAACTCGTTGAAGTATGAGTCATGCTCAAGTCAGACCTATTTCTTTGTCTTCACTTGGGTGAGAGTTCCAAGTGATGGGATCGCATGTGTATGCACTACAACATCCATACTCTTGAATACTTGTGCATGGGATTCTTGTATGCTCTTGATGAACTGTGTGAGATCTTCATAATTTCGGATCTGACTCTAGATATGTGCCTTCAGCTCGACCGCATTGGCCCTCATCATCTTAGGCAAGTGAAGTGGGGCTCTCTTGTACTTCATCATCCATTTTTACATGTCATCAAAAACATCATGAAATTTCATCAAGATACGTGCTCTTCTAGCACATCACTGCTGCAAAATGTTGAGATGGACGACTGCCTTGTGCACGGTACCAAACTTGGAGTACAATGTTCACATAACTGTGTGAAGGGTGGATACTTCATCTAATATTGCCTTCTTCAATTCAGCTTGGGTAGACATTGTCACTAAGTCTCCTCCGTTCTTGGCCATTTGTAGTTCCTTTACCATTCGCTCATTCTCAGCTATTAGGAAGTGAACACTTGAGCTAGTGGCTTTGGTATACACTCTCGTTGTATCAGCCAAGGGAGATGGATGTTTACGCACATCAATCATGATCACTCATTCCTCAGCTTGTGCAGGAGATGTATGATCCTCCAGAGTTGAAACCTTGTGAGACTGCACAACTCTATGTTTGGATTCATCAAATGAGATGTTGTGCATCTCTTCTTCCGGCTGATCACCAAGGATCTTAGTGCTGCCTTGGTCATTCAAGACTTTCTCATCATCTGGATGCATTGAAGCTGGTGAATCGACCTCTTTTTGGTGAGCCATGAGGTTGGTGTCCTATTACAGCTCCTCCTACTCCATGTCTACATCCAACTATTGAAGTGCTTGTTCTATCTCATGAGCGAAGTTTTTCCCCTACGATGGTTCGCCCCCTTTGCCTGATGTCATCTGTTCAAATGAATCAACTACTTGTACAACCGTTGCTTCATTTGTTTGCACATCTTGCACCCCCTGCTATATCTACTATTGTTGCACTTCATTCTCCTGTTTGCAGTGCTCTTGTTCCTTTCAGAGTTTCTCCCTCAGCTCATGCAAATCCTTCTCTACTTCTTTCATTCTTCTCCTATCCCTCGCATGATATGCTTGTTGTGTTGGTGCCTCTTTGCCTCTATAGCCATAGTTGCTTTCTCTACAAGTGGATCTGCTCGAACCTTGTAGTTTTCCTCCTCCTCCATGTGATTGACAATCTTCCTCTTACCTTTGTCACGCACTAGTATGCTTGCCTCCACTGCTACAATTTTTGCTGGTACTGTCCTTGATGTTGCTTCACTAACCACTCCACAGTGAGGCCAACCTATTCATTGGGTCTGGAGAAACTGTAGCAATATCTCCATGGGTCCTACTCGGCCCAATGACAAACCCTGTAGATCCAGTTGAATTGAACTCTCGTGTAGTGATCCTTCACAATAGAATGTGGGTCATACAGATTGTAGTTTCAGAGGTTGAATGGGTACTTCTTCATCAGTTCTACTTTGACATCCACTTGCCTGATACTCCGAATCTCATATAACCCAATCTACAATGGAAGAGTGGGCCAAGGTTCCTTCTTCTTCTGATGCAGTCTAGCTGTCAATCGTGCTAAGATATGATATGCTACTTCCTACATGACAAGTACATCCAAGGAAAAATTTGGTAGAACATGCAGAGGATTCTCTACGTTGGAGATTCAGATGAAGGTGCTAGACAATGAGGGGTACCAATCAGTAATTCCTATTAGTGCCTCCATTGCTTCCTTCGACATGCAGGGTGGATCATGGTCGAACATAATCTTGTACACTAGGGTGACAAAATAATTAGACAACCCTGTGATTACTCCTTCGAAGCTGCATTCAAACAACAACTTGAAATACATGTTCACAACACTCTCCATCGGTGACCATGCCCACTCAAAACCTGGGAACTCTTTTCGGGCATAAACTACATCTAAGATGTAGGCAGACATGTAAATCTCTTTATGCGTACCTGTGGGTTACTGTCAAGCCTTCATTACTTGTTCCTTCAACTGATGAGCCAGCATGTCGGACTAGTTACATGGTTTACCTTCACTTGGTCCGGTGCGATTATGCAACTCTGTGGGAAGGTTTCCGTGCTTGCTTGTCCATATAGTCAACAAGAAAATATAACCAAGTATTGGTATGCCTTCCTCAATATCTTTTTCTTGTAGATCTGGTTGGGTGTCAACCTGAATCGAACTGGCTCCTTTACCCAGTTCTTCACAATGTCTCTTGAGTTAGCATTGTTGTTGGGTAAGATGAATGGGTTCTTCATGAAAGTCATGAGCTTTGACATCTAATACATCTCATGATAATATCATGACTAGAAGGTTGCAAGCTTCATCCCTCTAACACTGCTCGAGGTCATTGTCTCAGGATTAGTGTGAGAGATGATCCACTTGATCATGTCCACGCATGGGAATGTGGGGTATCTGCATGCAATTTGGTACAAGCCGGACTTGTGAATGTTCACGTACACTTGACGGCATTTGATGCCTTCCTTGAAAGTGCCTACAAATGCTTCATTGAACTCTTTCCACTTCTGTTTGATTTCCTTGTCTAGATACAACTTTGTATCTTCATAGATCGGCATACCATAGGATGCTCGCTCAATTGTTGCTCTACTTGCATTTTCATTAGTGTCATGTGATCCTGTTCTCTTGGAAGCCATTGAGACGAATGAACACATGAAAGATCTAGAGACAAGAAACATGCATGGAAAGAAATCAGTTAGCGAAAACCAAAGAAAATTTGGGGAATGACATAGCACATACCTGGGAAACTGATGGGAAAGATTACGTAATTTATTCTAGGAGGCTGGGTGACTGGCTGCAAGAACTATGCAAAAGGCAGTCTAGGCTGTCTAGGAGGCAAGAATGGTTGTTGGACTTGCGCAATGCACAATCCAAATTTGTTGTTGGCTACTAGAATTGCACAATGCACAATTCCAACTGGGAGTGACTACAGGCTCAGGGACTACATTGCACAAGTTTTTGGGCCAACAGTCACTATCTCTTAGAAATGTGCAAAATAGTCTTGGAGGATAGTGCTGGGTAGAAATGCGCATTTCTAGAGAGGAAGATAGAGCCTTCCTTCCCTAGATTGCATAATGATGGCTTAGTGAAGGTAGAGTCTGGGCCAAGGTTGGCCCGACTCACCGATGTGAAACTGAAAGAAAATATGGCAGTGAATGCATGGTGACACTAAGTGATAGAAAAAGCGATTGAAAATGTGTTCAAACATGAAGGAAAGATTCAACAAACAGATCAACATGCATGTCAGTAAATCGATTCGCCGAACTAGTGACCGTTCGTGCAAAACAGTTTCATGCATGCAACAGCAGTGAGATAGCAATGAAAACTTAAATAGAGTTAGGAAAAGATAGTATACATGTAAACGACAGCAGGCATTCAAAGAAATCAAGCAAACAAAACTCACACAAGCGAATACACAAAAAGCGACAAAAATGATGAAAAAGACAAGTTGAGGCCACTTACCCATGAATAGTTGAGTCGGATGTGTCGAAGAGTCCTGGATGTCTCATGGGATGTTGAAGCTTCAAGATCGATGTGAAAGAATGAGCTCAGATGTGTCAAATAAATAAGTTTTGGCTCATGACGCACATGCCACAAATCTAGGAAAAAGCGACACTTGGAGGAAAGTTTCTAAAAAAACTTTGCATGTAACCTCCAACTGCTAAAAATAGCTCCCTAAATCATGGGATTCATTTTTCATGTTTCCTTTTTCTATTCTAGGAAAAATCAAGCCATGCATGCAAGTAAAGTTTCCTTGGTCCCGGGTGGAACTAGTCAACCAGACTGCTCATGCATGAAGTTGCTCAAATGCTAGAGAAGAATGCACATTTTTGGCTTGGAGATGGGCTAGCTGCCATGGAGATTTGTGAAATTTCTTGGTAGAGTAGCTGACTGCTGCCCATATTTGTACAAATTCTGGGCTAAGCAGCCATGTTGGGAAAATTGCGCAATTTTCACTAAGATTGTTGAATGGCAGAATTGCGCAATTCTGGAGCCCAACAGACTGCCAGATAGTATTGCACAATTCGTGGAGGGAAGACCAGTTTCCATCCAGAAATACATAGTTTCTTGGGGGAGTTGTTAAGCCTATAGCTGGACCAAGTCCAGTTGATCAACTTGTGAGGGGGATGCATCTAGGTGTGATTGACATGCTGCCTTGGTGAAAGCAAAACACTGAGGCTTGTGTACTTGACTGAGCAAGACAAGGTGTTGTGAAAGGTTGGTATGGAGGCTCTAAACTGAAGCTAACGCAAAATTCTGGAGGGTGGCTGTAGCTGCTACAACACTTGGCGACACACTAGTAGAACTGCATCTCTTTGAATGGACCTTGTTCGTGAAAAGAAAGTCTAACACCTTCGAAAGTATTGTTCATTTATTAGCTCATATTAGTTTCACACTAGATTGATTGTAAGATGTAGAATATGCCAAAATCTTGGTCAATTGACACACATTCCAAAACAAGACAACACAGTTTTTTGATTGGGGTTGATGGTTATATTGGTGTACAAGCAGTATAGTCGTCAGAGTCTTACTTTCATCTCTGGTGTTGCTCCGCTGCCAGCAAACCTGGACAGTACCTCGGTAGAGTCACATAGGAACACAAGCATGGATCTGCTACCAGCAGGCCTAGTCAGTAACCCAATGGAGTTAATTGCATCACCTCCCTACGCAGGAAGCCTTTCTCTTCTTTCGCCTTATTCATTTTTCATTTTCATTTTTTTTACTTTTCATTTTTTCATTTTCTCATTTTTCAACTGTGCATAGAACTTATTCATTTTAGAGGTAGAAGAGGGATCCCGACTTATTGAGAGAAGACGAGGTTGTTCCAGTAGAGAAGTAGTTTATTATATCTCTGACGTGCTTGTTAAGGTTTTCCCCCTCACCTTGCTTTACTTGACTGAGCTGACAAGGGTTAACCCAAAAACAACCGAATAGAGAAGGTGACACTAATTAGTGCACAAGTGTTATGTTTTCACAAAGTTTCACTTCGAATAGTACATATTTTCCTTCGACATATCACAGGCTAAAAGTAACAAGTTCTTCATACAAAGGCAAGATGATAGATAACCAAGTCGTGATAGTTGTACAAGCCCTCTTATACTTTACCCAGCTCGTTTCAAGAGTCATTCATGGTTTCATACGAAACTAACCTATGAACGAAACAAGAAAACTATATGAATGACAGAAGAGAACTAAAAAAAAAAGAAAAGCAAGTATGCAAACAAGCAAGCAGACAAACAAACAAATGAAGAAAATTAGAAAACAAGCATGCAAGCAAACTAACTGAAAGTAAACACTACTCCTACTCCTACATTAATGGTGCATGGGCCTGATCACGTGAAGTGATATTTCTAATGCATCCACTGGCACATTGGTTGACCCATATTGCTGAGGGCATGGTCTGCAAGCAACCCAGTTGTGCGAATTAGCAAGCAAGAAATATATAACAATGAGGACAACCACACTTCGTGTTTCAAAGTGCCCACAAGACATAAGTAAGTACAAGTGCATGATGAGAAGTATGTGGACTTATCATAGTGCTGTGTGACACTGCATGCAACTTTGGAGCATAAGCACCCTCTTGACTCTGACATGCAAGCAAATGAAAGAAACAAAGACAACTTGCATCGCGAATGAGTGTTTGCAATGTAAAATTCCTCCAATGCATGAGGGATGGGATCGTGAAGTTCGAGTGGGGGAAGTATGATTTGTGCGTGAGATAGACCTTTAATGCATACAGATGAGTGATGAGGAGCCTTGGGTGATTGAAAAGTTTCATGAATGGAAGTGAGACTAACCCCGAGAGAGCAAGGACCTGACATAACCATCGGCTCGGGCTGAAGTGCCTGGATAGTCTTGGGTGTTTCAACTTCTTCATCAGGTAGATCATCATAAATGGTGGCTTTGAAAGATAAACTGCGATAGAGCCATAATCGTGATCAAATATGGAAACAAATGGATCATGACTGCCATAATTCGAAAAATCAATGAATTAATCAGCATCCTCATGATCATATGAATAAAAAAGAGGGGTAGATGAAAAGTAGACAAACTCATCCTTTGCGTTTCTGGAAAAGACAGATGAAAGATGAAGTGGATTTTCAATAAATAACTTATCCTCTCCGTTATCAAATGATGGACCAACATCCAGTGAGTCCCGTGAGTGATAAAAAATGGGTGCATCCGTGCATGAAGACACACATGCGAAATCAGGGATGGCAAGTTCATAAGTGATGTTAGGAAACAACGGAGGGGGCTCGAACGGAAGGGAGTCATCCTTCTTTGAGAGTTGAAGCTCAATATCCCACTCATACTCTTTGTGAATGACAACGCATGTTGGTTGTGCAACACCAACTCCGTCAGTGGTTTGTTCCTTGTTCACAACAAGTGGAGAGTCTGGAATGGATGAACACAAGATAGTATCATATGGAGGAACACTTGAGTGTGAAGACAGAGGTTGTAGAACAGAATACATATGAGAACTCAAAGGAATCACAATCAAATCTGTGCAAAAATTGAGTGAAGTGATGTTGGGAGGATGTGAAAGTTGAACAAGTATGTGACCATGATCCTCAACATCACTCAGCAGTGGTGAAGTTGTTCAATGAGGGGATGGTAGATAGTCAGTCGAGACAATGACCTCATCCACATGAGATTGTGTAGCTCCCTCACTGAAGAATGTTGAGCGAGGCTTGATTTCAAGCTTCTGCTTGGGACGGGCAGATTTCTTAAGGAAATACTCGAACGAGTCCCAAAGATAGGAAAATTTCATCTGGCTCCTCGGATCTTGAAACTGCAAGTCACGGAAGCATTGCCAAAAATATATAACTTATTCATGTAAAGCCTTCTATAGCTGTAACAGTTTTCGGTCATGATAGTTTATATCAAAATGATAGAGAGTGTCTTCAATGAGATCAGATAAGTGCTCGAGTCAGTGCATGATGTTAGCAGGTAGGCTGAGAAGCCATCGATGTTGAGACTCGCAAAGTGTGTGCGCAAGAAACAAGATGGCTTGTTTGTCATAACACCCATATTCCTGATGAATCATGGAAAAGAAAGTCAGGTAAGTACCTAGCCCAAGCCACTTTGCCTTCACCATCATACCTGCAAGTGGACAAGAGATTGAAAAATTCCCCCAAGATGGAGACATCTTCACAATTCAAGAGACATCATAGAGGGAGAAGAGTGCAAGAATCAATGAAAGGTATGTGAAGGTTCAAAACTAGATGAGAGGACATAGCTTATCATTAGGCCCTCCTTCTAGTGCTAGAAATGTTGACGTTGTTGGACTCGCCAATATGTCAAGGGGATCTCCTTAGTAAGAAATCCCAATTAGACCTCATACAGTTTGGTTTAGGAGTCCTAGTAGTGCATCGTATAGCAATTCCTTGACCGCGATTTTGCGTAGAGGCAATAACTCTCTTAGTAGCAAGGATGTGACCATTGTGTTGAGTTAAGGAAGGTGCATGAGAGGTTCTAACACATGTGGGTTGAGATGAGTGTGCCCCTTGGCAACCTGTAGTAGTACTTGGATGGAAAGCGAACACATGAGCGAAGATGCATCATAAGATGGAAAGCAAGTCATCTGGAAATACAAAGTGATGGTTAAACCAATCAACACATTTCAGAAAGATTCATACATCCTCATACTGAACAGTCCATACATGTGTGCGTAAGAAAGAAAATACATATGTCATTTAGAGTAAACAAGACAGCTGGAATATAATACAACATATGCATGAAACGTGTTGGATTTTATTATATCAAGAAGTGTAAGTTCAAGTCATACAATACATCCAAGTACACCCGCTATCCCCAACAATGGAATGTTACAACCACATCCGCCTGATCCTCCAAAGAGATGTACTAGCTACGTGCAGTGGAAAAGCCAAGGCACATTACAATACTGTCCAAGCTCTCTCTAAGATAGTCTTATCAAAAGCTTGACTGACCAAAAGCCTCTATAATGAGTTATGAGGGACTATTTAAGTGAAGGGTGGGGTGGTCCCTGACATTCCCCTTTGTGACCATTCAACTACCCTCATGACTCTTCACCTACTCTATGGATCTTACATCCAACTATTAACACTTTCCTTACACTTGACATGACTTAACATTACAACGCACATGTACTTATGTGAACAAAATGGCTTGAGCAAGTCAAGCTAGACATCACTCTTACATGGAAAACCATGGAAGTCCAATTCCTCAACATCGACATGCTGATCAACAGTAACATATTGATGTCATGATATGTAGTCCTTGATGGTGTCTGTGTGTTCCATGGTGACATCCATCTGAAACTTGAATCTTGCCTCCATAGAATCCGAGTACACTACTCGGGCTCCTCTATCCAACTCATCTGAAAGCATGCACATCACTGTCTTCAATGTGGTCAGACTAGCAACATACTTGTGCATGATGTCTGCACTGATGGGAAAGTCTAGGTTGGTGGCAATGCACATCAACTCATCGATGTAAGAGTCAAGCTTGAGTCAGACCTATTTCTTTGTTTTCACCTGGGTGAGAGTCCCAAGTGATGGGATCAGATGTGTGCACACTACAACATCCATACTCTTGAATACTCGTGCATGGGAAGCCTATATGCTAGTGATGAACTGCATGAGCTCTTCATAATTCTAGATCTGACTTCGAATTGGCCCTCATCATCTTAGGCAAGTGAAGTGGGGCTCCCTTGTACTTCATTGTTGATGTTTTCATGTCATCAACAACAACATGCAAGTTCATCAAGATACGTGCTCTTCTGTGCGTAGTACCAAACTAGGAGTACAATGCTCGCATAACTATTTCAAGGGACAATACTTCATCTAGTATTGCCTTCTTCAGTTCAGCTCGGGCGGACATTGTCACCAAGTCTCCTCCTTGCTTGGCCATTTGTAGTTCCTTTTCCATTCGCTCATTCTCAACTATTAGGAAGTGAAAACTTGAGCTAGTGGCTTCGACATACACTCTGGTTTCATCGGCCAAGGCAGTTGGATGTTTGCACACATCAATCATGATCACTCATTCCTCAACTTGCGCATGAGATGTATGATCCTCCAGAGTTGACACTCTACGAGACCGCACAACTCTATGTTGGGATTCACCAAACGAGATGTTTTGCATCCCTTATTCCAGTTGATCACCAAGGATCTCAGTTCCCCCTAGTCATTCGAGACTTTCTCATCATCTGGATGCATTGAAGCGAGTCAATCAACCTCTTTGTGGTGAGGCATGAGGTCGGTGTCCTATTCCAACTCCTGTTTCTCCATGTCTACATGCAATTGTTGAAGTTATTGTTCTATCTCATGAGAAAATTCTTGCCCCTATGATGGTTCACCCTATTTTCCTGATGCCAGCTATTCAGTTGAATCAACTACTTGTATGGGCACATGCTGTGGCCCCAGATGTATCTACTGTTGTTGCACTTCCTTCTCCTGTTTGCACAACTCTTGTTTCTTTCGGATTTTCTCCCTCAGCTCATGCAACTCCTTCTCTGCTTCTTCCTTTCTTTTCTTATCCCCCTACCTCCACGTGGTTTGCTTGTCGCACTGATGCCTCCTTTCCTCTATAGCCATAATTGCTTGCTCTACAAGTGGATCTTCTTGAAATTTGCAACTTTTCTCCTACCCCATGCGATCGACAATCTTCCTCTTACCTTTTTCTCACATTGGTATGCTTGCCTCCACTTCCACTGCTGCTACTACTATTTTTGGTGCTCTCCCTAATGCTACTTCATGTTACCTCGCTAAGCACTCCACAACAAAGCCAGCCTATTCATTGTGTCTGGAGAAACTGTAGCAATATCTCCATGGGTCCTCCTCGACCCAAGGACATACCCCATGCATGTAGTTGAACTGAACTCTCATGCAGGGATCCTTCACAATACAATGTGGGTCATACAGATTGTAGCTTCAGAGGTCGAATGGGTACTTCTTCATTAATTCTGGTTTGACATCTCCTTGCTTGATACTTCGAATCTCATTTAACCCAATCTACAATGGAAGAGTGGGCCAATGTGTCTTCTTCTTCTGATGTAGTCTAGTTGTTAATCCTGTCGAGATATGATATCCTACTTCCTACATGACAAGTACATCCAAGGAAACTTCAGTAGAACATGCGGAGGCTTCTCTGCATTGAAGATTCAGATGAAGGTGTTGGACGGTGAGGCATACCAATCAGTAATGCCTATCAGTGCCTCCTTCGCTTCCTTCGACATGCAGGAAGGATCCTGTTCGAATATCATATTGTACACTGGGGTGACGAAATGATAATAGAGCCATGTGATTACTCCTTTGAAGCTGCATTCAGACAACAAATTGAAATAGATGTTCACAATAGTCTCCGCCGGTGACCATGCCCACATCAAACTCGGGAACTCCTGTCGAGCACAGACTACATCTACGATGTAAGAAAACATGTAAATATCTACATGCATACTTCTGGGTGACTTTCGAACCTTTGTTACTTGTTCCTTTAGCTGATGAGCCAGTATGTCAGACCAGTTACATGGTTTACCTTCTCTAGCTACTTGGTCTAGTGCAATCACCCAGCTCTATGGGAAGGTTTACGTGCTTGCTTTGCCATACAGTCAACAAGAAAATATAACCAAGTATTGGTACGCCTTCCTCAGTATCTTTGTCTTGTAGAGCTGGTTGGGTGTCAACCTAAAACAAGTCGGCTCCTTTACCCAGTTCTTCAGAATGTCTCTAGAATTAGGACTGTTGTTTGGTAAGCTGAATAGGGTGTTCATGACAGTCAAGGGCTCTAACATCTGATACATCTCATCATAATCTTGTGCTGAGAAGGTCGCAAGCTTCATCCCACTAACACTACTCAAGGTCATCTTCCCTCGATTAGTGTGAGAGATGATCCAGTGTATGATGTCCATGCATGGGAACGTGGGGTATCAGCATGAAATCTGGTACAAGCAAGACTTGTGAATGTTCATGTACACCTAACAGTCTTCAAGGCCTTCCTCAAAAGTGTCTCCAAATATTTCATTGACCTCTTGCCACTTCAATTTGATGTCCTTGTCTAGATACAACTTTTTATCTTCATAGATCGGCAGACCAGAGGACACTCGCTCAACTGATGCTCCAGCTGCATTTCCATAAGTGTCCAGTGATCCTATTATCTTGGAAGCCATTGACACAGATGAACACCTGAAATATCTGGAGACAAGAAACATGCATGGTAGGAAATTTGTTAGCGAAAAACAAATAAAATTTGGGGAATGACACAACACATACCTAGGAAGCTAATGGGCAAGATTGCACAATTTCTTCTGGGAGGCTAGGTGACTGGCTGCCAAAACTATGGAAAAGGAATTATGGGCTATCTAGGAGGCAATACTAGTTGCTAGCTGCTGGAATTGTGTAATGCACAATTCCAGCCGGGAGTGACTAGAAGCTCAGGGACTGCATTGCGCAAATTTCTGGGCCAGTAGTCACTATCCCTAATAAATGCCCAAAACAGTCGTGGAGGATAGTGCTAGGTAGAATTTTTCATTTTTGAAGAGGATGACAGAGCCTTCCTTCCCCAGATTTCGCAATGTTGTCTTAGTGAAGGCAAAGTCCGGGCCAAGGTTAGCCCGAATCACAGACGCGCAACTGAAAGAAATATGACAGTGAATGCATCGAGAAACTAAGTGATAGAAGAAGTGATTGACAATGCATGAAAAACTGAAGGAAACATTCAACAAATAGATCAAAATGCATGTGGGTTGAGCGATTCACTGAATTGGCGTCCATTCGCGCAAAACAGTTTCATGGATACGACAACAGTGAGATAGAAATGAAAACTTAAACAGAGCTAGGACAAGCTAGTATACACATAAAAAACAACAAGCATTCAAATAAATCAAGCAAACAACACTCACATAAGAGAATACACAAAAAGCAAAAAAATGTTGAAAAAGACAAGTTGAGGCCACTTACTTGTGAATAGCTTAGCCAAATGTGTCGAAGAGTCCTAGATGTACTGGGGGATGTTAGAGCTCCAAGATCAATGTGAAAGAATGAGATTCGATGCTTCAAATAAATAACTTTTGGCTCATGACATGCATCTTACAAATCTAGGAAAAAGTGACACTTGGAGGAAAGTTTCTAAAACAACTTTGCATGTAACCTCCAACTAATAAAAATAGCTCGCTAAATCATGGGATGCATTTTGCATGTTGCCTTTTGCTATTCTGGGAAAAAAATAAGCCATGGATGCAAGTCAAGCTTCCTTGGTCTCGGGTGGAACTAGTCAACCGGATTGCTCATGCATGAAGCTGCTCAACTACTCAAGAAAAATGCACATTTTTGGCTTGGTGCTAGGCTGGCTTCCTAAGAGATTTGTGGAATTTCTAGGTAGAGCAGATGACTGCTGCCTAGATTTGTGCAAATTCTGGGTTGAGCAACCCTGCTAGGGAAGATTACAAAATCTTCACTCGGAGTGTTGACTAGCAAAATTATGCAATTATGGAGCCTAGTGGGCTACTAGATAGGATTGCGCAATTTCTGGAGGAAAGGTTGGTTGACTATAGAAATGCACAACTCCTTGGGGGAGCTGCTCAGCTTGTAGCTGGACCAAGTCCACGTGATCAGCCTATGAGGGGGATGCATCAAGCTGTGATCGACAGGCTGTCTTTGTGCAAGCAAAACATTGAAGCTTGTGTACTTGACGAAGCAAGACAAGGTGCTGCAAAAGGTTTGTAGGGAGGCTCCAAAATGAAGCTAAGGTAAAATTTTGAGGGGTGGTTGTAGCCACTACAATAGAATGACTAGTCTGTATTGCATGTGGAACCAAAGGGATAATTCTAGCTAGAACCATAATGCATATTGTAGTGGGAAACATATGATTCTTCAAAACCAAGCAATCGAGAAAGTTAAAGTGTAGTGGAAGCAATTTTGGCTTGATGAAGTACATGGGAGATGGTGGATCAAATGCAGGCTTTGTATCCTTCATTATTTGTTGGATTAAGCAAATGAGTTTTGGTATATGTATGTATATATGTGTATGGTTATAGATATCATAACGAGTTGTGTTATAAAGCTCCAATAAGAAGTATGATTGTCACATTTGTCAAGTTGGTCATGGTTTGTAGTAGTTGTTCATTGTAAGTACTCCATCGAGCTATGTTATAAAGCTAGATAGGTTGTATGTTTTCTTTTCAGTGGTTTGCTAGTCATAAGTGCCATTGAAAATTGAGGACAATGTTCCCATAAGGGTGATGTGTTTATAACAACCCCAAATTAAAGTTCATGTAATAAAGGTTAATAAAGGAAAACTAAGAACAAGGTCATGGGATACATATTCCAAGTTAAATGTTGGGAAAAGCACAATAGTGGCCATCACTTTCGGTTTATTAATAGCTAATAAAATTGGCAAAGGAATTAGGAAAGGAAAATAGGTAATTATTTATTAGCATTTTATTTTTTAGAATAAAATAAAATAGGAGAAAGGGAAGGTGAGGATACAAAAATTTGCATTAGAGGGAAATTGAAGGAAAAATGAAGGAAAATGAAGAAAATACAGACCTAATAATAAAAAATCTTATGAGGATCAGTTCACGACTTTTCTCAATGGAACCTTTTGTCAATTTAGTTTTGGGAGATCTCTTCTATTCTCTCATTCTCTCATACTCTTGCACACCTAGAGGATTGTTGGATCACTAAGGAATACATTGGATTTTGAGAAGGAAGGAAAAGGACAAGCAAGAGCAAGCAAGGATAAGGTTGGATCACCAACTTCAATAGGAATATTTTACAGGTAATAGGTTTCATTTTTGATTTCGTATTTGATGTGTGAATGTATGGTACATGAATTTTTTCATTTGGTCCATTTGTTGTCATTAGAATGGTTTTTTATTGGTTTGACAGTGGTTTTCACCTTTCCTTGTCATTACCTATATACCCATGGTGTGATGGGATTGGTTGAGCTTTATATTTCCAGAAGCTTTTGGGACTTGATGAGCTGGTATCAAGAAAATTTGCAACGGTTGGGGTCAATATGGTTTTCTCCTCTAATCCCTCAACACGTGAGTGGAGATAGAAAAATTCCTCAATATCTAGTGAAGGAATTTTGAGGCATCCAAGCTTGTTTTACTTTCGTGATCTCTTGACTAGTTTTGGTGAGAGCACAATAGTTTGAGGGTGGAGGTGGTTTAAAATCTGGATTCCCTTGGTTGTTTATGTCTTGGTTTATCCCATGAGATCCCACATTCATGATTGGAATATGGCATGGGGGTGATTGGATGAAAGAAATATTTGCTTCAGCTCAATCTATGGTCGGGTGGCACTTGGAAGTCCATGACTTGGTTGGATTTTACATAAGTTAATAAGAGCTATTTTTGTATTATACATTAAGAGCATTTTTACTTGTTATTATGTGGATTTGATTGCTAGTGTGAATCTTCTTAGAAGGTATACAAAAAACAATTCACTTAAGTGACCAAGTGACAAGTGACCCTGAAAACAAGTTGATGGCTTCTTGTGATTCATATCTATAATTAAAATGGAAAACATGCAACAAAAGTATAGACGAAACTGAATGGAAAGTAGCAATAGAAATATCCAATGCAATAACCCAAATGGAAATACTTAAAAAAAAAAATATTTTTTATTAATAGCGCCTGGTCAAGGAGATCTACAGATGGGTCCTTTGATGTCCTTGATGCTTCAGAAAATGATATTCTCTCTCAATATGTGAAAAACCCAAAAAAGATGTGGATAACTCAAAATGGGAGCTTAAAGAAAAAAGACAATAATAGTGACGATGATTATGATCATGGTGAAGAATGAATGAAAACCCCTCCTATTTATAACAAAGTATTGAGTTAATCTCGAAAATGGAGAATAATAAAATAATATCAACAAAACCAAGATCTAACCACTTGGAATACTTTATTATATTTATTAGAAAGTGAAAAGACATTTAAAATGGTTAAATTTCTTTATTTAGAAATAATTAACAAATGAAATGATTTATTATTTATTTCGCGAGAAGTAAGAATGGTGTGAAATCAAAATAGTTATTAAATAGTGATTTAATCATTATTCTAATAACAAAAATAAGGAAAGTTAGATAAATAGTGATTTATTTCAATATTCCTATGGGAATTAGTCAAATGTGAAAAGGAATGATTATTTAATTAATGATTTGATAATTATTCCTAGAGAAAATTAAATAAATAATTATTTTTTTGATTATTTTCATGGGTTCTTTTTATCTAAATTAGAAAAATAATTTAATAAAGGTGGTTTACTAAATTATTTTCCACTGACTATGATAAAATTAAATCTACATGGTGTATTTCAATCCACCGAGTTAGAAATGGCTAGATGGTCATTTTTTGGTGATATCATTGATGGTTGTTCGGTCATGGTCAATATTTTGGTTATATGATGGTTATAAGCATGCTTCTATAATATGTTCTAGCTATGGCTCTTCTTATACTTGATAATTTGATGAATGGTTGATGAATTCGGACTAATTAGTGTGGTTTCAACTATGTGAGAGGGAATTAGACCTTCTTAGTGATTCACAACTAAAGAATAGATATTTACACTCAGATATGCATTCATTACTTTTACCTTACATATTTATCATGCATTTGACGAAATTCCTATTATGTTATGGTCTGTCTAGGTCAAGTTTCTAACTCAAGTTTGTATTTTTAGCTTTGTCATTATGCCATTTATCATTCTGAGCGGTATCAGGTAGTTTTGGGCAGTGGTCTAAAGGTTGGCCTGGAATTGTGGCTCAGCACCTGGGACCACACCCTTTGAACTAGGAAAGTACGGTCACAACCACATGGACCCAATGTTGTGCATGCATTTGGAGGCCTTCAACCGCTCCCATGACCTGTTATGCATGTGGTTGGTGTTATAGAAATTTTTGGGCACTACAACCCCAATCAAATATGTCCATAAACCAAGGGCTCCTAAGTCCCTAAAAGTGTTGTTCCAACCCCTAAAAGAACAAGATCAATTGATTACATCATCTCCTAGAAGTTCTCAACGAAAAACTACTCAAAAATGGTCAAAACTGGACCATACTAATTGCTCAGTGCTGACGGTGCAATGCATCCCACCTAAATGCACACGGGAGGTGCGATGCATACTGAAAAGCCCTTCTATAGGGTGTGATGGACAAGAATAGACAAGTGGCCGAGACATTTTGTGAGGTGGATGATCATGGAATCTTCCAGAAACTTCTCCTATGACACTTGCCTCTCAGAATCACCCAAGGATGAGTAAGAGATCAATGAGATCTCCAAGTGGAAACAAGAACTATCAGAGGGAAGACACTAATCAAAAACCCAGAGCTGACTCATGCCTATGCAAATATCTATATACAGATCTCTCATCCCAGAGATCCAGGGGGGGGAAGGCTGGAATTTTGTATCTTGTAAGGAAGTGTTGTTGGTTTATTGGTGTAACATCATAGTGTTGGGTGATCTAAACTTTTCATGAGGTGAAGAAGGGATTTCTTGCTGAGAGGATGATGTTGGGTCAGAACAAATCGTTGTAATCCTCTTTGCTATTCTTGATTATTAATAAAGCTATTCACGTTTTCATCCATATTCTTGTATGATTGATGATATATGCATTTGTGTGGTCAATATATATATGGTCCTATATTGTTTATGATAGTAGATCTATGTTCTTGGATAGTGTTATGCTGCTTTGATTCTACAGGTGCTCTTTGAAGCTGGGTAGACAAGGAAGTGAGTGGCAAAGATCTATCAGAAGGGAGAGGAATCAAGCAAGGAACCAAGCGCAAGACAAAGGTTGGTCTCCTTTATTCCCCTCTTATCTACTTCTCATAAAGGAAAACGAAAGTGGTTTTAGTTTGTTTGTTTCTAAGGTAGCTACCAGCCTTAGTGGGACTAGCAGCTCTACATAGACACTAGATTTCCCGATAACAAGATGGCGACTCCGCTGGGGAACGAATAGATTGTTTGTTTGTCTATATTTGTTTGCTTTATAAACTTACAGACAGAGCCTGAAGTCAAGCTAGCTAGCCTTCGAACTGTATTTGCTATGCAAGTGCAAAGTAGATCAATGCTACTTCAGTCTATCTTCGGTTTTTGTTTATGAACTGAACAATCGATTTACAAGCTCTCTAATTGCCCTTGTGGTGGCTCTAGTAACCTCATTATATCTACCCCTGTGATTTATTTACTGATTACCACTTGCTTGGCCTAAATCCTTGAACTGTGCTGCAAACTGTGATCAAGGACTAGATCAAAAGTCTCACACGGTACCATCGCACCCTCTCTTCAAGGATATTAGCATGCATCGCACTTCCCGTGTGATGTAGGTGGGATTTATACTGGAATCCTTGTGTAATAGGTGCGCTGATCAGAAAGAGCTAATTTTTCCTTCAGACTTTGGTTTTTTCACTCTTTTCAGCTCTATTCAGGAGTTTTGCTATCTGTAGTCAGTATACCTCTCTTGGAACCCCCTTCCTTGCCATTATTCCGCCTCCATTGTGCAAAGAACTGTAAATGTTTTTATGTATTGTGAGCCATTTTCAGTTCTATTTTACAAAGAAGTAGCATAATTGAACTCTCGTTTCTTGATTTGAAAGTGTCGCAAGTGTCGTTTTCAGTCATAGAAGAGAATCCGATTGTTCTTGATAGTCGATTACACTGTTACTCTTGTATTTGATTTGAATTGGTAGTTTTTTCAAGTGTTGAAAGCAAGTTTTCAATTCCAAAGAACAAAGTGTCGTCATTGTCTTCATTTTGTCTTGAAAAGAAACTTTTTAGTAATGTCGCTTTGAAAAATAATTCAGATTTGCGCTTAGCTTTCTTTTTATCATTCACACATTAAGAAGGTTGAAAACAAATACATGCATGTGCATTTTCATTTAGACTGTATGTTGGTTTGATTTAGGGCAGTGCATATAGTGTGTGCTCTCTGCTCTATGTTGAAAGAATATCGTCTCTCTTTCCTTAGTAGCTAGGATTTTCATTGCAAAAAGAAGATTAAATGATTGTTTATCATTTTAGATTGCATTTTAGGAATTGTATATCTACATCACGTGGTGAACCTGAAAGGAAAATTTCTTAAGCAAGATCAACTGTAAAATGAATTTAATAAATCTAAAAATGCTTCGGAACATAACGCACAACATTTAGAAGTCTAGGCTAGAGACGTATTCCGGCGTCGTAAAGCCTGGTAACTGTTGTTTTCATTGCTGGTTGGGTGATTCCTCCACTTTGAGATGACAAGTGCCAGTATGGACTTGTGCTCCCACGTACCATCAAGTAAATATTGGGAGACCACAATAGGCTATATCCTTTATCCATAGGAAGTTGTGTCTGCTACCCTATCGATCGCAATGCACTGAACACGGCATTCAGGAAGATTGAATGCCGTACCGTAAAAATTATTCTGCTGTTTTGCGATTGGTTTGGTAATCCCTCTGTCTAGATTTCCAGAGTAGTCTCTTTCATTCCTTTTCAGACTCCTTAAAGGAAAAGGTCCATCTGAGCACTTGTCACTTTAGGCTCATTAAAAATCGAAGGCGACTAGAGTCATCTTTTGTTTTTTCTAGATTCTTAAAAATTGAAAAAACAAGTTGTGTCAAAGCATCTAAAATTTATTTTAATCGGAATAACGTCACTGTTCCCTCGTTGGTCTCAGAAGTTAGTCTCCCTTCATTGCAAGTTCTTGTAGAATCACTAAGAAATCTTTTGGATAGACTAGATATGTCTGAACAACCATCGACAACCAGGACTGTGTCATCTGACGCAGCAGCAGCAGAACCTCCTGCTGCTACTCCAACAATGTTCGATGGTGTAACATCTATCCCTGCAAATTATCAACAACAAGCCGGAGTCTAATTAGGGATTGTTTTGACGAAATGGTTAGTTCCTATTTCTTTATCTGGATTATCATATGGTATTTCTTATGTTGAAACTCAACAAATTGATCCAATGTGTCTTCAAAGGCCAATCTACCCTTTAAGTACTGGATTGCCACCATATGGAGGGCAGTATGCCTTTTCATTGTTCCCTCCCAGAGAACAACCATATGGGAGTTTACAACAAAGTTCAGGTCAAACTGGAATTACATCCAGCGGTTGGGTACCAATACTGCCTCAGCAACCAAGGGTTGTATATTCAATGCAACCAGTCCACCCTGTGTCGAATATTCCCACTATACCTGCTATGGTGACTGCATCGCAAGTACAAGCACTACTTGTTGTATGTCAACCCCAAGTTTCTCAGGTTGCAATACAACAACCTCTTGTCTCAACGACTCAATCACAACCTCAGGTTAGTGCCTCCTTATCTGGAGCGACTCAGGCTCAAAAAAGTACTATGACTCCTCATCTTGGTCAATCATCTAGTATTGGACAACAGAAAATGGTCCAACAACCATGGCTGGTTCAATCTCAACAACCGCAATTCCAGCAATCATATCAAGGACCTGAGCAACAAGTCTTTGTAAGTAATGGGCAACCGCATTTCCAAAGCGGTTATCAACAACCATACTATAATGGTTATGCCCATCAACCTTATCAAAGTTACCAGCATCAAATACATTATGCTGGTATGAAAAGACCCACTGCTCAAGCAATTCCATCTTATCCTGGGTATGCTTTGCCTAACCTGAATCAACAGTTGCCCTTTGTAGCAACTCTAGAATTACCAAATCTAAACCGGCTGACAAATGATCCATTTGCTTACACCCCTTGGTGGCCAGCGATTCCGCATAAAATTTCGTTAGATATTCCTAAATTTAATGGAAATCCGGGTGAAGACCTGTCGAATCATGTGATGAACTTTCATCTGTGGTGTTCATCAAACACCCTAAACGATGATTCGATTAGGATTTTCCTTTTTCAGAGAATGTTAACTGGTCTGGTAGCAAAATGGTATATCAAATTACCTAGAGCTTCGTTTGATAACTTCAGTACCCTAGCCACAACCTTTTTAACCCATTTTTAGTTACCCATAAGGTGCAAAATGGGAACAGAACTTCTTACCAATTTCAAGCAAACGACGACCACTCACATATCCAATCATATTCATGAGTGCCGATGTCATCGTAGAATGGTAGAAACGTATGTTCCTGCTCAGCTGCTAGCTGAATGGTTTATTAAGTCATTATTACCTTCTATCATAGAAGATGTGGCAAAGAGAGGAGTCGTCACTGAGGAGCAAGTTATCGCTCGTGCACAATATCTAGACTTGATCTATACTCAGTCTGGCACTCTCTACAATAAAATACCTAATGCTCCTAGACTAGAATTTTTCATATCTCCCCCTCCTAAATCAAACAAAGACTCTCATGCCGACGATGGCGTGATAGGTACGACAAGCACAAAATCGACAAAGGCTACATCTAAGAAAGCCCCGTAAGATTTTTGATCAAAATGCAAATGAAGAACTTCTTTCCTCGGAGGTAAATGTCGTGTTGACCGACAAGGGCAAACAACTGAAGCAACCAGGGGGCCAGAAGAAAAAGAAAGGGAGAAAAAAGGAGCAGGATGAGTCATCTCCTGAAAACCTTCTGCAAACCCTTCTAGGAAAAGGAAACCCCCCGCGGGGTGTCAGATATGCGATGAGGATCATCAGACGAGAGATTGTCCACATAAAGCTGAAGTTAAGAAACTATTTAAGAGTTCAAAAACCTCAGCGGTATTGACCAATCCATTTCCAAACCTGAAAAACAAACTAGCTGCTAATTAAAATGCTTCCCGATCCCAAGTGCTTATGTTGTCCATTTCAAAACAGCAAAATGATGCTTTGATATCGACAAGAAATAAAGATGACGGGAATCCACAGCTGTCGAACAACAAGGCTACTAATCAAATGTGTAGTTCGATAACAACCTCAACCGAAGTTGTGCCACCCATCATTCCTGAGCTAACGATAAAGCTGCCAAAGGGAGTAGTACACAAATCGACATTTAATCCTCATGCTAAAGTATCATAGAATTATAATATAGTAGAGGACCTGGCCCAATCGCCATTTGCTATGTCGACACTTGAGGTGCCGCAAAATTTCCCCTCTCGAAAGCAGGCTCTATTATCAGTAATATGTGGGATTGAGCCAACGGATTCCAATCTTATATCCTTTAATGACAAAGGATATGACCATCAGTTACCAGCTCAAATAACTTTCCTTATTCAAGTGAAAGCCCTCAACAAAACTGTTCATCGAACAATTATTGATGAGGGGGCATCTACATGTATTCTGTCGATGAGTTGCTGGAAAAATTTAGGCTCACCACCCTTTTTACGATCGTCAATGATGTTAAAAGAATTTGATGGACGATCATACACTCCATACGAGATTGCAAGTAACTTGCAAGTTGAACTAGGGGGCAAAATAGTAGAAATTGATGTTGAAGTAATCGACTGAAAACTCGATTACAACATCCTATTGGGAAGGCCCTGGATATATGCCATGGCCGTAGTTGTGTCAACCTACTTCAAGAAGATTGCATTTCCCTTCCAAGGAGGAATTACAACCGTCGACCAACAAACATTTCTCCCCAACAGTTCACAAGTTACGGGAAGCATTCCAATGATCGATGGAAGCAATCATTCGCTTCAAAATGTTGGAGTAGGCCTCCTAAAAGACCCTGCCTTAATGGGTACTTTTGCCCTACCACCTCCAAGTAATCTGGTGGAAGTGGCCACAGTGGAAACCTACAATATGAAATCTTCTATATCTAATGGATTTGGAAGATTCCTAAACATTTTGTCAGCATGGATCATCGCCATTTTAGAAATATTGTAGCAATCAATTTTATTGGCCTGGGGGGAAAACCCAAATCAATGCTCATTGAGTGTTTGGATAGATATGTCTAAGGAATATGGCACCTCTTCAGATCCTTGGTCGCATGTACATTCTACAGACGAAGGAATCATTCAATCAATGATGATAGGAGAGGCACCATGGGAAGATTACCACCATCGCTCCCATCTTCTGGATTACCATGAAGATTATTCCAGTAACCTTAATCATCCTTCAGTTTTTGATTTTCTATCAAATACTGTAAATATAGTGGATTTTGAGGATGGTGCTTATCTCATGTCCACCCCGTTAAAAAATGAAACAAGGAGTAAGGAGGATAGTTCTTTTACTGTGTCAACCTCATTAAAAATGAAACGACTCCCTTTCCAAATCGAGTCTTTGATTACGATCTCGTAAAATCAAAGTCGAGTCTTTCGAAGATCTCGAAGGTAAACCTTCATTCCAACCACCAAGATGAATGCAATGATGCTTTGGGGGCACACACCTCGATTTGTGTTATTATGCTAGGGGCATGCAAACTTATCACGAGCAGTGTTACCACAGGGTTCAAGCTCGTTAAAAAATAAACCCACCACGAGCAGTGTTACTACAGGGTTCAAGCTCGTTAAAAAATAAACCCGCCTCGAGCAGTTTTAACGTGGAATTCAAGCTCATTAAAAAATAAACATAAGCAATGAGCAAACTTTCCCCCATAGTTTAAGGTCATTAAAAAATGAACCAATTTCCGGTAAATAACCATCGTGAATGCATTATCATCAGCCTTTTAAGCCTTGGTCGTGTTCTCATCATCACCTCCACTCAGTATTGGCTGATCATTCACCTCCATTTGATTGTTTACCCTTTTTGAGGAACAACTACGAAGAGTGATCCTATTAGCCATCGTTGTGACACTGCTGTGATTGGAAAATTCCAAACATTATCTAGAATTAGTTGCTACCCGAACTTATCACTCGTTCCTCGAAAAACGAGTCTCCTTTAAGCTCTTTTCATCTGACTCGTAAAATATGAAAATATTACCGAGAAATTGGCCTCTCCAACTCCTAAAGTGACCAGAAGTGCTATCCCTCCTTTAGATTTTAATCTTTTTGGACCTGAGGGATTATTACACAAAAAGATCGAATGCTTGTTTTGTTCGGCTCGTTAAAAGTACTGAAAATTCATCCCTTTCATATTATTTTATACTTTTTCGGACTCAAGGGATTATATGAAGAAAAAGGATTATTGGAGTTTTCTTTACGTCCTTTTTCAGACTCTCTAAAATTGAAAAGGACCAAGTTATCTTTGTCATTAAACTCATTAAAACTCAATAGCCACAAACTTGTCCATACAGACAAGAACGAGTTTCACTATCGCTAGGCTCATTAAAACATAGCGATGGGTTTGCCCGAAGGGCAAATTATAGAACAAGCATATGTTATCCTCCTCAAGCTTGAAAAAAATAAAGAGGTACTGGTTAGCAATGACTGGGGAAAAATTGGGAAGAAAACTTGAACAAACTTTATTGGTAGCAAGTCACTCTTGAACATGACACTTTCACTCCGCATCCGAGTTAGGTTGGGTTGTTCCATTCATTGGTCATATCACCATGGGTCCATCACACCATTCATATTTGGGGTTAACGCTACCAATCCATCATGTCAGTGTCGCCGATATGTTCAAGAGAAGTCACTCAGAGAATTCACCTATGTCTCATCCACTGCAATACATTTACGCTCCATCCTTTCATGACTGCCACCCTGAACCTTATATCATCAAATCGTTTTCACCTCCATTAAAATAATTTGCTCCGTTCCGTGTCATTGATGTGGGATTCACTAAGGCCCTCCTATGACGGATCGCTTCTTATCGACATCAACTCATTATCCAAGAAGTCAATCTAGGAACAACCCTTTCAGTACTTTGAAGCTTGCATGCCCCAATGGCAAGTTTCTCACTTCTGGCGACAGGTTTACATCAATGGCCTTCGACTGAAAGATTTTGCATGGTGTTCGATGCCAAGTCCCTTATTCACACCATGTGAATTGTACTGTGGTACCTTGAGGGTCATCATAATTATCGGTGATTCCTCTCGCTCCTGTTAACATCTTACATCACTGGCTGGTAATCAAGCGATGTCTTTCCATGTTTGACTCCAGAACATCTCTCACATGGATCGACTTGTACTTTGAGTGAAGATCGAACGAGATTGAAGACCTCGGATCTAGTTTCATCCATCCAGGCTACGATATATATTTAGGAAAATAAAGACATAAAATGTACATCACTACTGCACAGATAATCATCCAATCTAAGGGATGATGGCTCTACCAGAATCATCAGTCTGCACTCAGACGATTGTCTGTCTTATGTACATGAAAATGAATTTATAAAGCTGAGCATGGGAATGCCTGCCTCAGCTAGATCATGAAAATATTATGAAGATAATGTATTGTATTGTATCTTATTACAGGTCACCTTCCAGCTCAAAAAAACTTCGGATCCTCATGATAAAGCATTTCACCCGACATCAAAAGATTAACGACCTCATGCTTTAGGGGGCAACTGTTATAGACATTTTTGGGCACTGCAACTCCAATCAAATATGTCCATAAAAAAAGGGCTCCTAAATCCATAAAAGTGTTTTTCCAACCCCTAAAATAACAAGGTCAACTGATTACATCATCTCCCAGAAGTTCTCCACGAAAAACTACTCAAAAATGGTCAAAACTGGACCATACTGATTGCTTAGTGCTGAGGGTGCGATGCATCCCAACTAAATGCACACAGGAGGTGCGATGCATACTGAAAATCCCTTCTATAGGGTGCGATTGACGAGAATAGACAAGTGGCAGAGATAGTTTGCAAGGTGGATGATCATGGAATCTTCCAGAAACTTCTCCTATGACACTTGCCTCTAGGAATCGCCCAAGGATGAGTAAGAGATCAATGAGATCTCCAAGTGGAAAGAAGAACTATCAGAGAGAAGACACTAATCAAAAACCTAGATCTGACTCACACCTCTGCAAATATCTATATATAGATCTCTCATCCCAGAGATCCAGGGGGGGAAAGGCTAGAATTTTGTATCTTGTAAGGAAGTGCTACTAGTTTCTTGGTGTAACATCATAGTGTTGGGTGATCTAAGCTTTTCATGAGGTGAAGAAGGGCTTTCTTGCTGAGAGGATAATGCTAGGTTAGAACAATTGGTTGTAATCCTCTTTGCTATTCTTGATTATTAATAAAGCTATTCAAGTTTTCCTTCATATTCTTGTATGATTGATGATATATTCATTTGTGTGGTCAATATATATCTGGTCCTATATTGTTTATGATAGTAGACCTATGTTCTTGGATAGTGTTATGCTTCTTTGATTCTACAGGTGCTCTTTAAAGCTGGGTAGACGAGGAAGCGAGTGGCAAAGATCTATCAGAAGGGACAGGAATCAAGCAAGGAACCAAGCGCAAGACAGAGGTTGGTCTCCTTTATTCCCCTCTTATCTACTTCTCATAAACGAAAACGAAAGTGGTTTTAGTTTGTTTCTTTCTAAGGTAGCTACTAGCCTTAGTAGGACTAGCAGCTCTGCATAGACACTAGATTTCCCGATAACAGTTGGGAGCCTATGTTAGTGAAAAGGAGCCCAAACTTATGGTTTAGTCACCTAGGGTGGTTCTTTGGCCCCTGAGTGTCCTGTAGCCCTGAGGGATGTTGTGAGTTGTCATTCAGTGGTCAGTTTATGGGCCCCACTTCCTTAAATGGAGCTTGGAGGTTGGGTCATGTCCTAGTTGCAGTCTTCTTCACATTTACACATAGGGCTGGTAAAAGCGGGTAAATGTGGGGGTGGGTGTGTTACACACACACAGACACAGACACACATATATATATGAGCTTAAATGAAGGATTGTGGATGAGGTTTGTTACACAAAAATATCATCACCATGATTATTTGCAGTCAGTATGGGTCTATCATCACTTGTACTATCCTCCTAAGCAAGTCTCAAACCTCAGCTCTTCAAATCATGCTTTGGAAATGAGAGAAAGACATTAGAAATCAATGTAACTCTGGTTCCGCACTTTCTCTCATGGTCACCTGCGGTCCCGCACCTTCTGTGTACAAAAACTGCGGACCTGCCTGCTCTGTCCCTAACGGTGTAGGTGCGGACCCCTGTGAAAGTCAAAAGGCGCAAGTTTTATCTTAAAAAACTCACTTTGGGTTAATTCTAGAGGTTTCTATAAGGAATTTTGACGTGGATTGTTCGCTCTGAGGTGGTTCATGCATCCCAAAAGAGAAGGAGCTAATCCCTTGATGAGAGGAGCTATCCCTTTGAAGGAGGGCTTTATCCCTTTGAAGGAGGACCTAGTAACCTCCCTCCATTGCACTATAAGTACAGGCATTGGGCTGGTTGCTAGGGAGGTTAGAAGCTGAACATTTTTGAGGGTAAATGCTGGTGAAATCAAGACATCCTAGTTGAGCTTAAGAGGAGAGATCACACATCTTTTTGGCTTCATTGGGGAGTGAGTGAAACTTGTCAAAGTAGAGGAGACTTCTTGCTGGACCCTGGGAGGAGCTTGTACAGCGTCAAGGCAAAGGTTGTAAAGTTCTTCTTCTTTTGAATTAATACAATCAAACTCATTTTTCTCAACAAGTATCTTATGTTATTTGTTTCATGGACTCCTTGACTTTCATGTTAAATATGTTTTATGCAATTAGCTCTTCAGGTGCTATTTAATTTGTTTGCCTTATTTGTGTTTGTAGATTCGCGAAAAGGATCAAAGG
Source organism: Pinus tabuliformis (assembly GCA_031772625.1). NCBI lineage: Eukaryota > Viridiplantae > Streptophyta > Pinopsida > Pinales > Pinaceae > Pinus > Pinus tabuliformis. Next base: position 414,222,459 of record CM062807.1, read on the forward strand.
AGCGAGGGCATCCACAAGCTTGCGTTGGACCTAAGGTAGGCCATAAAAACACTTGTTTGCTATTGTTTATCAAAGGATATTTAGAGAAAGATAATCTCTGGTTGGTTTGCTTGTCATTAGGTCTTCTTTAGATTCTAGGAAGGTCTATCTTGTCCGCAAGATAGACTTATTTTGTGTGACAAAATGGCGACTCCGCTGGGGACTTGATTGTTTTCCTTGTTTTTACTTTGACCTGAGAAACTCCATTTTTGTTTCTTTTTTTGGCTTGTTGTGTGTAAAATTGGGTAGAGTTTGTAGATCTAGGGTTATTTTTCATTTTTCATAGCTTTGGGAGAGGACCGCACCCTAGCCGTTTGACACAGTGCGTACTTACCCGCAGCTTGGCTTTTAGCACAGAGCGGGACCGCACCTGTGCCAACTGTGGGCCTGCGAACCCTGTCAAAATTTTGAAAACCCTAAGATTTCCTCTGTTAGCTAGCTTAGTTTGTCTTTAGAAATTGTTATCCACTGCCCAGACCTGCATATAACTTGTCAGAAGCTTTCCTTGAATTCATTCCGTTAGTTTTAGGGTTTTAGGTGAAATTCCTAGGAGTTTTGCTTGTTGGGTTTGTTTTTCATTGTTGTTGTGTAGTGGCTATGAGCATAGAAGCTGTAGGGACTTCAGATCACTTTAGTGTCTACCAGCCTTTGTATGAGTCTGACCATTGACGAAATCTCCCCTTGTTTGAGGAATCCGCTTTGAGTTTTCTCTTTACAAAACTTCGAAAAGCTTGTATTTGAAAGTTTGGATTTTCATTTTCAAAAAGAAAACAAAATTGGTTGTTCTTGACTGATTTGTGATTCTGCATAAATTAGTCCTTAGCTTGCATCTAGCTAAGTAAAACATCCTTAAAAAGACTTTTAGTAGGCTTTGACTTCAAATAGGTTTTTATAATTTGTAGATCTCAAAGTTAGTCATTTTCATTAGTTTTGAGTGTTTTATTAAAAAATATAAAAAATCTCTTTTGAAAACAAAAAGTTTGTTTTTTGTGGTGATTGAATGTTTTGAAACGAAAAGGGAAATTTTTGTGAAATAATTAGTTGTCTCGTTTTGAGTGCTTTGGAAAGGAAAAGCTCTTCTTTTAATTTGTTTAATTGAGAAAGATTTGTGTTTACAAAGTATTTGCATTCTCAAACTCTTTCTTAGTTTAGAAGTTCATCGAAGAGAAAAAGATTGTTTAGATCATCTTAGGTGCATTTTTAGTGATTTTGAGTCGAGTCTTCATACCACGAGTTTCATCTCTGCACCTTTGGACTTAAACAAAAACCACTAAAATTAACGCTTAAAGTAAAATTCACCTAGTAACTTTTTTATTTCTAGGGCTCTGATACATCAACCTAACTTAGGCTAGTGTCTTGGAGTAGGAGAGTAATTAACTCTCCAAGGCAGTAAAAACAAACAAGTAGCTGTATCTTGTGGTAGGGAAGAAATCCAATTGTTGCATTTATGCTCTGGGAAAGCTCCTCTTAAAGGAGAAGCACGAGATTGTGTCCGAACCAGTGTGGGAATCAATCCTTCCTCATTGGGAACGATGCCAGATATTCACGTATTAAAAACAGTAAACCTCGGATTAACCATTGTCGAGGATCCTGGGATCACTTGTTGGTAAACCTTGGATTATGTCAAGGAGCCTTCAAGGGGATTGAGCTTGCTACTCTGCCCTTGCGTGCGTATCAAATCGTAGACTGTTCCCCCAGGTGTATTTGTCTCAGTTGGTAACCTTAGTGGCCATATTCTTTAGGACTCTTCCTGAGGTGACAGTGGTGGGAACATCCCACTGTACCTGGAGCAGACGTCGGCTAGACTCACTTGGATTTTCGGGGGGGTTCACTTCACTTGAGACGATTAAGTGGAGGAACTTGTGCCAGTTTATTCTGTAAGCAGGTTGCCGGGGTAACTGTTCCAACCGCCATTTCTATACTGAACTCTGCAACGTTGGATTTCATCACCAACTAGTGTTTTCGGTCCGGAAAGGTATTGTTTGTGTGTGTTTGATCTCCTAGATTCTTTAGGCGTGTGATTCAAATTTGTTTGGTTCTTTAGAGACCTTAGGTGCTTTTTATTGAGATTTTACTTTGTTTGCGTGTGAAGTAGTTAAAAGTCTTTAACTGTGGCTGAATTACCAAGACAGTTTCGTAGACTTCGAGGCCAGTCTCCTGAGATTATAAACATGGCTGAGTTACTGAGGAAGTCCCGTAGACTTCGGGGCCAACCTCCTGAGGAAGTACCAAGCCAGCTTGAAGGCTTAAAAGTCCTCGTAACTCCTAGAGACAGTAGAGTTGGGTCACCTGAGGAAGGAGAATCTTCTTTGATAGTACATCCTGATTTTCAAACGCCAGTAGTAGAGTATAATCCGTAGTCAGTGTCTGTCTCCGAAATCGCTGGTAGCTTTTCGTCTACCAGTGATATAGGTGAAGAACCCGAAATATTCGAGCCTGAAAGTGAATTTGCTGCTACTCCGACATTGGGGTTTGTTTCTCCAACTTTTAGTGGTCCTGGTTCACCTAGGGTAGAAAGAGTAATCACTCAAGATCTTCCTTCTGGACTTATTTCTATTGAAGAACTTGCTCCGAAAGAAGAAGAAGTAGGCATCCCTATCCCTGAAAATCAACCGGTTATTGAACTAAGGGAGCGCGAATCAATTTTTTACAGTCCACCTAGGAGCAGTTCTTGGTATCTTTCTTTGACTAATTATTTAGAAAACTCAGGGTTAAGTTTTTCACCACCTCGTGCTCCTTATCACTCAACACCTAGAGGTTTTTATACTCCCATAAATATGTCAGGACAATCGTCTATGTTTACTCAATCGCCCGAATCCTTTTTGTACGGTGGTCCATCTGTTCCCTCTGGATATCAGTCTCTTTCTGGTACTTTTTTGGGAGCATCTCCTCAACCCATTGAGCAAGGGTTATTAACTGGAAGCAATGGTACAAAGCCATTGAGCGTAGAAGACATTCTTATGAAGTCAAGTTCTATTCCCAATCCTCAACCTCAAGGTGGCCAGTTACCGCCTGGGGGGCAACCTCAAGGTACACAATTTGCATCTAGGGGGCAACCACAAGGACAGTACATACATACAGGATAGTACGTTCCTCAAGGTCAACCCTAGACTCAATATGTACCCCAAGGTCA